>JAHHUM010001547.1:0-295580 GCA_036173005.1 Crenichthys baileyi
TCCCTTTGATTTGGGTTGGCAGTTGGCTTCCTTTTTAAATATGTTACAAGTTGACATATATTTTTTTTAAACACAGTAGCAGATCCGCAGATCCTCAACAAAGCAACAGCTGTTGCACTGCATACTTTAGTAGCAACGAAATCTAAAGAGAGATGGAGAAAGATCCAAAGTACTGGACACTGATATGTTTCAGTGTCCAGGTTTTCTTTTTTTTCCTTGTAGATGATTAGATATTTTAATAAAAAGTAATGGGTTTCCTGAAGTGTGTACCATACTATTCTTTTACCTTTACCTCTGTGCACACAGCCAGCTTTGCCTACAGATTCAGACATATTGACATTTATTCAAAACACTTTAAACAGCTGCTTTGTTACTTTGTAAGCCGACTCTGCATGACAGCTTTGTGCAACTTTACATAATATCCCATTTAAACCTTCAGTTCTGATGCCAGACGACAAGCTGTGATCAGTCACTCTCAAACCGCTGCATCTTCTTTTCACACAAACACCACAAATGTGCGGTGGATCCAACGTCCCCACTTCCTCGGCTTGCTGAGTCACCAGGCTGACATGCAATGACAACAAAAGGCCACGATGCATGCTTGCCATCCTCGCAGTGCACGCTTTGCTTTGTCAGGCAGAGGGTGAGGGCAGCCAGGGCATCACTCTGCCAGAGTGCCCTTGAATTGAAGCAGTCATTCTGGAAAAAGAGCTGGATGGGAGTTGTTCATTTCTGGTAAAACAGCTCTATTCAGAGGTGCATGTTTTGCAAATGTGAATTAGGAAAGGTCAAGAATCCATTAACATATTTTTGTGTTTCCTTATATCTGCAGTTGTCCTATTAATTACATTATTGCTTGGGTTCCACAGCTCCTTCAGCTCTTTGCTCTTAGACCGATTTGTAAAGTATAACTAATTAAATTAAATTAATGAAATGAATGAATCACAGAATGCTGAACATTTTAGCAAATAGTGATGAAAATGCCTGCATAAGAAGAACTTCTGCTCTTTGCTTATGCCTGGTTCACACGGCAGGATATTAATGCCGATGTTTGCCCGATCTTCCCCTTCCGGGGGATTCCCCTTCCCCTTATTGCGGTGTGTGGTGTGTTAAGATTGATCTAGTCTGCTTAGAAGCGCGTCACAACCGCTCCGACCTCAAATCAGGGATATTCAGTATGTTGGATTGTCTAGCCCCGATTTGCTACCATGCGGGGCGTTCCTTTAGGACAACGAGCATGCAGCCTGTTGAATGTGACGTATAGCCAATCAGAAAATGACGTGACAGAAACACATAAGGGTATTACTCTGAACTCATGTTTGATCTCGAGACGGTGTGCAAGATTCCCCGTCCGAAATCTGGATGTTTGTGAGGGAAATCTGTTTGTGTGTTGTGCTCGCAGTGTGGCTGGACACCACATACTGTAGGACCAAACCTGTTATAATGTACGATTTTTTATCGTCAAGTGTGGGGTCTCGTTGGTTTTAAAAATTAGCCAACAATTTGAAAAACCTGCCATGCGAACCAGGCATTAGACAGCTGAGCACCTTGGGATACTCGTGCCAAACAAACTAATTTCTTTGACTTGGAAATCTGCTACCCAACAGGTTTGAATGAATCACAGAAGCTGTTTAGCGCAACACACTGTATGCTTTCAGTTAAACAAATGGGAAAGCTATAATTGCCCAAGCCTGGCACCCAGGACATGTTTCATAGAATTTGGGTGCTTTTCTGGCTTAATGCAGTATTGACCTCTGTTACTAATAAAGAGAGTTTTTGGGTTTTATTCCATCTCAGTCATAGTTCATATAAATTTATATCTGAATGCTTTATCTATGGTCCCTACATTATTACTGTTGCATTACTGTAAATCACATTTCTTTTGAACCCTTTCTTTTGCTTAGGCAGGCATATTAATGGTCATGCTGAATTTGTCTTCTATCGTTACAGAGTACTAAAACAATGCATGAAGAGACTGTGATGTTGTATGCAACTCGGTGGACGACACCAGAAGCACATCAAAAGTGTTGTTACTTCTTTAGGCCCAAAATGCAAAGCTTTGCATTTTAAAGCCCAATAAGATAGCACAATCTACATTTTCAATAAATAAAACAAAAAAAGCAAGATTATCGTTTGAAAATGCTAACAACAACAAACATGCAAGTATTAGCATGTTGCTATCAATTGCAAACATTATCACCCTCAAGTTAAAACATTGTAAATGCTCGCAATGTCTAATATGCTAGGACCACTAAAAATTGCCAACTCCTCAGTAAGGAAAGTAGCTTTTGGCTGTCCTAAAAGTTGCTAAAAGTGACTAGATGATGTCATCCCCTAATTATCATATTTGGTAACATAATTGTGATTCAGGCTGTAGGAGAAAGAAATATCAACGTTGGCAACATATAAGTTGAAAAACCCTAAATATGTCTGCAACCACCAATTAACTCTTTTATTTTAATTTTATACTGCATGTTTTCCTCTCTTCACCCTATTTCCCATCAACTTACTGAGACAATAAAGGCCACAAAAGCTAAATAACAATCTTTAAAAAAAAAAGAATTTAAATAAATAAAATTATCTTACATCCCGCTTTGTAACACGGGGCAGGCTCAGCAGCCCTTTTGCGTATGGGTGATTCATTTACAACGTGGAAAGGGAGTTGAGTGAGTCTCCTCTCTGCTGTGACTGCAGGCGAGGTTTGCTGCAAAATGAGGCTACAGACTGAGCACCTGTCAGTGCTTGGGAAGTGGGAGGGACTTACGACAGCACTTGCTGCTGGCTGTGTACAGTAACTGCAGAACGATTGGCTGTTTCACATGTAGCCACCAAAGTCTTCATTAACAAAGAAAAAAAAGGCAATTTGTCGCTTCTAGCTTTTGTGAAAAAAAAGACTCTACAGGGGTCTGAAAACTTGCTAAATATAGCAACAAACTCACTAAGTTGGCAACAGTGCAAGAGCTTACAGTAGACAACACTGTTTGTAATGCTAAAAGCAGCTTATATGCTATCATTAGGTACAATGCTAACATTAGCATGTTGGCTAAAACCTGCAGGCTGGCAAACAACCATCTACAACGCCAAAATCCAGCTTACATACTATCATTGGGAAACATGATGAAATTAATGAACTCTATCCACTATGCTACCACCAGCTTCACTAAAGCTGGTATTAGCATATCGGAAATGCTAGCATCAGCTAATATGCCAACATTATCAGCTGGCATGTACAGGGGTTGGACAATGAAACTGAAACACCTGTCATTTTTGTGTGGGAGGTTTCATGGCTAAATTGGACCAGCCTGGTAGCCAGTCTTCAATGATTGCACATTGCACCAGTAAGAGCAGAGTGTGATGGTTCAATTAGCAGGGTAAGACAGCAATTCTTTGTGATGTATCAAGAGCCACGGTATCCAGGATAATGTCAGCATACCACCAAGAAGGATGAACCACATCCAACAGGATTAACTGTGGATGCAAGAGGAAGCTGTCTGAAAGGGATGTTCGGGTGCTAACCCGGATTGTATCCAAAAAACATAAAACCACGGCTGCCCAAATCACGGCAGAATTAAATGTGCACCTCAATTCTCCTGTTTCCACCAGAACTGTCCGTCGGGAGCTCCACAGGGTCAATATACACGGCCGGGCTGCTATAGCCAAACCTTTGGTCATTCATGCCAATGCCAAACATCGGTTTCAATGGTGCAAGGAGCGCAAATCTTGGGCTGTGGACAATGTGAAACATGTATTGTTCTCGGATGAGTCCACCTTTACTGTTTTCCCTACATCCGGGAGAGTTACGGTGTGGAGAAGCCCCAAAGAAGCGTACCACGCAGACTGTTGCATGCCCAGAGTGAAGCATGGGGGTGGATCAGTGATGGTTTGGGCTGCCATATCATGGCATTCCCTTGGCCCAATACTTGTGCTAGATGGGCGCGTCACTGCCAAAGACTACCAAGCCATTCCTGAGGACCATGTGCAACCAATGGTTCAAACATTGTATCCTGAAGGCGGTGCTGTGTATCAGGATGACAATGGACCAATACACAAAGCAAGACTGGTGAAAGATTGGTTTGATGAACATGAAAGTGAAGTTGAACATCTCCCATGGCCTGCACAGTCACCAGATCTAAATATTATTGAGCCACTTTGGGGTGTTTTGGAGGAGCGAGTCAGGAAACGTTTTCCACCAGTATCACATAGTGACCTGGCCACTATCCTGCAAGACGAATGGCTTAAAATCTCTCCGACTACTGTGCAGGACTTGTATATGTCATTCCCAATACGAATTGACGCTGTATTGGCCGCAAAAGGAGGCCCTACACCATACTAATAAATTATTGTGGTCTAAAACCAGGTGTTTCAGTTTCATTGTCCAACCCCTGTAAGTATATTGCATAGCAAAGAGGTTTAGAAATTACATTGCATACTACATACGGGAAATGTGGAATCAGAGGAGCATTGTGTATTGTTGTGGTGATTAAGCAAGCAAACACATACAACAATCTTAAAGCTGAAACTTAAAGCTAAATCTTTTACTACAACTCATTTTTTGTACAACCTAATACAAAATAGGGTCCCAATGTTGCCATAGCAAACACAGGACCTATTTGCTGTGACACAGCACTACACTGCACCACCATGCAGCCCTTCAGGAAAAACACATTGTATAAAGAAAATCTCTAGTTATCATTACGTCAGCGTGTTCCTCACAACCACACACAACATGGGTGATACTTCGGCCGAGTCCACTGTCTCTACATGCTCATCCAGGAGGAGTGAATGCTACAAATCTCTGACTCGATGCAATCTGCTGGGTTTCCTTAGATAGAAAATTTTTTTATCCAATTTGATTTATACAAAAATAGTTATCGAGCTCCTCTCCTGTAGAACCAGCTCCCGGTTCTGGTCCGAGGCAGACACCCTGTCTACTTTTAAGGCTAGGCTCAAAACTTTCCTTTTTGATAAAGCTTATAGTTAGAGTGGCTTAGGTTATCCTGAGCTATCTTCCTTATTTTTTACCTCCGCCTTCCTCCCTCCCTGTTGGATGGAGTAAGGGGGGGTCAGGTTTAGCCTAAACCGGCTCAGTTATGGTTGAGGTGCAAACACACCCTCCATTTCTGCTACGTGTATGACCCCTTCTCTTTTCCAGTGGTTATAATCAGACACAGACAGAGAGAGGTATCCCAATCCTTGTGGTTTTTAGTATAACAATGGCCATCAGTGGGCTCTAGATGGACAAACTTTATCAGTGGCCCGTTCTGGGGTGGCCAGGCTCTGGCATTCGGTGGTTTGATCTGGCCTCCCCAGGGGCCCCGTGCCATTCCGGACCCTTTGTGGGGTGCCTTGAGATGACATTGTTGAAAATAAGCGCTGTTTAACTAAATAATCTGAACTGAAGCTTTCTGTGTAGTTATGCTGCTATAGGCTTAGGCTGCTGGAGGACATAATGACCACTTTCACCCTCTTCGCTACATTCTCACACTACTCTCCAATTTTGCATTATTTGCTTTTATTTCAGCTTTTAACTTTTTTCTCTCTCTTTTCTCTTCCTAGAAGCTACACCTGGCCTGACTCTGTGTCTACCTGTGACACCTTTCTGGAGGGGGGGCATCGTCCGAGCTTCTGCTGGCAACAACTTAATGCTCACCCTCTACTGATGATCCACATGGCCCTGTCTTTCAGTGTTTAACCCTTTCCCTCTCCTAGACATGGCGATTGACTGACCTTTTACTGTAACTAATTATATGTGCTCTCTTTCAGACTCTAACCTTGAAAACTGGCTCAGAGTTTATCTGTTCCTTCTTTCTAGGTGAAATGACTAAAGGAGCTACATCCATTAACATTTACTTTTCGTTCCCATAGAAAGTACTCCTAGATCAGCGCTTCTTTGTTCTCTTCGTGTCTCTGCTCTGTTCTCTCTAACCCCCAGTCGGTCGTGGAAGATGGCCGCTCACACTGAGCCTGGTTCTGCAGGAGGTTTCTTCCTGTTAAAAGGGAGTTTTTCCTCTCCACTGTCGCTACATGCATGCTCAGTATGAGGGATTGCTGCAAAGTCAACGCCAGTGACTGTCCACTGTCTCTACATGCTCATCCAGGAGGAGTGAATGCTACAAATCTCTGACTCGATGCAATCTGCTGGGTCTCCTTAGATAGAAAAACTTTTTATCCAGTTTGAATAAATAACTGAATCTGACTGCACTGTTCAATGGTTAGGATTAATTGGAATGTATATACCTGACTTTTGTGAAGTGCCTTGAGACGACATGTGTTGTGAATTGGCACTATATAAATAAACTGAATTGAATTGAATTGAATTGACAGATTCTTAAATAAACTCAACATCTGTCTTTGTTGTTTAGGAACTCTAGATTAGCATTGCTGTAGTTGGGTATCAATTATTTTAAAGCAAGTAGTAAAAGAATAGCCCAAAGGAACAAGAAGTTAAACACAAACTTAACTTCACGTTCTTTGGGTTTTTTAAGGGGTATATCACCAAACCTGAAACAAACCCTAGGAAAACACAGACTCATGCAAGAATTTTTTGCACATGTTGGGTATTTATACCTTCTTAATGTTAATGTTATGTATTTTTATCCAGCCATAGTCGTTTAAAAACAGGTTCATTACTGAGAGGCATTTAAAGGACCATTTACTCTGCCTATTGAAGCTCAAGCATGTAAACCACAAAGGAGTGACTGAATGTTTCACATTTTCACATGAAATCAAACCACAACAACACAGGGCTGTCCATCAAGGTTCTTTATAGGTCAGCAGCAATTATGCCCAAGACTCAGGGTCTACTAGTCTTATTGCTTTTAGGGTTCATTAAGCGACACAAATAACTTTCCAAAATGAATATCTGGCAACTTAAGACTGTTAAAAAAAGCAAAAATGAAGGCCTCTTCCTGCTACTCTGTTTAGGCCATCCATGCTTTTACAAAATTAGGTGTGTCAGACCAACAGAGTACCTTCTTCTATCCGAAGCTTCTGTAATAAATCCAAACAGCAACTGCAGATCTTGTTCTACTCATGACATGTCTATTTCAAGCTGACCTTTCCTCGTATATCCATTTTTCCCCTCTGTTAACAGCGTTGGTAAATGCAGTGATTATTGGCCTATTTTACATGATTTCCCAAAGCCAGTTTGGTCCTATTAAAACACATTAGAAATGCTTTCATGATGGCCTGATATTTCATAAATAGTGAAATCATCATTTCATCAAACCCTGGTTGATTCTTTCTGATTTCTTACCACTTTGTAGTTTTCACATGAGAAGCGGCTGTTGCTCCTGGGTGGCACCTTGACACCGCAATAAAGCGCCATAAGAGGTCGTCACCAAGATGAAGATTACTGGCAGACCCAAACAAACAACTAGACATTCCTAAACTTCCACAAGAACAGAAGATGAGAGCAGTCTCGTCAAACCGGAGCAGTTTAGTGCCCACTGGCTGCTGACTGTCTTATCCTCGTCACATCTCTGTCAGAGCGTCTTTATGGGTTACTGCTGGTTGGAACATGACATGCTTTACCTCTATTTACAAGAACTCTTATCTGTCCCCCTCCCCTTTTCAGCCTGCCAAGTGAAGCCTCAGACATCCTGACACAGTTACAACCCCCCGCCCACCCACCTCTGTCTCTCTCTCAGTATCATTCAGACTGAGTCAAGTACACTGACTCAGACACTTGGTTCTTCTTACTTCTCTTGTACATATATACATACAATACTCAGAAATGCTTGGCCTATTTATTTTTTATTGGTCCTTTTCTGCTTAACAAACAGTTATTGAAATATATTTAACTCACGTTAAGAATGGAGTGACAATATCTGTTTATTGAAACAGATTTTTAGCAGAGGTCTCACACCTGGTCAGTCAAGCCATGTGGCCATTTGTATTTTATGATCAACTGAATCTGCCTGTATTGTGTTGCATTTTAGTGAGTAGTGTAATTTATTTGATATTAACTGGATCTGTTTATCTTGGTAAGCAGCTTAAGATTACATTTGTTGTGATTTTATGTAAAACAAACAGATTTAAGAAACTTCAAAATGTATCTTAGGTTACATACTATAAATGATAAAGCTTTCAAATGATTTGCAATTTTCTACCAAGTAACTTTTTTTCCATACCATAGTTCAGCAAGATGAACCCTTCAGCATAATTTTCTAAAACATTTATCACATCTTAAATTGTCTGTAAATCTATCTTATTTGTTAGACAACTTTCAGGTGTTCCTTGATTTTTTTATCTAATCTAATTTCTATCTCATCTAACAACATTTTTTAGTTTGATATTTTGCTTTTGTAGAAATTTTCATAAACTTTTGGATTGAACTGATTTTGACAAAGATGCCAGGTGTACTTTCTGTCAACCTTAGATGGTCCTCAATCCTATGTCATTTCTTACACAAGTCACTGTAGACCATGTAAATGTTTATGTTTTCAAATCTATTTAGTTTCACATGGCTCTCCCCCCATCCCCCCACCCCACCTTCTCATGTAAAACAAATGGTATGAGCATGACTTTCTTACGGCAACTATCATTTTAGTGGTGTTGCTGCACACCTGGTCCTATACATTACAGCTGGATCCCACACAGAGGCTCACACTGACAAACAATGGAGGTACTTCAGGTCCATGTCAGGTGTTATGTTTTGACATCAGTTATAGTGCTATTGTAAAGTGATCAAAGCTTAGCTAGCACAGACAAAGTTTTGTGCAAGAGCCATCCTTCATGTTCAGCCACAGACATACAAAGAAGCCCTCAGGACAACAAACAAGCTTCTGGATGACCAACAGAAGCAATCAATGGCTCAAATAAAACCCAGATATACTTGTTTAATTCTATTCAATTCCTTTCCACTGATTTTTTTTATTCCTTTATATTCAGTTAAAATGATTTTAATTTAATTCAGTTCAATTTGATTTCATTCAGTCAGTTCATTTCTATAGCACTAAATTGCTTTATATAAAAGCAAACAGGCCAGTTCAAATCTAACTACTCTAGATGTTTGAAGAAAACAACACATGAAAGCAAATGATTTATAAAAGCTTATAGATCATCTGTGCCTTCCTGCCCTGTTTGATGCTTTTTGATTATCCTCTCTTAAAATAAAGCATGAGCACTTTGACAACCTGAACGCTCTTTGGTTATTGACCCTCTCCATCTGCTCACTTTCATCATTAAGGATTCAGCATGTCTCCATGCTGCAGTTAGCTGAGGGTGACATGTGGCGACACATCCCTTCTGAACCAAGCTGGGCCATCCAGCAGATGGCTGGTGGGAGAATGATGGATGGACTGATGAAGTCACTAACACAATAATCTAAAAAAGGCATACAGTAAGTGGGGGAGGGACACAAAGGTGCAATGGTTGATACTTGTGATGTGTTACTTTTTTTTGTATTTTTTTTTAAACAGACAGATGTCTCCTAAGTTTCCCTTTCAAACTAAAGGCCCACAATCTGCTCCAATTTCACCGTCACTAAATTGTATCATGCATCCATTGATATTTCTGGATCTCAGGTTTTCAAAATGTATTTGAACCATATTTTACCCCAACTATGCTTCCCCCAAAACTTTTATAGGACCTCCTAATAGGTTGGGTGTTCTGGGCAGATTTAACATGATGACTGTTAAACAAAAGGGTGAAAAAGGGTGTCTATGATGACATCGATAACCAAATAGCATTAGCTTCACCTGGGCTACATAAGCCCATACAATATCTCTTACACTAAAATGTCCAGCATGCACAGAGAAACAAATAACAGGAGCACTTGCAATGTCACCATTCTCAAAATCACATTAGGGGCATCAAGACCTTGAAGGAAAATAAGTGAAGTCTATGTAATTAGCCAAGCATATTATTGGCATGCAGAGTGTGAATGCAAGGGAATTTAAATATAATAGCTGACCAAATATAAGATCCAAACAATTCTATGTGATATGGACTGAATAAACCATTATCAGAATCTTATTTAAAGTGCACTTGTGTAGCATTCTTTCTCATACATCCTACTGTACTCACACAGGCCTCTAAAGTGGCTTTAGCCCACAGTGAGCTGAAACAGGCCAGTTTTAAATAAGCCCTCATGTCTCTGCTTGTACTTCGTTTGGCACACTAAAGATGTGTGGTTTTCTGAAGCCATGAAAGGCACATGACAGACCAAACAACTAGGCCTTGACCCGGCTGGCTGGTGGAGCATGGGAAACAAAGTTATATACTCTTAAACCAGGACGATAGGAGGGAAAATCTGTTTGTACATCTGTGCATTCTGACATTTAATAGGTAATATTCATCCCTGTTGAACTGCCACACACTATCAGGTGCAAATCCTGCTCTAAAATGTTCAGTTAAGAAGGGGTAAATTCAAAAATGTTACTTTGGTTACTGTTCAACTAAAAAAATATCAGAAATGTAACACCAAATCAGCATAAACCCTTAGATCACCTGCTGCTTCTTCTTTTTCAGCTGATCTAGGAGCCTTTAGAGTTAAATAAGCATCTTGTTGTCTACAATTCTTGTCTCGCTTAAGGATTGTCTTTCCCAACCCATAAATATTTGAATTGCACAATAAATATGTATAATTTAGTTCATTTGACAATCTGGGCTTTTTGCTGATTTTTTTTCTAAATAAGATTTGGCTAGAGATTTTGGTTTACCGCATTTAGAAATATGCTTTAAAATAGCTTAATACTATTCCATTTAAATAAGCAGCCCCAAGATACACAGAAAACCACTGTTCACATACAATGGACATATGGGTATAAGTCAATATCACAGCACACAAGAAGCATTATTCATCACCAATGATATTGGGCAATAAAATGGCAACAAAAAAAAAGGTTTTAGTTTCCAAAATCTAATTTAAATTTCATATTTCATTTGGGTCATCATGTTACGCTTGAAAATTTATTTGCATAAAAAGGGTCAGAAGAAGCATTTTTTAAAGGCCCCGAGAACAGGAGTCCAGCAACAAACATGTAAAGCAGGCTTAGTAAGAGGTTTCAGTCCATGATAGCCCTGAGGCTAAGGTGTAGGCTATGAAGGTGAGGACCTAAGATAAGCTCAAGGTTTTAACAGCAGTGCAACTTCAGGCATCTTCTCTTCTCAACCCCTAAAAATTTTAAAGAAGGCGTGGCAAAACCGATCATTCAATAATAAGATTCATCAAATAAATATGGATCAAACCTCCTGCGGGTGGCACACCATTTTTTTTCTCCCTGTGTACAGGCAGTTTCTGTGTAAAATCCAAACCATTAATGGCGCATTTTGATTTATGTAGCCCAGGTCATGTGTTGACAGTCAATTAATCAATTGAATTGTATATTAGAGTAGATTATTGACATCGACTACACTTCACAAGACAGAGGGAAGGTCTTTTTAATCCTCTAAATGTGCTGATGTTTTTTAGGTTTATGATGCTTTTTCAGTTTCACTCTATTTCTGTCATTCACACACATGCACACACACAGAAACTGACTCAAATGCCTGTTGTAAGCCAATCTGTGTGGGGGTTAACTGGGTGTAATTAAGCATGCCTTCTTATCAACTCATCTAAAGGCTCCAGTAGGAAGCTCCACTGCTTTCCCTTCCTCTCTGCACCCACAAGAGATGCAGATAAAGGCTATGACTGAGAATAGAGAGAGCAGCAGAGAAAGAGCATGCCCCCAGCTACTTGCATTATGCACAACTTCAACAGGGTACTTATTATATAAAGTGACTTTTAATAAATCTGCTGCTTATAATTCTATCACCTACAACATCTTTGTAAAGGTCTGATTTTCATTTGCTTGCTCCACATGACCTTTCTGCAGCTGACCTGCTTTGTATTTTATCTTAGAATCCCAGACTGCTGAATATTTACCACCTCTGCAGCATCATATTGCCCTAAACAGTCTTGCTAAAACTTTGCTTTGTGCAACAATGCACAGAGCACAGTGAAAGAATGCTCTTTTCCTAATGCTTCAAAGGAAAATAGACTTGTGCACACATGTGCGGCTAAACTCTGAAGGCGTTATTGACACAGTTTTAACTTTCCAAGCTGACATCAAAGTGAAAGATAGAATCAGGTGAGGAAAAAACCAGTGTGCATTTCCCTCTTATATTAAAACCTTTTCCAATCCATGGCCTTCTAGCAATCTAACACCAAAGCTGCGTGGTTATGGCCTGACAAGACATGCCCTTTAAATAATACATGAACATAGACATAAACAAGGACAGGATCAAGGATTCAAAAATGTATCAAAAATAAGACTTTCTGCAACTTAAGACATCCCATAAGATTGTGATTTTACACATTTTGATCAACAGAAAACACGTAAAACTGATAATTTCCCGATTCCCACCTAGTACTTGACCTTAGTGATGACCTGGAAGTGTTCCACCTACCAATTTCATGGTGAAAGTGTTCTGCTCCCAGCGGCACAACATCAAACTCATGTTGCTTCATGCAGCCGACCTTCCTTTGAAACACCTGCCTCACATTTAAGAGAGCTGCTGGTGGGCCTGTCAGGTCCACACATAAGCGATTAGTACCACTTGCACCCCACAGTACTGGAGCAAAACAAAAATCCAGGAAAGGAGAAAGGACTCCAAGACAGTCTTTCAGGTTTACTGCCTTGAATGAGACCCAGAAGGGATAGAAGAGCTGCTGCTAGCTTGGGACCCAGCAGGTCACCATAGAGTAGAACAACCTAGTCTCTCCAGCTTCTTCCCACCCACTCTGGACCAGAGAGGAGGGAGAAATAAATGCAGGAGGTTAAAGGCAAGAGGAGCTCTGCAGCCTCTGTTGCTTCTCTGAAACGGTGCCAAACCAAATGTGCTGAGAGGAGGAGGAGAGGATCCCTCCTCCTCCCTTGCCCACAGCAACACATTGTGCAATTGCTTTTCAATAGACCTTTGGTCATACGGGGAGGAGACTGAAAAAGAAAGGGACAGACCTTGTAACCTTTATTACCCCTCCCCCGATATTGCACACCTCCCACGATAAAAGAAAAAAGAATTGAAAAAAGCAGCAGAAAGAGGATGATCAGTGAACTTTTAATCGTAGTATATGGAAACCCAACAAATGAGAAATGAAAATGCTCAGAGGCCAAATCACTTAAAACTCCAGACCATCAATCTATTTTCCGTTTATTATTTCTTTAAACAGCTTCTTTCTGTTAAGAAAAGCCAGGTTTTATTTTCTTCCCAAACACAGATGGACCAAACCACTCTCTGATCAGCCGTCACTCACAACTCACTGCACAATGTGGATGCTTGTATTTATGTGCATGTGTTCTGTGGGTTCATAACCTAAGTATTTATATACTTTTGTGTGTGTGGAAGAGAATCCACAGTGCAGGATGCTCTCCGTTTAAGCTTGCTCCAACCCCCTGTGTGCGCACACACACACTCCATTCCTGACCGCAAATTACAAGCCCGAATTTAAATTTTGGGAAAGACCCAAGATTTACAAAAAGTTCCCACAGCAGGGGGAGGACTGATCACTTCCAGCAGGCTGAACAAAATGCTTCAAGCTCCTTGAGATAATATTTTAGAGGCCATCTAAATTGTGTAAAGTGATATGTACAACTAATTGTTTGTTGCTCCAAAAGTAATTCAATTTAATAACACTAAAATGTTCTATATAAGCTTGATAGTACCAAAATGGATGAAATGCAACAACAACATACGGCAGAACCAAGATGGACTCTCATCGCTTTCATTTCTCATGTTTTTTTATTTTTATTTCACCTTTATTTATAAACATAAATCCCACTGAGACATATGAGGTCTCATTTTCAAGAGCGACCTTTCAATTTTCTACATTAAGGTTTTTATGTAGCCTACAGTCTGGAGTGTACCTATGTGGCAGTAGTATCCAGTTAATAAAATTTGTATTTCAGTCAAAAGTTTGGCTCAAATTACCACAACAACAACAACAGGTCAATGGATAAAAGGTAATGTTAAAAAATGTACTGCAACATTCTGATTTTAATGTTATGTTTTCTTCTTAGTTGCACTAACTGCAGTGTGTTAAACATTTTTTATAATTAAATTAATAAATCAATTGCAGTATTTTGTCAAAATATGGTATGGTTAATATGGCATCATTTTTTCTTATAATTGAATATTGCTATATCAGACATTTTCATGAGGATATCCAATAAATGAAAAACAAAATCAAAAGCCACATGAAGAACTGAACAACAGTGATTACAGACTGGGTTGATTTTTCCACCAAACTGTTGCAGTGCTAAACTGGTGCTAGTACTTGCTTAGCACCAGTTCTTTGTTTCCACTGCCACAGGCACAAAATCTGGTGGCAAATAACCAGTGACACCTTAGCACCAACTCTTTGCAATTGACAGAGGATAAGAACCGGTTTTGTGGCTGGTGACTGGAATCAATCGACTGAATTTCAGATTGATCTGACCAGAGTGTTATGAAGTCAAAGTGACAGCAACACTCTTCGGTGTGAACTATCACTGATGGAAGGCTAAGACTCGAAGTTAGCTATATTCAGTTACATTGAAAATTAAGTCAGAGGAAGCAAAAAGATCTGATATGTTATTTTAAACAAAACAATATCTTCTGCAACTTGCCAAGACATGCCTGTGGTTTGTTCAGAGGGAGAGAGAGACTTTCTGTAGATAACAGGAAGGCTGACTAAAGTGTCACCTGTTTTTCACAGCCTGTCTGTCGTGGGAAATTTTGGATTTTGGAATGTTGGTCTGGGTGAATACACACAGAAATGGCTGTTTTGATGTTGCTAGTTACAATAACAGCACATTTACGCTGTTAAAGCCAGTTTAAAATGTAAACTCATCTCTGTTCTTAAAATGTTTATGATTGTTCAAGGACAAAAATGCTGGAAAAAATACTCTCAATGCTGTTATTATATATTCTTCTGGCCAAAATCTATATTGGCAGTTTAAAGTTTAACAATAAATTAAGATTAAAAATAAATCACCTTTAAAATTCTGATTGGTGGGTCTCTTGCTTTTTTCTAAAGCTAAAATAAAAACAAATACCAAGCTTTAACATTAATAAAAAGTCAGACTTGTGCAGTAATGACTTGAGCTCACTATCACTTATTTTCCTACTGTTTATTTTGATATCACCCATCACAGAGTCTAAGTAGTGTAACACACAGCACAGAGCTGCAGTTACAACAACCATTTCCCCCTATACATGTTCTACTCCGTTTCTAAACCCAGGCTATTTTGTAACATCACCAGGTAGCATTAAAAGATCATCCTTGAACTGGTACGGGTGAAGATGTTCAGAAACATTGCTTGTTGTTTAAAACAGTGTCAATAAATGAAAGTAGGTGAAATTAGCACAAATGTGACTGCAGGTAGATAGATATTCTGTGTTGTTAAAATGTGTCCTTGGGCTGTGTCTTCAGAGGGAAGGTGAAACATTTACAGCTGGTTTGTAGAACTGGTAAAGAACTGGCTGGCTCTAGAGCAAACCCTGGTTTAGAATTAGATCTGCTTTGGTGGAAAAAACCCCAAGAGATGCTATAGTTAGTTTCAGCTCAATGAATGACAAAGAGCACACAGACAAACTGGAAAGTGTCATTTGCATGTAGAGAAGATGTCAACGCAGTAAAATGCAATAAATAAATCCCACTATGATACAGATGAGATAGTCCTGTCTCCCAATACTTTATGTCCACCTCTTAAAAAGGGCTCCTGTTTGACTCACTCATGTCATGCAAGACAAATTATTACCATGGTCATGTTTTAGTTTATCACAACATTTTACTGAGGTAGGTCTAGAGGTGGAAGATAATCAGCCAAAAACAGATAACATATGTTGCATATGGCAAGTTATTTTACTGAAGGAGTCATACTCTTAAGCAACATTAAAATCACAAGGTTTTATAGAATGGTACAGTAATCAGATATTCTTATGTTTAATAGACAAAACAGCCTAACATGTATTTCTGCTAACAACAATGCAGGAGCTTTTATAGTTCTTGCAGATTTGAGAATAAACTTCGTTTCCTTGTGTTTTTTTTTTTTACTTTAAGTAGTATTCTTTTTACTACATTAATTAAAACTGGGGAGAGGGGATACTTGTCCAAACACTCTTTGCACTCATCGAACATGTTCCTATTGCTCCCAAGAGCATTGCTTTACTGTCACTGTGACTCTACACTGGGAAAATATGTAAGCACTTAGAGCTCATGTTTAACAGTTTTAGTGCAAAGCTTCAACAAGCTCATTAAGTGCAGCCGCAGTGAATGGACTGAGTATTGGTTCCTTTCACAGATACCAATAGAGCACAGTGTATTCGGGACAACAGGGGGGATAAACCCACCGAGGAGGAGCTTTTGTTTTGGGGGACCCCTGCCAATGAGCTCTCAAAGCTGGGGTGGAAGAAGACTACGCCGATGATGGGGGGAGATGGACCTGCTGCATAGACTGTTTGGTGAAGGTGGAAGGGGGGAGTCAGGGACATATGGACTTGCTGTAGATAGAGACAGACAAAAGCTGTTGGACAGGGGTCCTTTTGTCAGAACAAGGGTAGACTGATCAGTGTTTACGTTTCTGTGACCTTTTCTTGCATCCTACGTAAAATTTTTTGTACCATCAATACTTGGGATCTGTCTGAACAGTTCCACTTCCCTCATTGCCCACAGAAAAAACGCTATTGACTGAAAAGGCAACATTAATATTTTGACCGTTCTATGTGAAAAGATACAATTCTTTTAAAGAAAAAGATGTAGTTCATATCTGATTGCAGTGAAAATAAAGCTTGCTGCAATTCATTGCACCACCCTATAAACTAGGGATGTCACCATACTGAAATTTCAGCCCTTGTTTAGTCACTTCTCTGTTTGGCAAAACAGTAGGCAAAATAACAGTTTAAAAGTGAACATCCTTTTTGGAAGCATTTAACTCTGAATCAGTCTTGTTTTATTTTATTAAAATCACTTATTGTGCAGCTGTGTGCTTTCATTTGCCTGTCAATACAAATAAGACAAATAAAAAAAAAAAAAAACTTTATATCATAATAATACATTATTTTTCATAACAAACATGGATCTGGTGTATACAAAATATATATTTTTACAGTGTAAACAAGGATCTGATCCACGTAAATCTATTCAGCAGCAGCCCTATACCATTTCTGTCTTTCTGGTAATTTTACATAATAGTTTCTTTAGCCATCAACTACAGCAGCAGAGTAGTTTGACAGGGGTTCTTACTCATTTCTGCTATAATTGTCAGCTTCAGTCAGGCTCCACTATTACCTGTGTTATTATTATCCACATGCAGTTACAACTAAATGGAGAAGTAATGGAGGGGGGCCCACTGGTTTGTGTCGCAGCTTTACTATTTAGCAGCCGACTGAGCCATCAGCTGATTAACATTTACCTGCATTAATTCATACCGCAGTAGAATAGAGGGTTGCATGAGTTGGAACTGCGCACCTGTACTTACAAAAATATATTTAATTTTGAGAAAATCCCTTTCAGATACTTTCCTCAGAAGTCAGAATTTACAATGTCTCGACAAAATTGAGTCCAATCTAGTTGGAAACTGCAAAACCAATGGGATTTATGAACAGAATTAGAATACCTGACCGACTGGATGATATGATAATGTGGTTTTTTGATCCTGTAATACCAATGGGGCAACTTGTTTGATTATGTTTCTATTATTATTATTTTTTTTTACATAATTAGACATTGTACGTTTTATATTGTAATTAAGATACAATGTTTTTATTGACCATCTCTGGCACTGGTGGTTGGCTCAAAACTAGTAAAACAAAATAGAAATATATTCTCTGATAAACTTTATAAAAAGAAGACTCAGTATATTTCTGATGAAACAAATTGGGGGACATTTCTTAGTGGATGACATTAGCTGAGGGTGTGGAAAGATTTTCATAAATAAATAAGCAGTATGCAGTCCTTCAAAATAGATTAACCCCTACATTCAGATGTGATTTTGATTTATAGTCAGTAGTAGGAAGCTCCTTGAATGTCAAATTTACAACCCTGATTTGGAATCCAATATTTACCATAGCAGCTTAGCTCTTTCCTGCATGTACTCACACGTATTGCAGTTTCATCCACACTGAAATGGGAGGCAAAAAACAGCTTGAGAAAGTCCCTGAATCTGCGGGAGAGAAGAGCTGAAAGAGGAGATGTGAAAATCCTCTCTGTCATCCTTTCAAAAGCAGACGGTCCTGACAGAAAGCTGAGCGATATTTCATAGCTGTTGTCATGTCTATTTAAACTGAACAATCATATTGAGCTCAGAGCACAGCTTGGAGTCAAGCAGGTGTCTGCAGCCAGAGGCACAGAATTAAGCATTTGCTAAAAATATTGAGATGATATGATGATTTCATACAGCGGTTTGCTCAGTAACTAGAAGGTAAAATCCAATAGTAAAGTAAAATATGTATTTTAACTATTGCAAGAAAATCTGTTTACTATTAGCCCCACAAAGGTCCTAAAGTATACATAGCAAGTGTCTTGGCCCTGCTTTCACCTTCAACCTGATGCACTGGGCAGGGTGACTTCAGTCCTGCTGACCTTTATCTCATGCTCTCTCTTGTTCCATTCAGGCTCCAGCTTCCAGACAGATATGATGCTAATTGTGTTAGTCTAACCGCTTCAGCAAGTCTAATTCTCCAAGGGGCGCCACTCATAAAGCACCGTTCGTGCTTCCCAACGAGCTCCATGTGACAACTGTGACACAAGGAAAGCAGAGAAGACGAGAAGCCAAAGTGAGGAGGGCACCTTGGAGATGGATCGATGGAAGGATGTTGACTCAGGAGAAGCAGATGTAGGCTCTTAATTAATATGGTTATGTCCTCAGCCATGACCTCAGACAGAAAAAAAGCGGGGGCGACTGCAAAGGAAGTGGAATCTGATCGAGACACATTAGAAAAGAGATGAGGTCATTACCGCTGGAGCCAAATGCCATATGATCACACACCATACTGTTAAAAAGTATTTGCCACTTAGAGTTTTCACACTTAAATGTAAACGTACAAATTTTAATATCACAACATGATAACCCAAGTAAATTCAATATGCAGTTTTCCAATTATGTTGTTGTTTATCAAATGAAAACAACACTTTGCTCTTTGCAGAATTGTTTCAAATTAGCCACACTGAAGGGGTTCTCTATTATGAGCAGTCTGTTTTATGTGAAGCCATTGCATCTCAAATTGATAGAAGTCTAGAGATTGACTAGCCCACCCCAAAACATTTTTTTTTACAAGGCATAGATGGACTTGCTGGTGTGCTTTGGAACATTTTCCTGCTGCATATTACACCTGGGCTAAAGCTTAAAACTGTTGCACATTCTCCTTTAGGATTTGCTAGTAGAGGGCAGAATTCATGGTTCCATCTATAACAGCAAGTTCTGATGGTCCTGAAGAAGCCTGCAGCCCCAAACCATCACACTACCACCACTGTATTTGATTGCTGGTATGATGTTCTTTTTCTAAAAGGGTATTATTTTTTCCACAATGGGATGCATGTCTTCCAAAAAAGTTTAACATTTTCTCATCAGTTCACAAAATATTTTTCCAAAAGTCTTGGCAAACAAGTTTTTTTGAGGAAATGTGGGGTAGGCCCTTGTGTTCCTTTTGGACAGCAGTAGTTGTCTTCTTGGAACTTTACTATGGATGATTTATTCTTGTTTAATCATGAACAGTAGACTTAAACTGAGGCAAGTGAGGCCTGAATGGGCTCTCTCTTGGAACTCCAGCTTCATCCCACAGTCTGAAAACATGCATGTTATGTTAAGCGGTCTCTCTAAATTTTTCTTAGGTATGAGTGTGAGTGTGTGTCCAAAGTGTACTCCACCTCTCACCCACTGCCCACTTAAAAAAGATACTAGTCCCCCTTGTTGCCCTTCAAGAATAAGTGGATACAGATAATAGATGGATGAATTCTATAAAATCTATAAGGTGGCAAGTACTTTTTCACAGTTGGGTAAATAAATGCCTCAGAGTTGTGATGCTCATATCACAGAATGTTCTGATTTTTCTATGGAACTTTCAGTAGCATTTTTGAGCTGGTAATAACTTTATACATGTCACTGTATCTGATGGCCACACTTATGAGTGATTCACTCATCCTCATTGGAAAAAGTAATAACTAAACTAAAAGAGATGCTATTATCTAATCCTTGAGCAGAATTGGATGTTAGGTTATTTTTCTCGTATAACAACCTTTTAGGACACACCTGGCCATCCTGGGTCCTCCTGAGCAGCATCCTCCAGCAGAAAAAGCTGCTGGCCTCAGGCCTGCTATCTGAGAGTAGTCAACCTGTCTGAAACAGCCCGGCTGTCAGGTTTCTGCGGCTCAGTCGAATCAATCTGTATGACAGCAGCCTCTGTTTTCTGAGAGAGGAGACACAGGTGTGCTGTTGCTCTTATCGACAGCAACATGGTCATCCTCCTGCCTGATGCAGATAGAAACACACAGTGCTGCTGCTGAGTGAAAATCTCTTATCTCTAAGAAGTCAGCTGTCAGAAATGAAATTGCCTACATTTACCATTGACAAAGATTTTTGGGAGGCAGTTCTAATACAATAATAGTGACACTCAATGATAAAGTTTATCATTAAATCCACGAGAATAAGAGACAATTTCCAACCAGACATGTTCTTATTCTCCAAGCTCTGTCTGAACTCTGCAGTCTGTTAAAACCTGGTTATTTCTTTTTAACAATGATCTCATCGACAACGGGTCACTAAAACATCCATTAAATCTGGCTTTAACTCACAGTGCCACTTGAAGAGACATATGTCTGTGTGGTCCTTTGTCATGGTAATAATAACAAAGGCAATATAGCCACCCAACCCCCCCACCAATCTGCCCAGCTCTGGACAAGCGGGCATTAGCAATCCAATGCAGCATGCAAGTAATTTGGCTTTCTCTCTTACGTGTTCGGGTCTCCAGGAGACTCAAGCTCGGTGTGAGAACTATAAAAACGTCATTATAGCATTTCACCGGATGCTGGGAAAGGGGAGGAACACCAGTAATAAGAAAGGCCTCTTCTGGAGGTCAATTGGTTGAACATCCTGAATATACAAAAATGTTATACACTGCTCAAAAAAATAAAAGGAACACTTAAACAACACAAGATAACTTCAAATAAATCAAACTTCTGTGAAATCAAACTGTCCACTTAGGAAGCAACAATGATTGACAATCAATTTCACATGCTGTTGTGCAAATGGAATAGACAACAGGGGGAAATCTTTGGCGATTAGCAAGACACACTCAATAAAGGAGTGGTTCTGCAGGTGGTGACCACAAATCACTTCTCAGTACCTATGCTTTCTGGCTGATGTTTTGGTCACTTTTGAATGTTGGTGGTGCTTTCACACTCGTGGTAGCATGAGACGGACATCAATGCGAGTTGTGGCAAGAAGATTTGCTGTGTCTGTCAGCGTAGTGTCCAGAGCCTGGAGGCGCTACCAGGAGACAGGCCAGTACACCAGGAGACGTGGAGGAGGCCGTAGGAGGGCAACAACCCAGCAGCAGGACCGCTACCTCCACCTTTGTGCAAGGAGGAACAGGAGGAGCACTGCCAGAGCCCTGCAAAATGACCTCCAGCAGGTCACAAATGTGCATGTGTCTGCACAAACGGTTAGAAACCGCCTCCATGAGGATGGTATGAGGGCCCGATGTCCACAAATGGGGGTTGTGCTCACAGCCCAACACCATGCAGGACGCTTGGCATTTGCCAGAGAACACCAGGACTGCCAAATTCGCCACTGGCACCCTGTGCTCTTCACAGATGAAAGCAGGTTCACACTGAGCACATGTGACAGACGTGACAGAGTCTGGAGACACCGTGGAGAGCGATCTGCTGCCTGCAACATCCTTCAGCATGACCGGTTTGGCGGTGAGTCAGTAATGGTGTGGGGCAGCATTTCTTTGGAGGGCTGCACGGCCCTCCATGTGCTCGCCAGAGGTAGCCTGACTGCCATTAGGCACCGAGATGAGATCCTCAGACCCCTTGTGAGACCATATGCTGGTGCGGTTGGCCCTGGGTTCCTCCTAATGCAGCACAATGCTAGACCTCATGTGGCTGGAGTGTGTCAGCAGTTCCTGCAAGATGAAGACATTGAAGCTATGGACTGGCCCGCCCGTTCCCCAGACCTGAATCCGATTGAGCACATCTGGGACATCTTGTCTCGCTCCATCCACCAACGTCACGTTGCACCATAGACTGTCCAGGAGTTGGTGAATGCTTTAGTCCAGGTCTGGGAGGAGATCCCTCAGGAGACCATCCACCGTCTCATCAGGAGCATGCCCAGGCGTTGTAGGGAGGTCATACAGGCACGTGGAGGCCACACACAATACTGAGCCTCATTTTGACTTGTTTTAAGGACATTACAACAAAGTTCGATCAGCCTGTAGTGTGTTTTTCCACTTTAATTTTGAGTGCGACTCCAAATCCAGGCCTCCATTGGTTAATAAATTTGATTTCCATTGATTATTTTTGTGCGATTTTGTTGTCAGCACATTCAACTTTGTACAGAACAAAGTAGTCAATGAGAATATTTCATTCATTCAGATCTAGGATGTGTTATTTGAGTGTTCCCTTTATTTTTTTGAGCAGGTTATATTCTTTTTTTTAAGTTAGAAAAGATAGATACAAATAGCAAATATTACTTTTAAAATAAATAATGACTTCCTTAGCGAAATAAAGATTACAAACATAGATTTACATCAATTCAAATCTCATGTAATTAACAATGTACAAGCAAAACACTCTTAAGATTGAGATAGCTGGCTTTTATTTTTTGCATTTATTCCTTTTTCTGAATTTTATCATTTCATTAATTAAATAAATAAATGAAATTTCATTGATGCATCAAAGAATTACAGGGGTTGGACAATGAAACTGAAACACCTGGTTTTAGACCACAATAATTTATTAGTATGGTGTAGGGCCTCTTTTTGTGGCCAATACAGCGTCAATTCGTCTTGGGAATGACATATACAAGTCCTGCACAGTGGTCAGAGGGATTTTTAAGCCATTCTTCTTGCAGGATAGTGGCCAGGTCACTACGTGATACTGGTGGAGGAAAACGTTTCCTGACTCGCTCCTCCAAAACACCCCAAAGTGGCTCAATAATATTTAGATCTGGTGACTGTGCAGGCCATGGGAGATGTTCAACTTCACTTTCATGTTCATCAAACCAATCTTTCACCAGTCTTGCTTTGTGTATTGGTGCATTGTCATCCTGATACACGGCACCGCCTTCAGGATACAATGTTTGAACCACTGGATGCACATGGTCCTCAAGAATGGTTCGGTAGTCCTTGGCAGTGACGCGCCCATCTAGCACAAGTATTGGGCCAAGGGAATGCCATGATTTGGCAGCCCAAACCATCACTGATCCACCCCCATGCTTCACTCTGGTGCAATGTGCAATCAATGAAGACTGGCTACCAGGCTGGTCCAATTTAGCCATGAAACCTCCCACACTAAAATGACAGGTGTTTCAGTTTCATTGTCTAACCCCTGTACGTATTAATAGAAACCATGGTCAAATGTTGCTTGTGTCATAGGTAAAGACCAAGTAATTTCTTATTTTTCTTTGAAAAAAATATGTTGATAGGAGCGAAAAAGCTTTCAGAATGAGTATTATGGTTTCTAGTTGCTTATTTTCGCTGGATAAACTATATCATGTGTATTATCGGAGGACCAGTTAGACTGCACTTCTTTAAAACTAAACAGTAATAATCAACATTTACAAGATTAATTTTATTAATACTACTGCAAATATTTAAAAAAAAATAATTTAAATAAATAAATAAATCATTTGTCTGTGCTCTGTCTCATACTCTAAACAGTTTTTTCTTCCTAGATGAAACCACTAAAGCAGCTACATCCATTAACATTTACTTTTTCTTCCCATAGAAAGTACTCCTAGATCAGTGCTTCTGTGTTGTTCTTTTGTGTTTTTTTTCTGTCTCTGCTCTGTTCTCTCTAACCCCCAGTCAGTCGTGGCAAATGGCCGCTCACACTGAGCCTGGTTCTGCTGGAGGTTTCTTCCTGTTAAAAGGGAGTTTTTCCTCTCCACTGTCGCTACATCCATGCTCAGTATGAGGAATTGCTGCAAAGTCAATGCACGCGACTGTATGCTGCCGCTACATGCTCATCCAGGAGGAGTGAATGCTACAAGTCACTGACTCGATACAATCTGCTGGGTTTCCTTAGATAGAAAAACTTTTTAACCAATTTGAATAAATAACTGAATCTGACTGCACTGTTCGATGGTTAGGATTAATTGGAATGTTTGTACCTGACTTGAAATCTTTATGATTCGATTGAATTGACTTAGTCCGTTTTAAAGTTACCCACCTTTCACACATTGCAACAGGAAACAACACTCGGCAATTATTTTTACCTCTGCCTTCCTCCCTCCCTGTTGGATGGAGTAAGGGGGGCTCAGGTTTAGCCTAAACCAGCTCAGTTATGGTTGAGGTGCAAACACACCTTCCATTTCTGCTACCTGTGCGACCCCCTCTCTTTTCCAGTGGTTGTAATCAGTCTGACAAAGAGAAGTGCCCCCAATCTTTGTGGTTTTTAGTATAACAATGGCGACCAGTGGGCTCCATATAGACAAACTTTATCAGTTTATTATTTTACTTAGTGCTCCTACACATAGCCCATTCTAAAATGGCCAAACTCTAACACTCAGTAGTTTATTCTAACCTCCCCAACAACCCTGCACCATTCCAAACCCTTTGTGAAGTGCCTTGAGATGACATGTGTTGTGAATTGGCGCAATATAAATAAAACTGAATTGAATAAATATGTTGGAACCACAGCCATGGTTACAACATGAAAGTCCGGTACGAACTTTTCTGGAACTTTCAAAAGAAATCGCATTAACCCACTTCCAGCACAGCCAGGAAAAAGGGGTAATAGTGGACTTTCCGTGACGTCACTGTCCAAATAAAAGCACCGCTCTTGCTACATTCTGTCTCTTCTACGTGGGTCCCCCAGGGGATCTGGACAGAGAGACACAGCGCGCTAATGTCTCTTTGCTGGCAAACAGACATAACTCTTCAAACTGGATCCAAGAGCATCATACGATCACGTAATCATATGCACTAAGTTAAGTACGAATGAATTGCTGTTTGTGTATCTGGTATTCATTCATGAACGGGGGTAATTAAGGTACAAGCGTGGCTTGACTTTTCTCTCTGAGGTCTACAGAAGCCGAACTGTGTTCTAGAGCATTCTCAGCAGAGACCCTGTCTCTACGACGCCGAGTGGAACAGTTTTTTCGGTCTGAAGGAAGGACAACGGGACCGCATCACCATGGCTACAGCAGTAACGTGCAGTTTGGCCGGCCGACAGAGTGAGCCGCCCCTCCACACAGCTACGGAGGTTAGCTGCAGTTAACCCTTTGTTCACTGTGGATGTTTTCTTCAAACTTCGTTGCCCTAGATAACTTTTCCTCAGCACAGTTCACCTGGGAGGTTAGGTTTGGGCAGAGAGAGAGAATTTAGAATGGGATAATCTAAGCATTATTTTTGTTTTATCAAGTTTGGTTTTGTTTGTGTTGAAACTCAGCTATCTTAGTGCTAGCAGATTAGCTGTAAGCACATGTGCTCAATTTGTGTTCTGTGTTTGTGCTTGTTTTCAAAGTTGAGAAAACTTTATTTAAAGGGTGATTTTTTAAACACAGAAGATTGGCCATAACATGCCGTTCAGGCTTATGCATTTTAAACCCTTTTATTAGTGGGATTTTAAAGGTATGTGTGTGATTCTGATTCTGACAAGTTATACGCTTCTTTTGTTAGCTTTAACTGCTAACAGCTAAGAACACGTGCTCGCCTGCTAAGATCAGTCAGTCAGTCATTTTCTACCGCTTATTCCATAGGGGATCGCGGGGAAGCTGGTGCCTAACTCCAGCAGTCTATGGGTGAGAGGCGGGGTACACCCTGGACAGGTCGCCAGTCCATCGCAGGGCCCAATTCATTTACCCAAAAAGGTTGTTAGTTTTCAATCCAGTAAAATAATATTTCCTTAAATATTATTTTACTAAACATGATAACTAGGTAACAAAATTAAGCCCATTTCCCCAGAAAGATTTGGTTCTTTTTCAAAATAATATTTCCTTAAGTATTATTTTACTATTTCCTTAATGATATTTCTTTAAATATTATTTTACTAAATAAAGGCAGCTAATTAAACACCGTTGAGAATTGGTCATCCAGAAGGTTGGTTTTATTCAGCAAATCATATTTAAAATATTATTTTATTAAAATATTTTATCTGATCTTGCATTGTGAATGGTTGTTTGAAGGTATACCAATTATTGCCTATGTTAGTTTCAAGACTAACTTCTGTGTGTGTACAGAGTTTTGCTGTTCAACAATGTCAGAGCTTGGAACATCCCTTTCAATTTTGTCCTAATAACACCGCCTTATTGGGCTGGTATTCACAGGACAACCCTTAACGGTCCGAAATATTATTTAATAAAATAATATTAAATATTAAATAATATATTCATATTCATAATTACAACAAATACAATTAAATTAAAGAATTAAAATGTTTATAATTTTTTACATGATGAGCTAAACTGTGTCAGGAAGCTGATAATGACTTCTGGACCCGTCTGTCTAATTTTAATACAACAGACCAATCAGTTTGACTTTAAGGTTCATTTATTAGATTTCAATCCATTATAATCAAAAAAGTTCACGTATATATAAGAAAGTTCAAAGTCGATCTAGTCCCAGAAACAAACTAAGTCTTAATTAAATGTATTTAAATTGTGAAATCATAATCTCCGGCACCTTTACAGCTTCAAATATGGAGGAATTAATTTAGGCTCTGCTTCACTGATATATCAAATCACTGTGATCACTTATTATCAAGCCAAAGCTTTTAATTTCTGGATGGAGATTTGTTTAAAAGGCAGTTCCTGGTTTATTTAGCAGACAATAATCTTGATAAATATTAACCTGGATAGTTACCGATCTTTTCACTATGTCTTTATGTAATTCAGATTCAGCTCACAGACTAATACGCTTGCACAATGAGTCCTGTGACGCCCTCTAGTATGCCTTTTGTCTTGAAAGATGTTTATTAAGATAATAGGTTCTGTTGTAACAGTTATGTAAAAATATGGCTTCTATAGAAACCTTTCAGAGCTGCAGCAGAGAATTAATGAGGTGACAACAGACTTTGAGATTAAACAGGGAAATAGGTGAGTGGTATGGAAAACAGAGGCATTAATAATTAACAAGGAAGCAAAGATGCTGCCCTTGCATGAGTTGTACACACAGGCCTAATGCATGACTTTATGAATGAAAAAGGGTGTATAAGAAAAATCTAACACTAGAGGGCAGCAGTAAGTTTATGCAAAAACAATGTTTCTGCAAATGCAGCATTATAAAAGGTTGAAAGTCGGTACAGCTTGACTAGATATATATATAATCACACACAAGAAGCACATATTTAATACACACACACAGAGCAGGTGGTTTGACACATTCCCAGGCTGTAGTGGCAGATGTCACACTCCCTGAGCCACAAACACACAAACACCTTCAGATCTGCATCATCCCGGTCTGTAAATACGCTCTGGGTGTCTCCCTCTCCTTCTAGCTGCTCCTGCTCCTGCTGCATTGTGGATTAACTCTTTGTTAAAGCACGGAACATGCTAGGGTTGCGAGCCAACTGGGCCATCCAGCTAAACGCGTGAGGTGCTGCTTCTCTTCACCATGACTTCACTAATCCCTCAGATAACTACTGATTTACCCTGTCAGTGCTTAAAGGTGTCCTGTCCAACTCATTTTATGTTTCCAGTTTGACTTCCCACAAACACCTCCTGTCATTCAGCTGCTCAAGCCACTGGGTTGCTGCAATTTCTTTGACCATCGGAGAAGTTCTATATACAGGTTCATTTCAAAATATTAGAACATCGTCAACAAGTTCAATATTTTTGTTACTCATTTGAGAAAGTAAAACCTATATAGATTCATTACGCATGGAGTGAAATATTCTCAGCGTTCATTCCTTATAATTTGGATGATTGAGGCTTACAGATAATGAAAACCCCAAATTCGGTGTCTCAGAAAATTGGAACATTACATAACACCAATGGAAAAAAAAGTTTTTTCAATGTGTAAATGTTATGTAGTGGCCGTATTATGGCCTACACAATCATAAGGAAAACTGCTGAATGACTTCCAGAAGACTATCACTGACATCCTACACAAGGTAGGTAAGCCACAAAAGGTCATTGCTAAAGAAGCTGGCTGTTCACAGTGTTGTATCCAAGTATTTTCATAGAAAGTTGAATAGAAGGAAAAAGTGTGGTAGGAAAAGGCACACAAGCAACAGGGATAATCACAGCCTTGAGAGGATTGTCAAACAAAATCTATTCAAGAATTTGCGGGAGCTTTACAAGGAGTGGACTGAGGCTGGAGTCAGCGCATCAAGAGCCAATACTTACAGACGACTCCTACACATCGACTATAAATATTGCTTTCCTCATGTCATGCCATTCCTGAACCAGAGATGTCAGACGTGTCTTACCTGGGCTAAGGAGAAAATTAACTGGACTGTTGCTCAGTGGTCTGAAGTCCTCTTTTCAAATAAAGGTAAGGTTTTCATTTCATTTAGAAATCAAGGTTCTAGAGTTTGGAGGAAGAGTCGAGAGGCACAAAATCCAGATTGCATGAAGTTCATTCTAAACTTTGCACAGTCAGTGATAATTTGGTGTGCCATGTCATCTGTTGGTTCTGTTCAACTAGGTTTTTGCGGTCCACAATCAATGCAGTTATCTACCAAGAAATTTAAGAGCAGTTCACGCCTTGTTCTGCTGAAAAGCTTTATGGAGATGCTGATTTCATTTTCCAGTAGGACTTGGCAATGGTCCAACTCTGCCATAGATACCAAAAGTCGGTTCCATGACCATAGTGTTACTGTGCTAGATTGGCCAGCAAACATGGCCTCACCTGAACCCCATAGAAAATCTGTGAAGTATTGTTAGGAGGAAGATGAGAGACACCAGGTCCAACAAGGCATATGGCCTGAAGGCAGCTATCAAAGCAATCTGGGCTTCCATTACACCTTCGCAGGACAACAGGCTAATCACCTCCATGCCACGCCACACTGATGCAGTAATTAATGCAAGAGGAGGCCCAACCAAGTATTGAGTTCATAGAAATGAACTAACGTTTAGAAGCCTGACATTTCTGTATAAAATATCCTCTTTTTTTATCAGTCTTATGTAATGTTCTGATTTTCCAAGACACTCATTTTGGGTTTTCATTTTCTGTAAGCCTTATTCACAAAAATTCCAATAAATAAAAGGTTGAAAGATTTTTACTCCATAATCTATATATAAGTTTCACTTTCTGAATTACGTGACAAAACATTTTTAACATTTTGTTTACAATATACTAGCTTTCTTAGATGTACCTATGGTGTATACGGTGGATTGTACAATTATTTTTGCTGTCCTTCAGGATGTTTTGCTTTCTTGGTTTTGTTTTGAATGAAACTCGTCTCAAGCTACTGTTAACCAAATAAAGCTGGGTTGGGATAGGATGCATACAAAAATGCTCTCCTGGTTATAAAACAACTCAAACCTCAGCCCACACCTAGTGGGTAACTGTTATGGATGGAAATCTATTTGTGGCTTTTGTGGGAGCTGAATCTCCCTCTCCACCTCCTCAGCAACCAGAATTTTCTCCCTTTAACTGGTCAAAGTTTGTGTAATATGAAAAGTCTCAACAGGATGTTATATGCAGGCAAAGGTTGTTAACCTGGATCAATTATAATTCTGCTCACTTGTTTCTGCCAAGGGAATCACCAGTTGGAAACAGACAGAAGAGGAAGAAACAATATTTCTGTTACAGCACCTGATATATACCAACTTCAAATGTGCCCTATTTTTTCATTGAAAATGCTTCTCACGCTGCGGTAAGCACTCGATGCTGAGAGGAAATGACAGAGAGATTGAACAAAAGACACTGCAGGGTGCTGATTTTCAGAGAAACTGACTTTCAAGCTTGCTGTTCTTTGTTTGCACCGCTGAATAAAACTGACAATATAAAATGATTCATACTGAGGTTTTTTAAATTACACCATTTGACTAAATCTGCTCCTCATGTTTTATTTTAGCATGTAATTTATGAAGAAATTTAGGACTCCTACTCGGTATTTAACCTTAATTTCTAAGAAATGTAACATGCAACAGTTTTACAGCGACCGTATTACAGGACAAAGTAATTTAACAATATTCAAACAATGCCCTGAACACCAGAGCTTCAATTAGGATTGTTTCTGGGTTTCATTTATTGTTCTACTAGTTTACCAATTTCATGGATCCCTTATGAGACGGCCAGTAGCTGCAGCCCAAATTTAAGAAAAATAAAATATCAACACTCCAGCACTGAAATACACAGCAAGACTGGATACAGTCCTGCATGACTGCAATATTCAGGTCACTGACACTGTTCTAAAGGTCGAGGGTTAACATAGCTGAGGGTGACGAGGGCTGCTTCATCAGCACCACAGGGATGAGGAGAGAAAGGAGGACGGAAGGGAGAATGTCATGTAAAGTAGGTCAGTGAGAAAATGTGATTAGCTAAAAAAACAAAACAGCAAACTCATCGCGTGTCCGGAGACACTGGCTCCTTTATCATTTCCTCAGACAGCATTCAGATTTGTCTTGAATAGACGTTACGCTCAGAGTCACACTTACTGGACAGGTTGGCAGGCATGTACAAATACAGAGACAGAGACAGCTCCTTCTCCTCACTGCCTTACATGGTGTTAGAGTGATCCCTCTTGCCATTGCAGTCCTTTTGCGTGGGGTTGCTACACACAGCCAATATTTCACAAACACAGCATAACAGTCACCCCGATGTCCTGCTATGCTGCCATCCTGGGCAGCAGGGTCACAGCCTGTTTGGTTTCCTTTCAGGAACTCACTGGTTTGGGTTCTGATTTACTGAGCCAAACAGAATTCAGTAAGGCTGCAGTTTTCTAAGATTATTTATTGAAATCATTGAACTGTTCATGTCTGAAACAACTGTTACTACGCATTTTCCTAATTCATCTCAGTTAACATTTTAGTCCTGTCTGGATTATTTGCTTTTTATCTGCTTTTTATTTGTATTTCTTTCTTAGGTATTGTTACAAACCACTAACCAGGACTAAATAAAACCTGACAAAAATGACTGAGCAGAGTGAATAAAACATAAGTCTGGATCTTGTTGACACATTTGTCCTGACCTGAGGGTTTCCAGCTGCCTCTGACTCCGGAGAATTTCTTGGGGATCTTGGGGACACCTGCTGACCCACTGAGGCGATGTGGCTCTTCAGAGGTGCTGAAGGCAGAGCTAAAGCTGATGGTCTGCTTGGGGTCTGGGGGATTGGAAGGGCACTGTGAACTGGTTTGGGTTTAGGGAGTCCTGACTTCATCTTTGAGGCCACCAGGATGGCGGGCATCTTCTCCCCTGAGTCCAAAAATGACCAAACCGCACTCGCCTTCCACTGACAGTCAGAGAGAGATCCTGCCAGCTGTTGGCACGAATTTCTGTTATCTCACTTGGTGATCTTGATGTTGCCAGAATGAAGAAGCACCAAGTCAGGCTGCACTTGATCGATGTTTTGATTGAGGTGCAATCTTTCAGCGTCTGGAAGTTGGCTGTTTTTGCTGGATCTCTTCGGAGGAGTAGGAGTGCCTTGCAAACATGCAGAGTGGGGGTTTAAACCTCATATTCCCACCTGTTTCCCATTATCAAGCAGCTTCAGCTCATATAACATAGTAAATGTCCAATGATTTCTTTATAATATAAGCAATCTTTCAAAATGCCAGCAAATAAATCCCAATTTCCAACTTGAGAAATTCCCAGTTGCCTGGTGGCAGTGCACAAGATCCCTTCCCTTCACCTCTAGTTCAGAGTGAGAGTCAGCAAATAGCCAAAGGACCCCAGTATAAGCCAAGTAGTTCCTCTTCATCTGAGCCTTGTGAGTAATATCATTGCATCTAAGAAACAGAAGGGAGGATGTAGTTTTGTCCAGTAAAACAGAGCAGAAGCAGATGGAGAAAAGGCAGCAGCGATGCAGCAACTGTTCGCTCCAGCGACTGCTCCGTTTGTGACAGCGCAGCCTTAAAACACACCGCACTCTACTCCACTGCACTCTCTCCCTCTCTGCTTAGCAGCAGGTGTGGCTTAGATCAGACTGACATATGTGGAGACCGGCTCAACACACACTGGTGGTGTCTTCACCAGCCTGGTGCTCTCTTATCCTGTTTGGCTCTATGAAAATCAACATTTATGAAGCCAGATGGAGTTTGCTCCGATTTACCACTTTCGCACTAGGATCTGGTAATTTCCTTTAAAAAATGCTTAAAATGAGGTAAATTAGCTCTCCAGTATCCAAATCTTTGACTAAATAAGATATTGCCTGACACTATCTTGGTTTAAAGCAAAGAAATTAAACATTTCATCAAAGAAAAGGTTCTTTAATGGTTCTAATGTAGTCTCATGAATGACATTAACAAAAGCATAAAAAAACAGATGAGCCGTTATGAAATCTGGTAGCCTGACTCTGTATTCCCATCCTGTTCTTACTTCATTAGGATTTACCTTTTTCCATACAAGGATGGTTAATTAGAGAGTCAGTGCTGGATCAGCCTGATTCCCAGCATAATATGAAAATCTGCCAAAGGTTTGATTTAGCTCTGAAGAAAAAAACAAAGAAAATACTGGGCAAAGAAGAGAAATCATCTACCCTTATTAACCAACAACAGAATATCTGCAAATGTACAGAGCAATATCCATGTATTTTGATCCAAATGCATAAAGGTATATAGAATATAATAAAGATGGGATGTTAATCCTGAATTCACATAGTGAAGTGTGAAGAAATGTACAGATTTAGGCCAGTAAAAGCTACAAAACCAAACAATTAATAGTTTTTAAAACTGCTCTTAAGATTATTTTAGACGTTCCTAAAAAGAAACTATGCATAACAGAATATTCAAGTTTGTATCACATAGTCTTAAGAGGATGACAGATCAGAGTTTCTAGGAATGTCTAATTAGTGTCAAGGAATAAAAGAAAAAATTATCAAGGAACAGAAAAATGACAACACCACTGACATTGGTACGCTTTAAAATTTAAATAGCAGACAATACATGGAGCTTTACAGGGGCTTTAACTAAAAATGTGTACTTAGAATAGAACAGACTAAAATTGAGCTTGACCCTAGGTTTACCTACTTGACATCCTGATGGCTTTGCGTTTTATTGGTTGTATCTGGACAATATGCTTAAAAGTATCGAGATAATTCTTGGCCATAAGATGCTTAAAACTGAAACAATAAAACAGAAACATAATTTAAAAAAACAGCCAAACAAGGAAACATTTTCAAGGTAAGTTTTTTTAAGTATACTTTTTCTTCCTTAAATTTCTTAATTTTTTTCTGCTTTTGGTCTAAATAATGTATTTTTAGTTTCCGGTCTCCTATTTTCACATTTAAACCTTTGACCCTAATCTATGGTGTAGGCATCTGTTGACAGAGGGGATGAAACATTACTGATTTGGCTGAAGATTCATCATCTATGCATTCTTAAAAGATGGGAAAAAAACATTTTATCAAAAAATCCTGCATATAAAAGTGAAAACTTAAAAAATCTAAATTTGCAATTTCATCAAATTAACTTTACCTTTCTTTCAAACCAAACCAAAAGAAACAGTTTGCCTTTTTTATTTTCAACAACTTGATATTCATTTTACATTTTATTGTTTCTGCTTCAAATATGTTAAGATAAACTTTATGTACCTTATTTGGCTCAACAAAACCACAGTAAGAACTGCCTCCCATCAATGATGCATTTACAGGGGTTGGACAATGAAACTGAAACACCTGGTTTTAGACCACAATAATTTATTAGTATGGTGTAGGGCCTCCTTTTGCGGCCAATACAGCGTCAATTCATCTTGGGAATGACATATACAAGTCCTGCACAGTGGTCAGAGGGATTTTAAGCCATTCTTCTTGCAGGATAGTGGCCAGGTCACTACGTGATACTGGTGGAGGAAAACGTTTCCTGACTCGCTCCTCCAAAACACCCCAAAGTGGCTCAATAATATGTAGATCTGGTGACTGTGCAGGCCATAGGAGATGTTCAACTTCACTTTCATGTTCATCAAACCAATCTTTCACCAGTCTTGCTGTGTGTACTGGTGCATTGTCATCCTGATACACGGCACCGCCTTCAGGATACAATGTTTGAACCATTGGATGTACATGGTCCTCAAGAATGGTTCGGTAGTCCTTGGCAGTGACGCGCCCATCTAGCACAAGTATTGGGCCAAGGGAATGCCATGATATGGCAGCCCAAACCATCACTGATCCACCCCCATGCTTCACTCTGGGCATGCAGCAGTCTGGGTGGTACGCTTCTTTGGGGGTTCTCCACACCGTAACTCTCCCGGATGTGGGGAAAACAGTAAAGGTGGACTCATCAGAGAACAATACATGTTTCACATTGTCCACAGCCAAGATTTGGGCTCCTTGCACCATTGAAACTGACGTTTGGCATTGGCATGAGTGACCAAAGGTTTGGCTATAGCAGCCCGGCCGTGTATATTGACCCTGTGGAGCTCCCTACGGACAGTTCTGGTGGAAACAAGAGAGTTGAGGTGCACATTTAATTCTGCCGTGATTTGGGCAGCCGTGGTTTTATGTTTTTTGGATACAATCCGGGTTAGCGCTCGAACATGCCTTACAGACAGCTTCCTCTTGCGTCCACAGTTAATCCTGTTGGATGTGGTTCGTCCTTCTTGGTGGTATGCTGACATTACCCTGGATACCGTGGCTCTTGATACATCACAAAGAATTGCGGTCTTGGTCACAGATGCGCCAGCAAGACGTGCACCAACAATTTGTCCTCTTTTGAACAATGGTATGTCACCCATAATGTTGTGTGCATTTCAATATTTTGAGCAAAACTGTGCTTTTACCCTGCTAATTGAACCTTCACACTCTGCTCTTACTGGTGCAATGTGCAATCAATGAAGACTGGCTACCAGGCTGGTCCAATTGAAACCTCCCACACTAAAATGACAGGTGTTTCAGTTTCATTGTCCATCCCCTGTATATCAGAATCCTAACACATACTAGGGTTGTTTTTTTCCACTCAGCCCCATCCTGCTGGCACAGCTAAAACCCTTCCAGTAATTTACTCTACAATCACTGTTTACTTATAATGACAGAGAAGCCATCTAAAACTCAGCAGATGCCTACAAGAAACAATCCAAACCAAACAAATTAGGAGAAACTACCACGATCTAAGGCACGAGAAAGTGCAACTTCATAAACCAAGCTGGACTGTTGCGTTTTACAGGTCAGAATGAAGAGATCATTTTGGCTCATCTTACTGAAGCTGTTGGATGTTAAACATTTAAACACTTACTCTCACTGCAGACTTCTTGGGAGCAGAAAGAATCCAGGGGAGGACGTGTTTCGTATGGTAATCTTAATCCTGTTATATTAATTCCAAATTATGCAAATGCTAATATCTAAGTGCCATATTTTGCATATGTATGCATGTAGTATTGTTGTTTAGAAACTTGAGGGTTTGAAGTCCAAATAAATCACACTATGGATCCATTTCTTTCCAAACCAGTAGCCTAAAACCTGAAACGTCTTCTCCGTGTGATAACTTTTCATTTTCCCATTCCAAATATAGCTTTAGATTTGTCTGAGTGTATTACTGCAAACAGTAGTAAACCTAATTTTTGTATGATTGCACTGAACAAAACCACCTTATAATTTTTTGGCAACTACTCTGCAGGTTACACATACATCACCCGAGATCATGCCCACAGGAGATGATTAAGAAGCAATGAGGCCTCTCTGATTCAAAACACCCATATTGTGCCAGCACTCCACAGCAGAGTTCTTTGAAACATATAGGAAAATACATCAACTCCACCCTGGCTGCATCAAATGTCATTCTCTCATTTGGAAAATGGAAAAAAGGAGAAATCATACATAGCATAACAAGGGAAATTTCCATTATTTTCCTTCCCCTGTGATGATAAACATATGTCAGACCCACGTGGATCACAGAGCTGCACTTCACAGAGTCAAGAAAAAAAAAAAAAGTCAAATGTGATTTATGCTGCAACCTTTGAAGATACCTGATGAGAGTCCAGTGGAGTCTAATAATAGAGCCTGTTTGACAGTAAATGGGCAGTATTGACAGTAATAAGTAGGACACCCACCACTGTGTTCTGCTGTATGTTTATACTGTATATCTCCCCAGAATAATAAACATTCATGTGGGGTAGACTGTGGGCGTTTTCAGTGAGCTGCAGTTAGAATCATGTCAAAAGAGATTATATAGGAACGCTATAGGTGGGCATGTTTAAATATGTATATCTGTGAGTGCAGCTTTACTACAGATCTCCACCAGCTCTGCAGGGTTCAGTGGGTATCAGCACAGTATGTAAAAGCAAAAGTTGAATTTTGCTCAGATGGCAAGATTATCAAGTTCAACATTTAGGTCTGGTGCACTTTACTAGGGCCATGCTGCAAAACAATTTTTTATGCCATGTTCCCACCTCTTGTCCATATGAAGTTTTTGAGAAAATTTTACTTTTGTTTTACTTGAACACATTCGATTCTGGGGATACTATGACACTGCTACCCAGAATTGTTTACAGATAAAGCAGTGAGTTTTATTCTAACTTTTATTATAACTTTCTATTGGGCATTAAACTCCATCTGTGTGGTGGAAAAGTAAATTATTTTTGAAAAGAACGATACACATAAAATAAAATATGAGACCCATTCCTTTAGCAGACTATAAAGCCACGCACAGAATGTAGGCCTTTTTCTCCCAATAACAAAAATGTTATTGCTACCAACTGGCCTGGAAGCACTAATTTAATGTTTTTTAGAAATTCTGGATTGTCATCTGGATAAAGATGCCATCTTTTAAAATAAAAGGAAAGATAATGGCTAAAGATCTGAGAAATAATCAAAGCCTTTCTGATTTGTTTTTTTTCTACCAAACATCTTTAGTGCTAAATACTTTTGATACGGGTTAATGGAAGCTTGTTAATGTCATCATTTAAATATTCAATGTCTAACTAAAGTAAAAAAACAAATATTTTGTAGGGGAAAGTAAATCATTGTCTTTGTTCCATCAAAACAATTTAAATATCTCTTCAAGTGGATTTATCACTTGCATACATGCAATGAGTAGATTCAGTATAATACTGATACAGTTGACAGAACCAATAGAATTTAATGAATAAGAGAACATGGTCTTAACTTTGTAATCATAAAACAATTATCTTCTACAAAATCACCATCAACATTAACAAAGGCATTTGGGGTGATACAAGATCTGCAACAAAACAACGTTAGCAACTGAAGTCTGTCTTAGGAGACTTATCTAGCTGCTTTATCAGTCTAAGCTTATGTTATGAGCCCCAGGTATCACCCTATGTGCTTTAAGCTTGATATCATGTATTTATGCTTGATACTGTTTTGAAGTAATAAAAGTAGTTCCTCAGTTGCTCTATAGGTTGCAGAGGTCGACTGATAAAGATGTCTAATCCAGCTAGGCAAGAACATTTGGCAAAAGTAGCATCTAGGAAGCCCCTAGTCTGATTACAGTCATATAAAATCTTGTCTCGTCTTATAAACCCAACATTTAGCTTAATGCCTCGTTAAAACCTTAAGTGTTTAGAAAAACTAAGTAGAATACAGTTTAGATTAGGGCAATAGGTTTCTAATACTTGTTCAGCTAGATGATACCTTTCATTTGCTTTGACTCTTATCATTGGGGATATAGGATTTAAATCCAAAAACATTACAAGCAGACAAACAAACAGATAATACAATGTAATCTTCACCACCCAAAAGTCAAAGAGCCCATGAAATAATAATGAACCGTATGTTTTTTGCAATATGTTTAGCATTATAGGTAGAATCAAAAAATGCAGGGTCACTCATCAAATTTCAGGGGGGGTGGGCTTGGCTCCTGTGCTTGGCTCAGTCGACATCCCTTGTGTTTAGACGATTGCGGAGAAAAGGATTACATGCAGTATTAAAAACAAGATTTTTTAGTTAAATACAGCAAAAAAAATAAAAATCTGGTTATACAGTCATCTGGTTTTAGTGATTACATTTGCTGCAAGGCAAGGGTGTAATTGAAAAAATACATTTGCTATGTTAATCATAATTAATTTGTTTAGCTATATACACATCTCCATGGACAGATCATCCAAAAATGTCCTATTTCCGATCACTTTTGTTTTGCAAAAGCTTGTTACTAGATGGCTTAAATTAATTCTCTCCAAACAATTAATAATAATAATAATAATAATAATAAAATAAACTTTATTGATCTTACAATGTAGAAATTGTCCTCTGCATTTAAACCATCCCTTAGGGAGTAGTGGGCTGCCATTGTGCGGCGCCCAGGAACCATTCAGGGGCTAAGGGTCTTGCTCAGTGACCCAGAGTTGCAGGCTGTGGGATTCAGACTAGGGTACCTGAGGCCTCTTCAGGATGCAAATACCCTGCTCTCTAACCACTAGCCCACCACTCCCCCCATAATACTCTTTAACTGAACTCAGAGAGGACTATGTGCCTGAGCATTGGCCTTAAGATCATGGTCTCTCAAATCAGGCAACAGACTGGTCATTTGAATTCTGACATCAAGCCAGATTTAGAGAATTTCGGTGCTATTTTGAAAAATAAACCTGACATGATTATTCATTGATTTCCTCTCCTCTAGACTACTGTAAAGGCAGTTTTCACAAGCTTTAACAGAAAAGCTCTTGATCGCCATCAGTTGGTCCAAAGCTCTGCAGCAAGAATCTTAGCAGGAGCAAACAGAAGAGCTCATATCACGTCTTGCCATTTTAAAGTTACTTTAAAACCCCTGAACTTCACTTTCAGGTACCTGAAATGGTTAAGCTCCTTCCTATATTACTAAACTGTTCAAGCCAAACATTTCAACTCAAGCCATCAGGTTCTCACACCTAAATGTACTAAATCCCAGGGACCAAGTATTAAAACTAGAGGGGAATGCTCTTTCCAGACTGTTGATTCTTGGCTGTGGAATGAACTTCTTATGTTTTTATGTTGTCTTGAGAACCTTTACTCATTAAAAAAGCAGCATAAGTCACTTTTATTCAAACATGATTTACCTTAAGATTTTTTTGTGGTACTGTACATTTGTTTTTAATAATAATGTTAACATTTTTAGGCTCTATATTTGTGAAAAACGTTGCGATTTTTATTTGAGAAAGGTGCTATATAAATGAGATTTACATGCTAACTTTATGGACACTATGAAAGCAGCTTTAACATCATCAAAACCATGGTATGAAAGTGTGAGTCCTGTAGTTTAAAATACTTTAAGAACAAATTTAAACTACTTGTTTATTTTCAGCTCCAGGCCCACATTTATATTCAGCTGGTCAAAATGGGCATGAAATTAAAATGTATTCAATTTGCTGGCAGCAATCTTCATCCATTATCCTCATCCAGAGTTCTATTAAAGATGCAGCATTTCAGTTTTTATACATCATAAATTAAACGACACACACACACACTCACACTGATACACTTCTTTTGCTGATTGTTTTCATCAGCAGAGTCAGCAGAGCAGAACAACTGGGCTCTCGCCAACATGAGCAGCACTAACTGGAGCAACGACCTGGCATTTTCAACATGATGGCACAGGATCTCAGACTTGACCTACACACCATTTCCTTGCCCACTTCCCCGTGCACATCAACACACGTGCAAAACCTCTCACGGTAATGAACAGTGGCAGTTCTGTAAAGCAGCATCAGAGAGGGGAGGAAAAAAAGCTGAGGCAATGAGACCCAGCAGGGATTTGGTATGAATGCACTAAGTAACAACATACAGTCAAAGGACAAACACAAATATTAACAAAGACTTACTCTTTGTACACATTCAAAACCAAATAATCTCAAAGGAGTGTTCTGAGCCAGCTAAAATAAGGACAGAGTCATTTTTGTTTGTGAAACATGAAACAAGATTGAGATAAATTAAATTAAAAAGAAAAACATTAAAAAGAGTCGCCAATCAGAATTTGGAGGAGTGCATACATCAGTCTGAGTCCTGCTGAGTGGTTTTGAGCATTAGTGTCCCTCCAGCTGCAACACGTGTGCGTGCATGTGTGAGCAGCACTATGGTTGTGCATGCATGCGATCCAAATGGGTTTTGTGGCAGTATTTGGGAAGGGAGGTATCCTGTCATCATCCTGTCAAATGTCACCAACAAAGGCCATCACAGAGAACTGAGTTCATTCTCAGATGAAGCATCAAACATGCAAACAAACAAACACACATCACAAGACGGACACATTACCATGATAGATCCAATTAATGTCTAATGACTGTTTTGTAGATTATTTGTATTTATGCCATCATTTTCTTCTTTGTTTCTTATCAGAGTCATAGGCTGCTGCACTGTTCTGTCTGAAGCTTCAGACGTCACCATGGTAATCCATTTTTATGTTGAAAGCCAGAAGCACACCAAACGTAAATACATAAGGTTTAAATAAGGCAAACCTCCTATAAAATCCTAACACTATAAATAAAATGCAACGTATTACTTATTTATATTATTTGAATTTTGTAGTATTGTTAGAATTAATATTCAAAATCCAAATGTCCAAATGTGTTAGAAAACACACAGGCTGTTGTAGAGTGTCCCATTTCTTCAAATACCTGACTTTGTTTAATGTGCAATATTGAATGTCTCCAAGTTCAAGCATTTTATTGTACTACTAACTTCCATCTGTGGATGACACTAACATGTAAAAGTCCCAGCTCAGCCAAACAAAAAGTACTTGACCTGGCTTGAGACCAGACACACGAGCAAACACACAAATGTAGCTCAGGCGGAGAGTTAAAGCAAGACAGAGGAGACAGCAGCACCCAAACAACAGTCTCACTCCAGTAAACTGGGCTGACAGAAAGGAAACCAAGGAGAAGCCACTGTAGCCACTGCTTGAAGGACTGTGTGTGTGTGTGTGTGTCCTGAAGACCTACTTTACATCAGAGGTAGAACACTTTGCAGCTGAGCAAATTCAGTGAGGGGAGATATAATAAACCATGTCATTATATAATTTCTAATGCAGTCGGTGAAATAAGCAAGCACTGACTAAGCTTTCCCAGCTCATTTAGACCCCATTAACAGAAGGTGGAATTACATTTGAGCACATTATGTTGAACATGTTTTCATGTTCCCCAGAAATTAATTACACAACTGGTACGACTTCTACCACTCTGTATTTGATGTTATCTGTCTTGTTTTCAGTATTAACCACTTTACTCAACAAAGGAGAGAGCACTAAATATTTTATGAATGGAGATTAGGGTGAAAGAAAGAACAACAAACGTCTGGGAGCATAAATTACAGCCTCAAGTCTTACTGATGGTAAGCTCCTATTATCCAACTAATGTTAATGAGTCAATATTAACATATCTGACCTCCTTTCTGCCTCTCTGCCCTCAGAAAATGTCCCACTAAGAACACCCTGCTTGGCCTTAATATCTTGCACATTATGTCCTACCTGAGAGCTAGTGACATTCAACTGCAGCAGCGGTTGCTCCTTGGAGGGACAGTCAGTATGGGTTGAGATTTAAATGGTACCTTGCATCAGTGCTCCAATAACATGTAATGTCAGCCCGAGGCTTTAATAGCAATTACCCCCAACTGCTGCAACAATAAGCCATTATTGCTTTTTCCTCTGCAGTAACAAAGTATGACACAGCAGAGAGACAGACCAGGACGAAGAACAAGTTACAAACAAAACGAAAAATCAGGCCACAAATGTGCATGTGTCTGCACAAACGGTTAGAAACCGACTCCATAAGGATGGTATGAGGGCCCGACAACCACAACTGGTGGTTGTGCTCATAGCCCAACACCGTGCAGGACACTTGGCATTTACCAGAGAACACCAGGATTGGCAAATTCGCCACTGGCACCCTGTGCTCTTCACAGATGAAAGCAGGTTCACACTAAGCACATGTGACAGACGTGACAGAGTCTGGAGAGAGATCTGCTGCCTGCAACATCCTTCAGCATGACCGTTTTGGCAGTGGGTCAGTAATGGTGTGGGGTGGCATTTCTTTGGAGGGCCGCATGGCCCTCCATGTGCCGAGATGAGCTCCTCAGACCCCTTGTGAGACCATATGCTGGTGCAGTTGGCCCTGGCTTCCTCCTAATGCAGGACAATGCTAGACCTCATGTGGCTGGAGTGTGTCAGCAGTTCCTGCAAGATGAAGACATTGAAGCTATGGACTGGCCCGCCGGTTCCCCAGACCTGAATCCGATTGAGCACATCTGGGACATCATGTCTCGCTCCATCCACCAACGCCACGTTGCACCATAGACTGTCCAGGAGTTGGTGAATGCTTTAGTCCAGGTCTGGGAGAAGATCCCTCAGGAGACCATCCACCGTCTCATCAGGAGCATGCCCAGGCGTTGTAGGGAGGTCATACAGGCACGTGGAGGCCACACACAATACTGAGCCTCATTTTGACTTGTTTTAAGGACATTACATCAAAGTTGGATCAGCCTGTTGTGTGTTTTTCCACTTTAATTTTGTGTGTGACTCCAAATCCAGGCCTCCGTTGGTTAATAAATTTGATTTCCATTGATGATTTTTGTGTGATTTTGTTGTCAGCACATTCAGCTTTTTACAGAACAAAGTATTCAATGAGAATGTTTCATTCATTCAGATCTAGGATGTGTCATTTGAGTATTCCCTTTATTTTTTTGTGCAGTGTATTATTAATATATCAGAGACAACAGAAAAGTCAGAAGGTGGAGGAGGAATGCATCACAAATATTGCTGCATGGCTGTAATGTATGTGAATACTCTTAGGTTTTCTATTCAACTGGACATGGCTGCTGGCTGAGCTTCTACTGTGACTAACTCTCTGTGCTCTCTTCAGACTCTAGACTTCAAGGCTGGCTCAGAGTTTATCTGTTCTTTCTTTCTAGGTGAAACGACTGAAGGAGCTACATCCATTAACATTTACCTTTTCCTTCCCATAGAAAGTACTCCTGGATGAGTGCTTCTTTGTTCTCTTTGTGTCTCTGCTCTGTTCTCTCTAACCCCCAGTCGGTCGTGGCAGATGGCCGCTCGCACTGAGCCTGGTTCTGCTGGAGGTTTCTTCCTGTTAAAAGGGAGTTTTTCCTCTCCAGGAGCCTCTGCAAAATCAACCCCAGTGACTGTCCACTGTCTCTACATGTTCATCCGGGAGGAGTGAATGCTGCAAGTCACTGACTGGATGCAATCTGCTGGGTTTCCTTATATAGAAAAACTTTTTATCCAATTTGAATAAATAACAGAATCTGGCTGCACTGTTCAATGATTAAGATTAATTGGAATGTATGTACCTGACTTTTGTGAAGTGCCTTGAGACGACATGTGTTGTGAATTGGCGCTATATAAATAAACTGAATTCAACTGAATTCAACTGAATTGAATTAAGATCTTTAAGAAACTGCATAATTCATCATCTTCCCACAGCATCTTGTCCAAAGATTTGTACATTTTTGTTTAACTTTCTTTGTTCACTAGCCTTTAAATGTTTCATTCATTTCTGATGTTCCAGATGTAAACTGTTAAATATGCAGCTGCTCTAACATGCAATATGACCATTCTGTTAAACAGCAATAAAACCTGAACAGATACCACACCCATAATATGCCCAATAATAAACACTTGCTTATCCATAGGCACTAAATGGACCTTAAAAACATAAACAGGAGCTTTCGCACGTCAGTTCATATAAAGCAAGCTTCAGTTATGTCTATTAGTTTTTTTATTGTTTTTTTTTTACAATTTTAAGTTTAATATGTTCATCCTGAGATGTATGAATTTCTCAAAACAGCTCTGCGGCACAAGTTCCAACCATTCTCTATGATGCAGATGTCATAAGAGCCAACTCTCATCTCCGCTGCAGTGTTTGTGGTTTGGATGTATACAGATGTCTGCGCCAGACAGTCAATGATTATGGATTAGCTTGAGCACACAAAAAAGAAGAGGTAATGTTTCCTTATGCTGAAGAGAAAATTATCTTGCAATGAGTGCTTTACCAAGACAACAACACAAAAGATCAGTAAGCGAGCAGGATGTTGGTTCAAGTTTAACTTTATGAAGTGGCCAGCCCAATCCCTAAACCTTAATCCAATAGAAATCCTTTGCACCAAATAGGAAAAATGTGGTTTCTAATGCGAAACAAAAAGCAACTCAGAGGAATTACACTGTGTGGTCCAGGCGTTCTGGGTTGAAAAACCAGTGCACAGGTGCAGAGGTTGGTGGGCAGCATGCAACACAGATGTGAAGCAGATAAAATAGTTAATTATTAGTTCAGTACACACCAGATGTTGGAGCTTGTGAAGAAAAATGCTGACACTGTTATTTTTTGAACAGCCAAGTAATCCATTTTCCTCACTTCCTGTAGAGTGATAATACATTTGATACAGATCATAATCTTTTAATCATCTCTAGTTTAAACTGTAAAATACTAGGACTCATTAACCCCAAACTGGATAATTCTACTCTATTTACAGCTTCTTTAAAACACTGTGAGATTTATAAACTTTTTTATTCTATTCCATTTCGAAAAACCAAAAAAAGAGAACAGAATAACAATGCAATAATATATGGAGGAGACAAACCTGGACCGGATTCCTCTACACTGCTCACAGATTAATTAAAAACGTGGTTTGTGAAAACCTCTAACTTATTTGTGAAAAAAAGGGAATTCTAAGTTTCACAAATACATCGCTAGTCTCAGAAATCAATGTAGCATCTTGGTTTAACTAATGAGCTGAATGTATTTTCCTACCCTATTCTTAATAATTTCATGCTACAAAAATACTGCCATCACTGAAATGAAGGTATGTTGTTATTTCATCACTTAGAGGACGTGTTCTATGTTCACAATAAACAATGCAGAAATCCATTATTAACAAACTAAAATTTATCATTTTAACATATACAGTATATATGATTCACAGTGTATGGCAGCCTGAAATCTTTACATTGTTTTATGTAAGAGCGATCGTAAGAGGGAGAGCCTGATTTAACCTTCTGTGCAGATAACTCAGAACCAAGCAGCACTGCAAAGAGCAAAAGGTCAGGACGGCCATGAAGTGAGAAAAGATGCTTTGACATTTAGTGCAATTTTCACTTTGACCAGACCATGTGAGGTCTCTGCTTTCCTTCCAACTCTAAACACAGCATACGCATGAGCTGGCTCATTATACTGCCGCTGCACAGAGGTGCGTTCCAGTGCTTTACCACGCAGTGCATGCAGTTTCATCCCACAGCGCCCACACTTGCTGTGTTTAACTCTCCATCTGGCATACATATGCAAGCTACTGTTGAGATGGACAGCTTCTGTCAAAAAGTCCCAATCAGCTGAATGTGAAACCAGGGCACTGCTGAGGAATTGACTTGGGACACTGAAACAAGCATGTAAGAAGACAAAAACATTTCCTACCTGAAACAAGAAGGTCAGACCGTCAAATGGGAAGGTTGCAAATAAAAAGAAAGAAAAGAAAAGTCCATTTAGTGACTGCAGAATAAAAAACAGCATTTTCAATTTAATGCAGTGCCTTGCTGATGTATTCTTATCCCTTAAACATTTTACAACACAAACTATAAACTCCAGTGTATTTTATTGAGATAGACCAACAAAAAGTAGTAATTAATTTAAAACGGTTGCAATTTTTTGTAGATTTTAAATTTGAAAGGTTGGTGGTTAGCATATGCATCTCCCCTTTACTCTGATACCCCTAAATAAAATGCTGTGCAACCAATTGCCTTCAGAAGCCACCCAATTAGTAATTAGAGTTTACCTGTGTCCTTGAATCTCAATAAACCTTTCTGCAAAGGGCCTCAGGGGTTTGTTAGAGTACATTAGTAAAGCGTATCATGAAAACCAAGGAGTACAGCAGACAGGGATAAAGATCTGGAGAACCTTAACCTCTTAAGCCCAAGGGTCTATTTTCCCAAAAATGCATATCCATACTTTACAAGGCATTTCTCAACTAGTACAATGCCTAAACTGCTAATCAGAAAGGTCCTGTAGGATGATGTGGATGTAAAAATTTGAGAGTAAATTATTCTCGATCTGAGTAAATGAGGTTTAAATGCCCAAAAATAATTTCCGGCTAAAAAAAAACAGATGTTTACATGTACAAACCTCTAACTCTTGTTGTAAAGAAGGAAATAAAGACAATTAATTGTAACTGCAATATCCGAGTGACATCTGTAGCCAGTCTGGTGTCAACACAACAAGCAATTAAAAAGTTATACATGTTAAAACTGAAACAAATCCATGCGGACCCCTACTGTGCCAATTTGGCACAGTTTGGCACAATTATTGAAATTTTGAATGTATTCTTGAAACTGAAAATGTGGGTTGCCATTATATATTTGGTCATAAAACTGCAGCTTTTCCAAAAACAAAAAAAAACTAAATTTTTTTCTTTTCATCACCTTTTATTTCCACACTCTAATTAAAAACTATACATACCTACAAACTTTAATGAAAAAGGGTGAATAGAGAAAGTGAAAAACAGTTTCCTTTGAATCATGCCACACTGCAAAACAATTCTTGGTCATAAGTTTTTTTTTTTGGGCTATCTGTGTGCTTTTTTGCATGGCGTTTAAACTGTGGCCAGTGGATATAAGAATGAAGTAAATACTTTTGTAGAGGAGTCTCAGATGAAGATCTGAGACTCTTCATCTGAGACTCTTCATCTGAGACACACAGATCTGGACATTTGACAAGTGTGTCAGTCTCAGAGTTAGTCAGCTACGAGCTAAAAGGGGCCAAGTCCCCTTGTAACGGGACCCTCAGGCTTAAGAGGTTAAAGCAAGGTTAAATTATACAACAACATGCCACATTTCTGAGCATCTCACAAAGCTCTGTTCAATTCATCATCTGAAAATTGAAAGATATGGCACAACTACAAACCAGCCAAGTTATGGCTGTCCACCTAAACAGACTGGACAAGGACATTATTTAGAGAAGCAGCCGAGAGGCCCATAGTAACTATGGGAAGAGCTGCAGTGAATCACAGGTCAGCAGGTGGGATCTGCTGACAGGAAAAGAACTACTACACAAATCTGGCCTTTGTGGCGGAGGTGTAAGAAGAAAGCCATTATTGAGAGGAAGCCATTGAGAAGTGCAGTTTACAGTTTGTAACAAGCTATGTGTGGGACACCGAAAACATGTGGAGGATGGTGCCCTGGTCAGATGAGGCTAAAATTGAACTAGCATGCATGCAAAATGCTGTGGCAGAAGCCCAACACTGCACATGAACAACTCTTAAAACTGAGAAACATGGTGATGGCAGCATCATACTGTGTAGTTGATTTTCTTTACAAGGGACAGGGAAGCCATTCAGTGGATTACAAGATAGCTTGGAAGGAATACAGGTCAAAACTTGTAAAAAACCTGTTACAGGCTGCAAAAGACAAGAGTAGAGGTTCACCTTTCGACAGGTCAATGATCCTAATCATACAGCCAGAGGTACAATGGATAGATTAGATCAAAGTATGTTCAGGTATGCCGGTGCAGTTTAGCATTAATGAATGGGGAAATATTTCACTGTCTAGCTGTGTAAAACTGGAAGAGGGATACCCTTCATCACTTGAAGTTGTAGTTGCAGTGATAGGAGGTTCTACAAAGTGTTGAGTGAGCAGGGCTAAATACAAGTACATGCAACACTTTCCAGATTTTTACTTGTAGAAATGAAAAATAAAAAAAAACATAACATTTTTTTCAGTTATACAATTATGACATTTCAAAGGGTCAAAATACTTTTTCAATATTCTGTTTATGTACAGGCTGCAAAACACCTAATAGAAGTCTCTTATAGAAATCAATTTTACTCCTATATCATTTAAGGTTTCCATTCAAAGAGATAAAACAACTAATACACAAACCGCAAAACTCTGGAGGAATTCCTGATGTTGCACAATAACATACAGGCAAGTCCTGAACAAATGCAAGACGAAAGCGTGAGAAACTGTACTCATAAATAACGTGTCTTTTGGCTGTTAACCAGGTAAAACCTGCAGGGGAACCACCCATCATGTTTATAGCCCACTTCTGTCTGCAGGCAGCCTGAGCTGAAATATCCTGCCAAGTGCTGCCCACCCAGTTCAGCTCCTTAACTCACAGCTTCCATTCAATTGGCAATGCTGTTTCCACGATGATGTAAAACCAATAAAGGCCTGTTTTATAGCATGCAAATTCAAAATAAAAGAAAGAAGTCACACACCTATTTTTAATAAGACATATGTAATCATTTCACACAAAGGCCTAAAGAAGCAAGAGACAAGCTGCGGAATTGGTCAGTTTTATTGCACAGTTCCTTGAAGGCAACAAGGAAATTAACATCACCACAAACAATAAATGACAAATAGATATCCCAATATAAGCAAACTGGTTACAGAGAGGAAATCAAGCTTAAGGACTCATTTCCTGCCTTGAGGCTTTGATGGAATCCAAAGAGTTACAAACTGAAGTTTATGAAATGTTGTAAAAACCGTAACTTTGAAAGTAAAACTGTTAGATGTTCAAAGCCAAACAGCTTGGGAAAAGGAAACACACAAACTTCAAGCCGCAAAGGAACACCAGTTAAAGGCTCTAATTTGGCAGAGGTTGGCAGTAATGTTTCTAATAGCCGAGGAGCTCCAGACAGGCAGCTGGCATGACATTAAAATGCAAAGAAACAAAATGTTCTACAAACAATGTGTGAACACAAAGGGCACAGGGCAGATTTAATTTTGATCTGGTAAGTATACAAATGCTTTAAGTTTGCTGATAGCTCAGATAGAAAATGATCATTTTCAGCATCAACATCATTGTTTCGAGGACAACTTGCAAACTTTAACCATCAGAGAGTGCAACAAAAAGAAGAAATGTCGGTGATGCGAAGGAAGAAACAGAGAAGAACAAAATAACCTTTGCCTTATCCTTTGGTGGAACTTTATTAAAGCTAAAAACAGTTTGCAGTGTTCCGTCCACTGGAAAAATTTTTTACCACCTTAATCTGTACCAAGAGTTTGCACTGTTCTCACCTTTTCATACTGCAACAGCAAAGTTTGTCAAATCACCATAGCAATACTAATGTTTTTAAAAGGACTACACTTATTTCTCCAGTTTAACCTTAAATAGGATAACATGTGCAATGTTCATGTCTTTTTCCTACATATTTCTACTTTATTGGATAACTTGTCACTGGTTAATTTATGTTTGGTTACTAATGGACTTTACAGTCATATTCCATAAATTAGAATATGGATTTTAATGAGGCTCGTTTATCAGATAACAAGTAGCATTTGAAAATAACCTTTAACAGGTATAACTTCATTAAGCCCACATTTCTGTATTAAATGCTTGTTTTTTACTGGTCTGATATAATATTTTAATCTTGGTATTTTATTAGCTGTAAGCAGAAAATCATCATGATTGACAGAAATAAAGGCTTAAAGATATCAGTGTGTGTGCACAATTAATCTATATCATGTGTTTTATTTAGTGAAGCGAGTTACTGAAAAAAATTTACTTTTCAATAAAATTGTAATAGGTCTGTATATGCTTAAGTATAAAATGTGACATTTAAGAGCTGACAGCTTCCATTAGTAAGATATGTTTTTTTCTAATTTGCAAATAACTTAAACAAGATTATGAATATTAAATTATCGAAACCTGATGACTGACAGTTGCATAAAAAAATGTAAGCCTTGCATCATTCACATTCAAATCCTAATGGAATTGTCCTTGACTATTTATTTCAACCAAAGTCATCCCGACTTGCTGACTGTTGAGCTAACCACGTTTTTTCCCTTTCAACAGATGCTGCTTTCTGTGCACCTCTATTGTATCTGACAGTAGCAATCTGGAGATCAGATTAGGAGATGTGCTCTGTATCAGCGAGCAATCCTTTAAAGAGCTTAAGGAGAGGGTCCGGCCTGTCTCCAACAGTGTGTTGGGTCAAGGAAGCACCCGCTTCACGTCTCCCACTTTCTGCTTCGAGGTAATCTTGTTGTCTGCAGAGAATTACGGCCAAACTAAAGCCAAACACTGAGCCACAGATACAGTGGCAAAGGGCTAAGAGAGGGAAGACAACACACAAAGGATGAAAATGTTTATCCTTATGATGGCAAGAAGGGGCAAAGGATTCATCAAGATGGAGTGGAAGACATCCTCAAAGACATTGACTGGCCTTGATTGGCAGTCATTTTTTTTCCTTACAAAGAATTGTGACAACCTAAACCATGCAAGCGAAGGCACTTCAGAAATTTGTTTGTTATGCTCAAGGTTCCAACTTATTCTACGTTTCATTTCTCATATTTAGCCATTATCTACAGTATATTTAGTGAATGACAAATTATTAACCACATGTAAAGCATTAGACGGGGAATAATGTATCAATGGTTTGCCAGCATCTATTCAGACCATTTATAAAGTGTCATTCAACATTGATAAAGACCTATTTATTCTATATACAACAAAAAGCAGCTATTTACATACACTGACCAAAGATTTTATTTGATAGAATTGCCAAGTGTCCCAGTTAAGTTTTAAGGGATGAAAAGCCCTTCCCATACTCCACACCCATGCGCCACACATTAGAAATGCAGGGTTGAGGGCTAAGATTCAAAAGGTTGGTATAAAATGGGATTTAGCATGAAATCTATTGTAGCTTGAATTTTTGCATTCATCTGAAAAAAAAAATGCTAAAAGGCAACCTAAACTAAAGGGAAAAGGGTTTGATACTGGAAGCCTATAGGGGGATCTATTTTGTGGTTATTGATTCTTTATCAAATCAATCTATATTGAGCTATATTGTTGTCATGCGTTCAAGAATCAGCAGTGAAAAAAGGATCATACTGAGTAATGATTGAGCCCACACTTCTCAGGTTATTACACTAACCAGTATACACAACATATTAAGAGAAGCTAAAAATGTTAAAAAAGAAAAATATTAAAACTGTTCTAATGTAGCTCTCTGATGCTGGGTTTATCTGATTTGCCTTTCCCTCTCGGCAGGGTTACTCAACTGTGATAAATGAAGAGGACTGGATGCATCTTCTCATCGCTGTACACCAGTTGACAGCACATGGCCACTGTGACAGCTAGAGAAAATCAGTCAGATGCCTGATTTGATGCCGATGCTCCTTAAAAAAAAAACAGTACAACATTCCTGCAAGATGACTGCACATCAATGTTCCTCCAACAAACAGAGAAAAAATGGTTAGAGTTGGCTACATGGATGCTGTGAGGGAAAGACAAAGAGTGATGGGTTAAAAAGGATGCGGAAGAGGAGTGTGGGGGACATACTGGTTTGAGCTGGAAGTCTCAGAGGCCCAAAGCATCCTTTACAGGCCTAAACCATGTCAGATCAGATAAGAGTTGCTGCATGCTCCTTCCCCACCCTCCACACTTCTGGACCAGCAAACATTCGTGTACAACAGCTGCAAAAAAATCTGCATATGTCTGTGCACAAATGCACACATGCCTTCATGGGGTGACTTCCTTGAACCCTTAGCTCATCTCTTCCTTATTCTACAGCCCCTGTACGTCCAATTTCACAGCAACAGCTTACAGAAACCATGTGGGGACACACACACGCCATGTCAGTGGTAAACATGGATAAATATGAGGGTATTTAGTGTCTGAATCGTTTGTGTGATACTGAGAGCAACAGACAACTTGTTCTCTGAGCCCCCACCCCCGGACAATTTATCTGGCCAGAAATACCCAGCTTTCCTTTCCTCCCAAAAAGATCTAACTCGACTTTTTCCCTCTTCCTCCATCAGTCTGCCTAACCCATTTCAGCTTGAGCAGTTTAACATTTTCCCTCCAATAACCAGCACAAAACTTTCCTGAGGATGAGCACATTAGGAGAGCTGCAGCCTTGGATGACTGTCTGGGGATGACTGCAACTACAGTCCCAGAGGATGAAAAATCCTGATGCCTTGAACCAATCATCAAGCCCTGAATCTTTGGAATCAGAGCAGAATTGATGGTAGTTTATAGCTACTGGGATAACAAATACAATGTTAGTTATATCTTTAGAAGATCATAACTGACCATAAAAGGATGCTAATTTTAAAAGCAAAAGTGAAAAAATTGTGCAGTCGTCTATTAATAAATATGGAATGAGAGATAGATGTCTGTTCTTGGACACAACATTTTGTGTGTATATTCAAAGAAAAACAGAGTGTTTACCTGTTAGAACCATTTTTAAAAGGTTCATCTTTGGATGCAAGAGGTTTTCATCCAGGAAATCTCAGTTAATGTCGTGCCTCTGCAACTATACATCAGGCTTAAATTGATGGCAACCAGACCATCGCTCAGTTTTTCTGAATACAACACCTATCCTGGAGTCTTTGTTACACCTTACCTTTTCAAACCTTATTTCTTTTAAGAACTTTTTTTCCTGTAATTTTGCTTTACTTTTGCCACTTCTTACCAATTCAAATTCAAGCCAATCCTATCCAGTTTAAATGGACACAAAGCTGATCAAAGTACAAACAACCCTACATACCTACCAAGAATTAGAGCAACAGCTGCTGTTTTTATCCTAATCTTGTATATTGGACATCTGAAAGATGCCGAACTTGGTCAAATATGCAATAACACGAATGTTAAAGGTGTAATTTTTATAATTTACTGTCTCATTTCTTGACCTTTTAAGAGTTTAAGGTGCAAAAACACAGTCACTAAAGCAGAAAACTATGCTAAGGTTGTAAGAAATTTAAGACAAAAAATGTGAAATCTCTCCTGGGGGATGTTCCGCCAGTTTCTTTACACTTTGCAGCAAAAAAGGGAAAAAATGATCTCAGAAATGACAAAACTATTTCACTTACAGTGAAACAATCTGGGATAGTTAAATATATACCTTTCTTGATCCACTCGACTGTTTCTCTTCGACAACCTTTTGCTCTTGTTTGAAACCACTCCAAAATTTAGACCCAGATGACTGAGAACAACAAACATTTTGGGCCAAACTATATATTATCAAATAATATTGCTTCCGAACATTTCTGCTTACTGCTCTCTTGTTAGGTCCATGTTTTTTATCCATTCGCTAACTGCAACAGCTTGTAAAGATCTGGAAGAACTCTTTAAAGTTAAGACTTATTGGCAGAATTAGACTTGTGCAGGTCTTTGTTTTAGAAATGCAAATTACAAGGTAATTCTATATTTTTCTCAGGACTGATTTGATTCTCTTTCCTTTAAGAAGTGCCAATAGTTACCCTAATGTTATTCATTTATACCTTAATGTATTTGGCTTCTAAATATTTTTTTTCCTTTCTATGATCTTTTTTTTGCTATTAAGTAAATTAAATCCTTCAACATCCTTCAAGAATACTTAATCCCTATTTTTCACCAGGGCTTGTACCAAATTTATCATGGTCAGCAATGGATGGGTGTTGGAGCCTAAATAGCAGAAGACTCGAGGCTGACTGCAAGTTCATCATAAGGTCAACTCCAAAGTCCCACATAGGAGCAATATGGAAACTCCACACTGGCTTGAGCCAGAGCCTTCTCGCTGTGATTTAACTCACCAAACAGTCACAACACAAGCAATGTTAGATTGGTAAGGACCAGTTATTGGGCATGACCTCTCACACCAAAGCTGAACATAAATATTACATCTGCCTGATGTTTTCAGCTGTAATGTTGATTCAAAGCCTGAGGGAAGCCTTTCCAGATCTTAAATTCAAGGTGGCATCCAAACAGATTTAATGATAACGCTGAATCATGTTATGTAACCAGTAAACAGGAATTCAGGGGTGATATGACCACAAAGGCAAATTGAATATCCTTTTAGCATGCAAAGCATAACCATATTAAATTTTCTATCACCCACTAGCCACAGTGAGGCAAAACTTCTGATGAGCTCTCCAATTTAAAGAAAACACTGCTCTCTGTAACATGCTCCTCTGTGGTTGGGGACCATCCGCCCTCAGAAACCATTCAGCTGGCAGCCATTGTCAGATGCGTGCAGGGGTTTTAAATAAGAGAAGCTCCTCACTTCTTTGCAGCCTGCATGAATTTATTGGGACAAAACCAATAGAGTGATAGATTGGTTTGTACACCAAGGAGGCAGCTGAGGATACACTTTCCCGTTTCCTCACTCATTCATTCCTTCTTGCTGAGTTGCACTGACTGGAATAATTGGCTTCACTGGAAAAGAGCAAAGTATTCCATAAGGGTTTCATGGCAGAGAAAAGAGTCCAACATTCCCTCATAGATGACTCTCTCTCTCTACTAGTTGTCAAGATTGCACAAGGTGGCAAGATTATAATGAGTCATGGATCATTCAACCAAATAACAAAATCAGGTATGTCTCCTTATGAATTAAACACATTGTGGAATCATCTTGTCTGCTGTTCTGTTGTGGAATTGTAATCAGGAAAATAAGGGTTTGCAGAAGCCAAATTGTTTACAAACTGACCTCTCATCGACTAGAGACCTTGACATGAACTGGAAGACTGTCCCAGTGTTTTTCTGTCCTCTGACAAGTGCGTGTTAATACAGACTCAACCCCACCTCCTTCTGCCACCCTGAATGGGATTAGAAATCGGAAGAATGACTGTCAGTTTCAATATGTTTAACTCTGCTTAGCAGTTAACCAATAGCTTGACTGGTTGACCAACCCAGCCCATTTAAGTGGATCCAGTCTCAGCCACTGATAATATTTACGATAGGTCCCTGTGGTAGAAGGCTGTGATGAGTATCTTTATTTACACAACCCCTGGGGCAGCACCGATCCAATAAGAGGAAATAAAAAGTGACAGAAGCTAATCTCCGCTTCCCTTACCCTATGAGGAAACTAATAAGAGGTATATATTGTCTCATGAAGTATGTATGATCTCACTGAAACACAGATTTATCTTTGTTCACCTCATGTAACCTCAGGATATAAAACGCCATTTTGGAGGAACTTCGTCTCTTTGCTTTTGCCCAAAAGCTGAATGAATGTGAAATCTTTATGACCTCTGTTCCTGCTGACGTCTGAAGTTTTGTTTACACGGAGAAAAGGATGAAAAAACTGGCCTTTATATACCCTCTTTTTATACCTCTGTAAACAGAGGGTATATAAAGGTCTTTTATCTAATATCAACATACTACCCTATGCTCAGATCAACGAGTATTACATCTTTTACCACAGATATGCTGTAGGCACACAACTTTATATTTCTGTCACCATATAAGAGCTCACTTAATAGGTGTGTCCACAATATTAATGGGTGAATAGGTCAGAATTCCATTAAAGTTAATGCTATAAATACAGAAGTCATTGTTTTAAGTCCTAAGTGTAATAAATCATGTCAACTAGACTCACTAAGGCTAAAACGCCAGAGCATGCAGGAAATATAAATGCTGCTATAGATATTGATCTTGATGTTCAAATTTAGGTCCAAGTCTTTTACTTAATCAAGACATAAGAAATCTGGGACATGGTTTTAAATTGTTGTAACATTCTCCTAACTGGTCACTGTACAAAATAAAAATCAGACAGCTGCACCTCACCAAAAATGCCGTTGGCAGAGTCCTGACCAAAACCATGAACATGAATCCTTTCACACGATGGGTTTTGTAATGTGTTAGTAAGACACTCATTTGACTTTGGCCTAAATAGATGTTGGTGTTTCTTGTCAAGTATAAACCATCTAGGTCAGCCTGCTCGTCAGTGACCCGTTTACTCGTTAATACAAAAGAACCGGAAATATACAAGGGAAGGCAGTATTAGGAGTCTATGCTTCTCAGCTCTACAACAAACTCCCTAAAAACCTGAGATGTGCAGAAAATGTTTGCTCCTTTAAATCAGAACTAAAAACATTACTGTTTACTGCAGCCTTCCCATAAAGGCGAAAGAGTATTTTATCAGTTCCTGTGCATCTCGTCTTTGGAATTTATTCATTTTACATTATCATTTTACCACTTTCTTTTTGATGCTTAATTACTTAATGCTTTTTTGATGCTTAAGAACCATTATTCTTCCGTGTTTTTTAATCAAGGTTTCTTTACCTTTCTGCCTTTAATTTCCAAAAACGCACTTTGAACTACCCTGTGTATAAATGGTACTCTAAAAAGAAACTTGTCTGGCCTCAATTTGAACATTGTAACACCCTCCATATTCAGCATTTACTGTAGAAAAGGCAGGAATTCACTAGGGGGAAGAGACCAAAACAGATAATTGGAGCATATTATCACAAAACACAAGCATAATCCACTTCAGTTGGTAATTTGTGCTCAACATGGGGTTCCTGGATGGATTTAAACATGATGGCCAAATCTGGAACTGGTCCACACTGCTACTGGCTTTTTCCCAACACTGCGCCTGCTTAACTGGCTCACATCCAGTGGACTCTAGAGGCCCATGACTTGAGCAATGAAGGGTTTAGGTTTAGGGCCAACACAAAGCAATGGAAACCACTGGAGGCCAGCTAAAAGCTTTCCAACACTCTCATAGCTTATTTTAATCCATTGAAAAACCTGAGCCAGGATAGGTTGTTGGAAAAGGAGCCAACTTGGCACATATGGTAGGCTTTACATGCTCAAAGTTAAAGAACAGCCAGCCTGATCTTCATTCAGTAATTTCTGAATCTTCAGCTATCAAGCTTGAAACTCTAAAATCTCTGAGCTTGAAGCACCATGTAGTCAATATTGGGCTAAACTTTTACCAGATAAATAAGACAGCAACTTCAGATGATCAAAGGAAACTTTTCTGAATAAAAGAGATATTAAACATGGATGTTGAACAATGAAGAAAAAGTCCTCTGATTTTCTCCCATCACTCCAAACCTGACATGCAATTTATCAGACAATTCTTATATGAAACTCTGGAAATGTACTATTTGATAAAGATGTCATTTAACATGCAGAGAACAGCTGAGGGGCGTGACTCCAATCAAATCTAATCAGGATGGGGTTTTTCTCCTTCTGAGAGCTTCATACCCAGCAGGTTCTCAGTGAGAATTAGAAAGGGTAATTACTGGGATCAGCACAAGGATTGATGGAGATGATGAAGTTGATGTGTTTCTACATTATGCTGGAATTCAATTTAATCAGATCTCTAAAAGGACAGATTTCAGACAAGGGGGACCTGGAGAGTTCCTATGAAAGAAATTTGTTTTGTGCTTTTAAACAATATTCATAAAAAAATTTTATGGTCAAAATTCCACACATATTAGCCTAATTGGTCAGTCAAGTAGAGAATCCCAATGGATGGATGGATCCAGCAGACAGAGACAAAGAATAAAGTCTACAAATATTTATCTATTACCTATTTTCTTTTTCCAGAAAAACACTCAAATCAATACTTTTTGTTCCAACTGATTCAAGGACAATGAAGATTTAAAAATAATTAAAAAATTTAAACATTTGTATTTGGAGTAGGTCAGATCAAGACATAAGAATAAAATATGTATGATTAGACTTTTTTTTTTAACTGTTATCAGGAAACTTTATACGAAAACTAAACTAACAACTGGAGAACCTGAGTGTCTCCTGCTAAAACAGCAGCCCTGTGTCCAGTGGACATGCTCAATAAAAGGTCAGTTGCACTTTCCTCTGTGGTGATGCAGCTCAAGATACATAATGCAAATATGCACGCACACACACACACCCACACAGCTGACTCAAGTCAGGCCTTTTCTACTTCCCCCATACATCCCTGGTCATAGTCTTTGTCTGCTGTTTCCATGGTAACATCCCACCTCACTCCACAGCATATCGATGAAACAGGCTGAAAAGCATAGAAAATAGCATCGAGAGCTATTTCTGCTCATTAGGCACTCAGCGTGAGTGGCAGCAGCAGACAGAAGCTGTTCAGAGGCTTAATATCCCTTTATGCATGAACTGTCTTAAAGACTAAAGTGGATCTGAAACAGGTCTCCGAAGGCACACAGTGAGCACACAGTTCAGTTTGATTCTTTTTTTTTTTTTTTTAAACAGCCAAAACAGCCAAATGAATGCAAAAACAGGGACAGAAAACATGCAAGGCAGATGGAAAAGGAGTGGCTGTCATGTTTTTAATAGTGCCCAAGTGACGCACATGCTGGTCATGTTGTGGTTGGAGGTGTTACAGCTGCGGGTTGCAAACGGGGGCTTCAGGGACCACCAAGAATCCCTGAGCAGGGTTTTCAACTAATTTATGCATAATACTTTTAACCATTGTATTACATAAAGGTTAAAAAAAATCCTCCTCCACAACTTTAGTAGTGTCTGAATTACTTTTGTTTTAAAGTATCTGCAATATTGCATTTTGAGGAGTTCAATTCAATTCAGTTTATTTATATAGCGCCAATTCACAACACATGTCGTCTCAAGGCACTTCACAAAAGTCAGGTACATACATTCCAATTAATCTTAATCATTGAACAGTGCAGCCAGATTCTGTTATTTATTCAAATTGGATAAAAAGTTTTTCTATATAAGGAAACCCAGCAGATTGCATCCAGTCAGTGACTTGCAGCATTCACTCCTCCCGGATGAACATGTAGAGACAGTGGACAGTCACTGGGGTTGATTTTGCAGAGGCTCCTGGAGAGGAAAAACTCCCTTTTAACAGGAAGAAACCTCCAGCAGAACCAGGCTCAGTGCGAGCGGCCATCTGCCACGACCGACTGGGGGTTAGAGAGAACAGAGCAGAGACACAAAGAGAACAAAGAAGCACTCATCCAGGAGTACTTTCTATGGGAAGGAAAAGGTAAATGTTAATGGATGTAGCTCCTTTAGTCGTTTCACCTAGAAAGAAGGAACAGATAAACTCTGAGCCAGTTTTCAAGTTTAGAGTCTGAAGAGAGCACATAGTTAGTTACAGTAAAAGCTCAGTCAGTAGCTATGTCTAGGAGAGAGAAAGGGTTAAACACTGAAAGACGGGACCATGTGGCTCATCGGTAGAGGGTGAACATTAAGTTGTTGCCAGCAGAAGCTTGGAGGATTGCCCTCTCCAGAAAGGTGTTACAGGTAGACACAGAGTCAGGCCAGGTGTAGCTTCTAGGAAGAGAAAAGAGAGAGAACAAAGTTAAAAGCTGAAATAACAGCAAATAATACAAAATAGAAGAGTAGTGTGAGAAAGTAGCGAAGAGGGTGAAAGTGGTCATTATGTCCTCCAGCAGCCTAAGCCTATTGCAGCATAACTACAGAGATAGCTCAGGATAACTTAAGCCACTCTAACTATAAGCTTTATCAAAAAGAAAAGTTTTAAGCCTAGCCTTAAATGTAGACAGTTTGTCCATCTAGAGCCCACTGATGGCCATTGTTATACTAAAAACCACAATGACTGGGATACCTCTCTCTGTCAGATTGACCATAACCATTGTAAAGTGCGTTTGTAGCCTGTCTGTGGTTGTTGCCATGTCACTGATGAATCATGATATTGTCTTATTATACTTATGCTTTGGTAAATAAATGCTATCCAGGCTATTTTCCACTTTTAAAAATTAGCTAAGCAACGACAGTACAACTTCATGTTAGCAAGTGAAGTGCCGATGAAAATTAGCCAAAATACAATAGTACAATGGCACTTTTAAAGATTTAAGTTTAAAGTTTTACCTGCCACTCCGGTCTCCTCACAGATTCTTCTCGTTAATAATAGTTGGTTGAGTCATACAACCGCAGGGCTACCGCACACCGCCACTATATGCTTGTCCTCCATATTCAATAAAAACAGCTCCTTCTCCACCGCGGTTCTTCACACTGCGTCACAGCCACATCCAGTGCCCGATTGGTTGCGAATTTAGAGAAAAGTTCAGATTTTCCAACTCCAGCGAAATTCGCGTTGCGTCCATCGTGGGTTTCGCTTTGCTGTATTCGCACCATTCGCAACGCTTTGCAAGGCTTCGCTCCTGAACGCGCCTCTACATAGGAATAACATGTAGATCAGTCGCTCTTGACGCGTGATTCGGTGTGAACACAACATTAACACATTAGCTGCTCTGAGTGTTTGGGAAGCGAGGTAGACCCGGGAGACTGAGCCATCAGCTACAGTCTGATCAGAGATCTCTGAATAAGCTAAAACTGCTTGTAGGAATGTTGTCACGTATATGGTTGATTTATAACATCTTGTTGTTAAGGCAGCCGTCCATTATTGAACTGCTAACTTTGTCGGTGTTCTCAAGTAACGTCAACATTGTCCAAAAAAATGTTTTGTCATCCTATTTCAGCGAAATGCCACCACCAAAGAAAAAGTGAGTGAATTTATTATGTTTAAAGAAACAACTCAGAGGATAACAATATTATTTGGGATACCTACATTTTCAGATTTTTTCTTCTTTTTAGTTTTTTTTAGTTTAGTTTTAAAAAAACTCTCCATTTCAGAGATTGTACAATATTTTGAATTGCAAGCATGCTATTTTGCATATGAGACGAGGGCAAAAGGAAACATATGGCATTTAAGAAAACATTAATTGAAAAATTATAGAAGTCAATCACAGTGCAGTTTATGTATTCATTAAGTTGCAATTGGATGTCAAAATGTAGGACTGTGACAGAATTAAATATTAGGGTGTTACATTAAAAATGTTTAAGTAATATGGTCTCAAAACTATGTCATTTTGTTTTGAGCTAAATTAAACCATTTCATTTAATGTTTGCTGCCTTCCTTTCAGTAGTACCACAAGGATGTATTGTCGGACGTCTTTCTTTTATTCTGTACCACCTGCAACTTGGCGCTATTTCCAGAAATATAGCCTTTCCTTCCATTTTATGCAGACAACTGACATCTTTATTCCACACTGAAGTGCTTTAGTGTTCAGCCTTTCCTTTATTGCATGGATGAACTCTGGAGATGGAAGGCACTCTATTTCTAAATTTTGATAAGAACAAAACCAGAGAGATGTTGTTTTAGACTCAACAGGACAGCATAACTTTAGGTGTGAAAAATGATCCTACTTTTTAGGTTGACATTCACGTAAACACAGAAGTTCAACCCTGCTTTATAAACAAAGTGGTATGGACGGATGTGCTATGGTGTGTAATTTTTGGAATTCTTAACTTTTTTTTGAAAAGGAACCATTATTTATTTTATTTTATATAACTCGTGTTATCAACCAGGTAAGTAGATACCACGAGTATAATTCTGCATTCATCCATTATTTTCTCTGATTCGCTGTAGCCCACCAACTGCAAAATGTCTATATCATATGTTATCACAGACATTTTTATAGGTACACTGAATACCAAGGCCATACAACACAAGGAAATATTAAGATACAATTTGCATACAAATAAAACATTTTCTGTTCTATTGTATTTCCTTTCTGTCTCTGCAACACTTGTGTAGTTGTGTGGCCTTACCAAACATTTATAACCCTGCAATAATTTATTCGGGGAGATCTTCTGGTTTTCCTTTCTCAAGAACCAAGATATAAACAAAGAGTGCAAGGTAAGGACGTGAGGGCACGAAGAAACAAAAATTCTCTTAAGAAATCTTACATATTATCCAGTTCAATCCCGAGTCTCCAAAAGCCAATTCCAGTGTCAGTCTTGGTTTCCTAATTGACCTCCAGTAAAAATACAATAAAGCTGTAAAAGCCACATGGGATCTTCATTGATACGCATCATTCTGAGCAATTAGTCATAGTCTGTTTCTCTTTATTATGAGTAAATTGCTACTTTATTCAAGTTTTCTTCAATTTATTACACAGTAGGGAGTTATTTCTTTTTAACAGCTGGCATTGCACATGTGACACAGGGATTGGTGGAGCAGCAGTTTAAAGACAAAGATAAACACAAGCCTGGCACCATGCCAGCCTTGTGTTCTTCTTTGCCAGGTATAGACACACACAAAAAATAAATGCAAATACATGCTCCAAATGAGCCAAACAGTGATGTATTTATATTGAATCATGACGTAAAATAAGAGTCTTTATTTCCATGAAAAAGTCCCCAAAACCTCTAATTGAAGGCTGTGGGGTGACGAGGAAAGAGAGGGGGAGGCCACATAAAGGGAATCAAACAGCATCACAGCTTTGGTTCCACATGGACTATTTTTCATTTCCAGCCATGTAGCAGAACATCTGGCATCCAACACCCTCATCCTGTATCACTTCCTTCCCCTCCAATTAGCCAACATCAGCCCTCCCTGTACCCCCTCTTTACTAACAGCATCATTCTCAGAGCTGTGAATGAGCTGTTTCTTCACCCTTTGGACCAAAGCGCTTGCTGTATTTCTGCTGTTAGAGGAAAGGTTTAGCCCAGTTCCCAATTTGATCGGTGGGTTCTTTGAAAACTATTTCAGAGGAAAACATTTGTTGTACTGCTCCAATAGTCCATACCTACATTTTTAAAAGGGAAACTTTACACTAAAGAGTACTGTTTCTTTAATCTTTTTATCATGTTCCACCCAACACTGACTTTCTGCACCCAGTCTACTAGAATCCTACAAAATGAAAAATCAAACTGACAAATTGAAATAGTTGATAAAGTAGTGTTGTGTAGATGTAGAGTACGCTACGTCTGCTACTCAGAGTATGGCTAACTACAAATTTCCACCATCTAAAACAACTGAACTAATTTTTTAATTAAAATAAACCAAACAAATGTTCACTGGAGAATCAACATAACTGCCTAATCAATTGGACAATTGCCCACAAGTTTTATCTGGGAGTGAGATCAGGGCTTTGACTAATTTTATAAAGTGCAGCAGTCCACCAAGCTGCCATAAGAATACTTCACAGTTGGGATGGTGTTCTCAGGCTTGCAAAGTTCCCTTTTTTTCCTTTAAATCTAATGATGGGCATTGCGGGCCAACACCTCAGTTTTAATTTCATCAAACTACAGGGCTCGTCTCTAGAAAAATAAAATGTTTTTTTTTTTGTTGCTTTTGGAGTAATGCTTCTTCTTCTCTGATAGGCCCTTCAGTCCATGTAGGTTCAGGACTTGTTTTACTGTGGGAAATGGTGCTCGCCTACCAGCCTCAGTCGGCATGTTTTACAAGGTCTTTTGCTTTTGTTCAGGGGTTGATGTGTACATTTGAAACCAAAATATTGTAATCGCTGGTACACAGAACCAGTCTCCTTTCTAAGGAGTATGATGATTAGACATTCCCTCATTGTTAACACTTACACATAATCCGCAGTGATCCAGGACTGCTAGCTATAGGATCTTATGTGCGTTAAGAAACTCAACTGTAACAGTAACTAACCTTTTTTAAGTAGATCACGACAACTGTAGATGTTGGTTGCTGCACAAAATGAGTGTCGAACTGGAAGCAACGTGCACATCAGACCCGCCGACGGGGGGGATAAATGAGTTTGTTATGCCGGGCCCAGGGTGGAGGAGGAGGCCCAGTTTGCAGGGTGAAAGTCAGAGCGGAGCAGACAAAAGCGATATGGGAGCAGCTGAGGGAGAGATACAGTGAAGCTCGCCAGGATTTTTAAGCTTTCCCTGTCCGAATCCACCGTTCCCCCTCGTTTGAATCATTGTCCTGCTGCCCAAGAACCCCCACATTTCCAGCCCCAAGGAGCTGCTTTTTTGTGCAATCAGTATGAATGCGTGGTGTACATGTGTTTTTATTTTACTTTTAAAACACACTGCTTTCTATTTTTCTATTCTACCCGATTGCACTACTGTATGTATTGTTCATGCACAGACCACATAGCTTTTCTCAATTATGTTGTTCTTGTGACAATGACAATTAAGAATATTCTGATTTTGAATACACAGCACCAAAGAGCAGTAAAGGACAGGTTAACAAATATATATATATTTTTTACTTTTCAAGCCAAGTTTGACAGTAACTCAGAAAATGTAAACATATCAGTATTTTAAATGCAAGGCGTTAGCAGATAATTTTTTTTAACCCAGAATGTGATGAAGTTGTTGCCAATATTTAGCACTCCTTGTTAAAGCACTGTTTTGTAGTGAAAACTAATGAATTAAACACTCCGGAGAGAGAGTGATGCTAATTATCTAGGAGATTCACCGATCGTGCTTTAAACTCATGTGTGTAAACTTTCTTTTAATTGAGCAAATAATTGCAACAAATATTCATGATAAAAGAAAGAAACTGTATATCAAATAATTCAATCAAATCAATAAAAACTAGACTGAGTGGAAGACTGGTCTAATGGTCGTGCAATTTGGAAGTAAAAGCACAGAAAGAAGGAGACAGTTCCAGAGTGGAGGAGCTGTAGCTGAAAAGGCTCTGTGTCCCCTAGTCACAACCCAGATCCTAGGAACCACCAAGAGCATTTGGTCTTCAGATCTCCAAGCTCTACAGCGAGAATAACTATAATTGTACTGCAGGTTCTTTAATACGCATAGTATGAAATCCTACAGTAAATAAAGGAATTACAAAATGATCCTATTTATGCATCAACGCGCTTTTGCCTAACCGTCTGATTTTCATAAAACTCTGAATAAAAATTGCATTAAAGCATAGTGTGTGTGCATACAAAGAGCAAAGAAAATTGAGTTTTTAGTTTTGATACATTTACTTAATACACAGAAAAAAATGCAGCATTTAGTATGCCAGACATCGATCTGAGCTGATCAGAAGAAAATTTCCTTATTTCAAACTGACTTTAAACTCAAATATTGATCAGGAGATTTAACATTTCTTTGCCTTTAGGATGTGCATGTGTTATGCAGCAAAAATCTATGTTTAAACAAAATGCATTTTTTTACAAACCCAATGCTTGCCACACAAAGTCCATGAAAGTGATTACAGCAAAAAGAGGACTGGATTGAAAAGCTTCAGCTTAGATTTTCATATGGGATCATTTTCGTCTCATGTACGTACTAGAAATTTTGGTCTGTTATGCCTTCATCCAGTCAGTTTGAGTAGGTCACATGCTTACATAACCAGCTTCTGAACACACAAAGGAAGTGGGTGATTCTTCCTGGGACCTGGGCCATGCCTTCCATGGAGGAATGGGACAGGCATGCTTTCCCGAGGCTTGCACAACTCAGAGACTCCTGCCAGGAAAGCTTCACTCGTGGATAACAAGTTGTATAAATAGACATGGTAGTGGTGAGGCATCAGGGGTTAGAGGAAGGGAAGAGACAAAAACATGCATAACGAGAGGGCATCAGGTGTCCTGCCCACAGTCAAGTGGAATAAACTCAGCCACGTGTCACTGTCCCGAAGGAAGTCAGAAAGTCAAATAAAGGACAAAGAAAATGACGCTAATGTCCAAGTACAAGCTATAAAACCCAAGGCAGTGCGTTGCTTGGCTGCTGTCACAGTATAGTTAGCCCTGAAGCAAACAGTGAACTTATTTGGTTGCTCTGGTACCACCTTGATTACCAACAAAAGCAATAACACAACAGAAGAAATTAACAGTCTCAAAACTTGCACTGAAACTAAATAAAGTCACTTAAAGACCTCAATTTAAAGGCAGTTTAGCAGCAGAGTTTAATACAGAAGGAGCTGGAGTAAATGCAGACATGTGGTTGGACCTCCTGTGTTTGAAGGATCTCCAGCAAAGAAAAGTTCAACAGAAATACACAAAACTACACGTAGACAAGGAGACCAGCGCTTAGGAGAGAAAAAACAGGAGCTTCTAAGACGTCAGACTACGTCTAAAAAGTTCACGGTAGTGACAGACAGAAACTGGATGAGTCCCAGAACAGTATTTAGTTTGTTAATAATGGCTCTCCAGTCAGCCCATCAGCACACCACTGTTACTGGGATACACACATCTTTGACCTTGTAAATTTGGCCTTGCGAGTTCAAAGCATTTGAGGGTGAAATGTGGGCAAACCTTAATTTGTATTGCCTAATGCTTATGCTTTTTCTTTGCATTTAGGGTAGAGTTAATCTGTTTGTATATATTTAAGTAAATAACAGCTAGACCAAAAAAGCTTTGCATTCTTAAAGACCAGAGCTGTTTGCATTATGAAGATTAATCCGGAAAATATATTGTCTGCTTAAAGTTTGTGCATGAGATGAAAAGGGAAAACATACATAGTTGTGGCGTTTTGTGATTGGAATTGGACTCTATTTTAAAACTTTTTTCTGCATATGTGACTTACAGTATATCCTGTACAAATCAAATAAAAAAATACTACAAGGACAAGGGTTAAAAATAAAAATAGCAAAAACCTGGTGGAAAATGTGCACACGCTTACACCAATACTTTGCTGAAGCACATTTAGCTACAGTCAAACTTCAGTCTTCTTGAATTTACACCTGCCATTAGTTAAAAAGAATCTGATTAACTTTAAAAACAGTTGCAAGCAGGTTGTTAAAGATTAATATGATATTGCTTTACAAAGATATCAGGACAAAAGCCAGAAACAATTCCACAGCATTATGTATATATACACAAAGACAAACTTAATGTTGCTCCAAAATTGATGACAAGACAGAAACTGGTCAGAGAGGTGGCCAAGAGGAAGATGGCAACACTGAAGCACCTGCAAAGATTTCCAACAAGTACAGTCTGTGTTCTAGATGTATCAACCATCTTTTGTAATCTCCATGTCTAGATTAAGGAGTACCATTAAATCTCTGAAAATGTTCTAGAAATATTTGTTATGGTCTGCTAAAAAGAAAATGAACAGCATACACCAAAGTGAAACATGGTGACGGCAGCATCAGCTTTGGGGTTACTTTTTTCGGATGGAACTGAGGGTTGCATCATGTCAGATGAAGTTTTGAGTAGTTCCAAATACCAGCCAGTTGTGGGCCAATACACTCCACTGGAAAGCTAAAGATAAAGCGATTTTTTTAGCATCCCAGTGAGCTGAAGAAAAAAATCTAAATCCACATAAGAGAAGACTTTGAGAAGAAAACTTTACACAATCAGATTTGGGGAACTTTTCCTAGGCGGAGAGAGCAAATATTACCAGAATAAGATGTGGGATTCTAATGGACTCTCACCAAAATTAGCTGAACAGGGAAGATGAATCAGAAGGTACTTTAAAAAAGTCTTAGTTTAAGGATACATACACTTCTGTGCATTATCAGACATATACCTTTTTATATATTTTTGATTCTCTGCCTTCAACAGATGTTGAATGTCCTTTGATTTTCAGTTAAATTGTACAGGATAAAAGGTGGGAAAGCTTTTGCAATAATTTATAATAGTCTAAATTTTTAAAGTCTCAAAAGACAGCAGTGCATGCACTTTGAGAGCTACAGTAACTAAGTTGTTTAAACTCTATACTATTTAAAATCATGTTGGTGCTTTTAGAAATTACAAACCAAAAATGACTGAGAACATTTTACCAGCAGTAAATGAAATCTATTTTTCAGGTGTCATTTTTATTTTCATGTTATTTCAAGTTAGTGAAGTATATTATGCATGTAAAATTTCTACAAGCTGTGCCTTTTATGTATAAATAAATATGCCAAAAGGATGCATTATTCCAATGTATTTTGTAATCGGCAGCATCACTCATTGATTTTAAAAAAACTTTCTGAAATAATTATTACAATTTGTGGAATGCCTTGCAAGTTCAGGACCTGGACTTCTCTGTTAAATAAAATACCAATCTTTATCTCTTTGATTACTTTTGCATTCTCTCTGTTTGTAGCTAAAGCGAGGACAACTGTGTTAGTCCATGTTACGTCAACCAGGCTCGTTTGGTGGGGTAACTTTAAAGGAGACCACACAAGGATTGTGTATTTAAAGAAATGACACCTAAAAAGGAATACCTGAAATGAGAAACCAAAATTAAGATTAATCAAAGCCCAAAAATAACCAACAATAACCTACAGCCAAAAACCAACCTTACAACCAAACCAACAGGAGAGGAATTGCAGGGGAGAGAACCTCCTTGTGCTGCATACATGGTAGCTTTTTAGAAGTAGCACCAATGAGGCCAACCAGCAACACCTGCAGCAGGCCCATTTCCAAAGCCCTGAAAGAAAAAAAAAAACCAAAACCTAACTGGGCTGCAACACCTGACTTTAAATATGTGCTAATTGCTCCTATCTGCTGGGCTGTATTAGTGGGATTGCTCCTACGTGAAATTAAGCAAACAGTGGGAGCAAAACTGGTGCAAAAATGAAGATTTTCCACTTAGATTAGCTGTGTCTTTAGTCACAGCCCGAATGACACCAGAGTTTCCTTTTGGACCTCAATGTCAATCTCTGTCCTACTAACAAAGAGAGAAAGGTCACCTGACATCTGGGTGAGCAGTTTCCTTCTATGGTGAAGTGCAGAATAGTTCCTATCAGTTTTACAAGAAATGGCAGAGTGCACTCTTATCAGCAGAACCAGAACTGAGTTACCGCTAAGCCACTTACTGGCAATTACAGGGACGGTTACACACACACACTCGAACATTTTTACCAAGTCTATCATTGTCTGTCTCTGCTTTTAAATCTTTTTGAACCCCAGCAGACCTTAGCCAGTATTTGAACCGAACAGCAAGCACTGATCTAAATAAAGATAAGAAAAGCCTCCACGTTTCTTTTTCTGAATGTCAACCGATTTATGCGCTCAGTCATTTTATTGCCGTCTTAAATTTACATTTTATCAACTTTTATTTTTCTTAAGATTTCTATAAGTTTTCCTTATAACCTACTTTTTGTAATGTCATATTGTGCAGTTTAATTTGATAATCTATTAGGAACACATTTGATATTTTCTGAAATATTATCAAAAAACGTAAAACAATAGGTTTAGAATATTTACCGGAACGGATTGAGGTGGGTATAAAAAACATGCTGCATTCCTCTGCAAAATGTCTATGTATTTCTAATAAAGTATACATATTTGTATGTATTTATCACAGTTTATTCTGTTTTAAGCCTAGAATAAGCTATTTAATTTTACAGAAATTTTTGATTTACCTGAATACAAGAAGCATTTTAAGGTTAAAATGACATATCCTTAACATTTCAAAACTGACGGAGGGCCGCAGCGCCCTCTACTGGTCACTTTAAAAAATGCACATGTTGTATTAAGTTACAACAGCATTGCAGAAAGTCGGTTTTCTTAACTGGGTTATTATAATACATATATTTATAGGCACCTTTTAGACATTCAGTGTCAGTAAACTCATCGTCATGTTTCATAAACCAATGTGAGATGACTTCAGTTTGTGACATGGTGCATTATCCTGCAGAAGGTAGCCATTAGAAGATGGGTAAACTGTGGTCAGAAGGGGATTTGCAAGCTCAGCAATAATACTCAGGTTGGCTGCAATGTTTAAACGATGCTTGATACTTAGGGGACCAAAGCGTGCCAAGAAAATATCCCCCAATCCATTACACATCACCAGCAGCCTGAACTGATAATACAAGGCTGGATGATTTCTGCTTCATGTTGTTTATGCTGTTCTGACCTTACAATCTCAATGTGCAGCTAAAAGCAAGACTCTTTGTAACAAGCAGTCTTTGAGGACTCTGTTTCCAATTTTGGTGAACATGTGAATTATAGCCTCTGTTCTTAGCCAACAGGATTGATATCTGCTGTGGTCCTCTTCATCTGCTTCAAGGTTCAATGTGTTCTGTGTGGAGAGATGGTACTCCGCATGCCTTTGTTGAACCAGTGGTTATTTGAGCCACTGATGCCTTTCTATCATCTTGAACCAGTCTGCTCACTTTCCTCTTACCTCGGACAAGGCATTTTTATCCATGTAACTGCCGCTAACTGCAAATTCTCAAATTTTTATTTCATTTTATTTCATTCAAAACCTGAAAGATGATGGTGCATTAAAGTCCTAGTAGCTCAGCAGTTTTTGGCCTGTCTGGCACCGACAACCATGCTATACTTAAAGTGCCTATGACACACTTTTCTCACTTAAAATGGAAGAAATTGGGCAGAAATTGACATTGCATTACATTAGCATTAAAGATGTGATAAAAGACAATTGTGACACAAAATAGGCATATTCGTTATTAAATTTTGCAAGTCCAAAGTCGCCCGGAAATGACGTGAAAAGGGAAGTCTCTGGTCATTCGTTGTGTGAGTATCAATAATAAACGGTTCAGGTAGAAGCCCAGTTGTGTTAAAAACAGCGTTCCTATGATGAAACGGAGCACTGCTGGGTGTAGCAGCTGTTGGTCTGCTCTACTATCCTGAAGCAAAGAGGATCAGACCTGTTTGGATCAGAGCTGGAAAATTGACCAAGGACAGATGGGCTGGTCCAACCAAGCACAGCCAGTTGTGATCGGAGAACTTTTTGGCAAACTGCTTCGAACAAGAAACCTCTGAATTCACAAGAGAAATTATGTCATAGGTCAGGATATCTGACGCACGAAGAAGAATGTTGAAGCAGATGCTATAGCCACGATGTTCAGTGCATCTGATGTGAAAAGATGCCAAAGAAAAGGTTGTTGCTGCTGTTGCTAAACAGATCAAAGCTCAGCAGGTAAGAACACTTCCTTGTTGCAAAAGTACATTTAGATATCGGCAGTTATTGTTAATAAAAAAATCGACATTACTATTTCTTATTAATAATAATCCAAAATTATTATTATTAAAATAAAATAAATTACACACGCATACATTATATTTAAGTAAATGTTTCTCTGAAGATTCTAATACTGCTCCATGATGCTCAGCTTACCCTCCGGTTGTTTCACTCAGTGCTGTATACACACACCGCTGCACTCCAGTCTGGGTGCAAACTTCTCCGCCCTTCTGATTTGCATCTGCATAGCTTCAAGAGGCATAGGCAGCTCATGCAATAAAAGCCAGTGATAAATGAGGGAGCAAGTCCAAAACAACTCATTCTGTGGCAGTTAAACCAGTTAAAACTGCTTCACTTTTCATTTTATGCGTCCAGATATTTTCATGTGTTTTGTTCTACAATGGGTGGGTACACTGAGTACAGCGAAGCTATATTTGTTGCTTAGTTTGGTGCATTTAATGTTTAATTGCTCGGTTTTAGTTAACCCAGTAACTGATCTTATTGATCTAATGTAAACAATTGCTAATATATACACGTATATATATATGCATGTATTTATTAATATAATGAGCTCTAATCTGTCTTTAGTGAATTATTTTGAAAATCTAGATGTTGTGCTTGTTCTGTTTCCTCGTAGTGCGGTATGATTCATGCATATTGTATTATTGATATAATAGTGACTGTAATATATCTTAAGAAACATCAGATTCTTTGCCGTCTTTGTAGTCAGCCATTTTTAGTAAAATTTATGACCATATACCTCAACTGTTCATTTTTGCAACATTTCTTTTTGAAACATTTTATTAATGTTTCCTTTCCATAAATGTAACTGGATTTATCATAAAAATTCAATGTCACAAGCAGTTTAAAGTCCCTCAAATTCCCTTTGAGTTCTCATTTTGAAGCTCCTTTTCAACATCTGCAAGTTGTCTTCAACATGTCTAAATACCTAATTGACTGAGTTGCTGCAATATGATTGCCTCAGTCATTTTTCTAAACAAGCAGTTAAACAGGTGTACCTAATAAAGTTGCCAGGGAGTGCATCTCTAACGTACTGTGATGTCTGTTTGAAATAACAGAATGCCGTCGAAGATGAAAGGATTACCAGTAGTATCGGTCCTCAAGTGTCAGTATCCTGCATGTTTTAGTTCTTTCCCTGGTTCAACACACCTGAATCAAATGATGGTTTATAAGCAGGCCTCTACAGAACGTTATGACCCACTGAGGAGGTAGCTGGACCATTTATATCAGCTGTGCTGGAGCAGAAACACATCTAAGAGTGGCAGGACACTTGCCCTTGTTTATTTCAAAACCTGTCATGTTTGTTTAGGTGTTTTTGTGCCAATAACAAGGACTTGTTTTGTTGCCAGGTTTATGGAAATAAATGGATAGCCAGGATCTGTTTCCTGAAAGTAGTTACAGTAGGCCTTGGATGGAGAACTTGAGGTGAAATATACAGTTGGGTCTCATCAGCGTAGCGATGAAAATTAAAACCATTTGTGGAAGAATTAACCAGGCAGAAGGAGGCAGATTATAAATATAACAGGCCCTGAGATAGAGCACTGAGGTACACCAGATGTGATTTGAAAAGCCTTGAACTGAAAGGATTTGGATGAATTGGGTGCAAACTGATGTATGATTGGATGATTATTTATTTAAAACATTGCAGTCCCAGCTGTAGCATTCTTAATCTAGAAATGTGTAGTCAATTCTGTAGAAGAAAATGGGGAAAAAGTAAAATGAACTTTTAAATATGTGTTTCATCAATAAAGAGAAAAATCTTGCTCAAAAATTGTTTTGGGGAAAAATCTTTGAAGTAAATGCCTGATTTTTTTTTTATTTACTTTCACAAGGATTTTTTTTTTTGTACTCCATTCCAACTGCTTGGTCCAACTTGAAATAATGAGATCCAAAACAAACGTCTTTCCTGCAGAAAGCTCTGAGGTGTGTTGCCAACAGTGTCAGCTCCACAATGGCCAAAAGTGCTGAGATATTCACTCGTGTTTTTGTTCTCTGGCTCAAGTCATTCAAACAACCAGCAGTTCCTAAAACAACACTAGATCTATACTGTTGGAGATGCCTGGGCTCAGTTTCATGTCAAACAAAGATCGATCCCTCCATGCTGTCAGCACTACTGCAAAAATAATAAAGACTCGGTTTTATAACCGAACGTTTCACATCTTCAACTGTCTCCTGGCCTTTTAAAAACATCCCAAAAGAAGTTTAGATGTAATTTTGGAATTATAGGCAAAAATACAAATACAGAAAAAAACATAACATGAAATAAGTATTAAAGGGCATTTTCAGAGACAGGTTCAGTATCTAATTCTGAAGAGGCAAGTTAGATTATCTCATGCAAGCAGCCTTAACTCAGGGAGCCTCTTTGATTCAATTACTCTCTCAGCAAGTCCTCAATAATTACATTTTTTCCAAGTATACGCCCTGAAATCTCTTTACTCCTCCCTTAAAATCCCTTTTAGGGATATAGAACATCCTAATTTGCATAAATCCCTCATTAATTAAGACATTAAATATGATCTTTTTCTTTGAACACACATACATATAGACACAGACTCGTATTTTACCTTTAGCAGTGTGGGCCTATAACATGATTATAGGCTGCCTGAAGACATCCGTGCAGGGTGCGATTTCACACTCATTGTTTCTACAGACAAAAAGGATTAGGCAGCACTAAGTGAAGCTCATTGCTGTATGTTTCTTAGCAGAAAAGCACATTTTTCAGCTCAGAGCACTGAGGGGAGTCTGACAGTGGGAGAAACCCAAATGTAAAAGATGATCACACACATACGACGCCATCAGCATATTAAATATCAGGATTCATTTCACTCTCTAAGACCAGATAAAACATTAGCAAGTACAGATCCTTGCCAAAGTATGCAAACCTCTAGACCTTTTTAATCCGATACCAGTAAAACAAAACAAAAAGAAAACTAACTGTGTAACCTGATGTCTTTAAAAGTGACCTAATTAGTAAACAAATGAAGTAGTAAAATATTAGCAGTGAATTCAGCTCAGTTACATTTTCTGTCCACTAAACCAAAAATTGATCTGTTCCTCAGGAACAACAGGATCCAACATTTTTAAAGATCTTTGAGAGTTTTCTCTCAATGAACTGTATTTAGTTTGTGTCTACCATGAGACACCACTAGGTGGGAGCAAATAAACTCAGAATAGACCATCTAATAGACAGGCCCCTCTAAGAACTGAGATTTGAAATAAAGAAATGTTGATTTTTTTGCTAATCTAAATATACAGAGAAAGAGGGACAGTGTAACGGAAGGTGTCACAAATGCTGATGTGCATTTCAACCAAATATCTTCGTGCTATAGGACAGATGGTTTCACTAGTTCTCTGCATCAGCATCATGAGGAGAAAAAACACCACATAGTGTAAATGCTTGTAGTAAAAGAGATAAATAATGTAGAAAGTAGATAAGAGGGTCTTTGAAACCGCACCTACTCCCAAGACGTCTTTGCTTCCACAGCCGATGGGATGGAGAGAACATTCAAACACAGGGACAAACATACAGACCCCAGCCCACTGTAAAGTGTGGACAAGTAATAGTGGCACCAGAGGTAGGTCATTCAACATAAAGGAAGATAACAGCCTGGTCCATTAGAAGGTGTGTGGGAAATACAACAGTTGAAAAGCGCTTCCAGCAGAGAGCTGTTCAAGGAGCCCATTACCTCATTCTACCACACAAACACATTCACAACAAGCCTGCCAACGCCCCCCCTCCACCTCTCATGTCAATGCTCATGGATAGACAGGGTCTTTACTCCAGGACAGAACCAATTAAACAGCCCCAATGATGTTTTAGTGCCAGTACGCTTGGACAGGCAGGACAGAGTGGCATAGAGAGAGAGAGAGGGTGGCTGGGGGACTTGGGGTGGGGGTGGTGGCTGATGGATAAGAGAGACAAGAAGGGAGAGACGGAGGGAAAAATCAAGGTAGTCGTGGAAACCAGAAAGCAGAGCAGAGGGCTGACTGGGAACTGAAAACCTCAAATGACTCTATGCACCCCTTTTAGCTGCTTTTACAAACTGTTACAAGCAGTGGGGACTGAGTGGGCGATCGGCTGTTGAGCAGTAGTGCTTTTATGTGCATATGTATTCACACAACATTATAGTGCACATGGCTGATGTGTTTACACTTGTTATGACTGTGTTGATGAGCAGCTACAGGCATTTTTTTCAAAATTAAAACACTGAGATGATAGATTAAAAAAAGGTAGAATACTGTGCAAAAGTCTCATCTTTTAAAAGAGTTTTGAGATAATTCTTCACATTTTCTGGGAGGCTTTTAAAGTTCATCTTTGGCTGCTTTTCACTCATTTTCTCTACTTCAGTGCCTGGGCATTGGATTTATGCTTGTCAAAATTCTTTTTATGTCATCATATCTGTTTGAGAATGGCTGAGTAAACATTCACAGCTGACTTTCTTGATCCAGTAAAACAACTATAGTTTTTGGCGTCAGCTTTCAATGGTGATAAGAATGGCATTCGATATTATAAGGAGAATGGTCAATGTCTTGCTCTGGAGGAGAGACTGCATAGCTAACTGCAGAGGGGAAATCTGGATGGTCCATTGTCTCCAGTGATGGACACAAAGGCAGGGCAGCAGAGCGATTAGTTTATCTCAACTTCTAGCTAACCTTCATAAAACAACAACAACACGCCTACTTTCTCCTGTGGAATTTAGCTGGGCATACTAGTGGTGCTGGCAGCTAGCATCCTTTTTGCAGCAAACAATGCTCTGCTAGAAGATGTCAAAATAATGTGTTGAAGTTCACATTTAAAACCTAATGCATTAATGAAAATTGTGGAGACGACCATTCATTGGCCAGTACGACAGCTGGTTACCATAGAGACTTAACCCCAATCGGCCATTGCTAGTTGGGAATAGACATGACAACTCCATTTTTTTTTAAATTTCAATATTTTAACATGTAAAAAAAAATGATATGCTTAAAACACATGATCCCTGCTGTATATATATCTGACCAGCATCAAAGTGAGGCAAACGTACGTTTGCATCAACTTTTGTCCAAGCTATGCAACATTTATTTGCTTATCCCCAACAACATTACACAATACTTTCAAAATTAATCAGAAATATTTAGTTCTGATTTTCTTTTAAATTGTCAATTTTGGAGGTTTCTCTGGCACAGTAATTAGATGTTACTGGATTTGCTAAACAACTGAAGAGAAAGTTTTTTGGGTCGGTGCTGAGACTTTGTATTACAGCTCTCCATGTCAACCTGACTGCTGTTTTACCCCTGGGAATAAAAAAGATGCATGAGTCAGTTTAATGAAACCAGTACTGTTTTCCCTCTGCCTCTGGGAGGAGAAACACAAAGCACAAGCACACAGATAACTCACTTTTATCACATTTTAGAAACAAGGGCCAGTGTGGAGGATAATTGCTATTAAATCACTGTTTGGCAATTTAACCTCTTAAGCCCAAGGCTCCCCTTACAAGGGGACTTGGCCTCTCTAGCTCGTAGCTGACTAACTCTAAGACACACACTTCTCATATGTCCAGATCTTCATCTGAGACTCCTCTACAGAAGTTTCTACTTCATTCTTATCTCCATTGACCACAACTCAAACGCCATGCAAAAAAGCATGCAGATAGCCAAAATGCAACTTATGACCAAGAACTGTTTTTCATTTCTTCACCCTTTTTCATTATAGTTTGTTTGTATATAGAGTTTGGAATTAGAGTGTGAAAATAAAGGGTGCTGAAAAAATTTAAAATGTGTTTTTTTTTTTAAACTGTAGTTTTATGATCAAATATACAATAGCAACCCACATTTTCAATTTCAAGAATAAATTAAAAATTTCAATAATTGTGCCAAACTGTACAAAGTGTGCCAAGGTGGCACAGCAGGGGACCACCTGGATTAGTTTCAGTCTAAAAATTATAACTTTTCAGTTGCTTATTGTGTTGACATCGGACTGGCTACAGATGTCACTCAGATGTTGTAGTTATAATTTATTGTGTTCATTCCTTCTTCCAGCAAGAGTAAGAGGTTTTGTTTACATCTGTTTACATACTTGTAAAGTATTAGTTTGCATTTTTGGGAAAGTAGACCCTCGGGCATAAGAGGTTAAGATTTTATGGTTTTCTTTTTATGTTTAATCCATTACATTTCTTATTTTCCCCTGCTATCTGTTGTTTTTTTTTTCTTATTTTATAATCGGCATCTTCAAATCTCATTGATTTGCCATTGACTTCATTGTTTTTCCTGCTCTTAACTGCTTTTCTTCTTTATTTTTTGCATCTTTTTTTCTTACTTTTTTTTCTCTTGCCTCAACTCCTGCAATACGTTTTGTTTTTAAAGTATGTTTTAAGTCTGAGCTATTGAATTTTACACATTTTTAAGCTTTATTATGAAATGTAAACAAATATATGCATATTTATTTTTTCATGTAAGAGATTCAGCTCATCAATCAGCAAAGAACATAGAACAGGCCTTACTAGCTTAAATTTTTTATGACATGTTTTACATGTGTACATCAATGCTACAAAAATCGTGAAATTGTTTTAATAATGTGTCAATACAGAATTAAAATGCTTTTTCTAACTGGTAATTATGTAATTACACAGATTAAATAAAAAGTGTTGCTTGGGGAGTTTTCTTGTTTTCTGGTTACCTAAAGCAGCCTTGCAGATAACATTTTGAGATGTAGAAATTTTGTAAAAGCACAACTGATGCTGTCTGGATGAGATGGCAGAGCAGCATTTAAACGTGTTCAAATAAATCTGCAAATCTGGCAAAAAGTTGTCCTGAAATCTGACTCATCTGAATAAAGAGACAGAGTGATCACTGTATGTTCTTAACATTCAGACAGGCTTGGCTTTTTTTTCTGCTGTGTCGGTTGCTAGGATTAGTTCTTCCTTCAGCTGTGTGACATCACCGTCTCTCTCGCACTGAAGCACCTGAGCATCTAATGGGGATATGCTGACTGGTGCTGTCGACATGCTCTCTGCAGACGTCTGCCTCCCTTCCATCTGTCTGCTGTCTCTGACTGCTCAGTGACAGCTCCATACCAGATGTGAACACACACACAGCTGGGGCACACACACACATCACTAATACATGAATTCAAATCCAGAGGACAACACAACACCAGAGCTTCTCCTCTAGCTCCAGAGAAACACATAAATATACACACTCATTTGGTATTCTGACAGCAATTACAGGTCATTTACTCATATTAACACAAAAATCTGTGCCATGCAATGACTGCATGCTGTAAACATATTTAGTTAGCAAAACATACACAATTTTGTTGTTGTTGCATTTTTAAATAACAAAATAAAATGCATAGGACCTTTACCAACTTGCAATGTAATAAAAAAGCTCATGAATTTGAGCAGGATCTTAAAGAAAGTCCAGCTTTCGGGGGAGTTTGTAGGTGGGAACATCAAGTAGAACACCAAATAACATTAGACAAAACATGTGGTTTCCTTCAATGGCTGCTCGAGCCACTAACCCAAAAACTTCATATTAAAAACATGCAGTAATATGCTGCAGTCATGTGAACCATAAAAGTAAATAAACAGACTGAATCCACACACATTCTCTGGAGTCTTTATATTCATGAAATATTTAATCATGTCATTTACTGTGTCCACTTAAAAGTCCTGTTTCCACTGTGAGACCCCTCCAGCTGCACAGAGTAGGTCCACAATCTGACTCAATGGTGCTCCAGGAACAACCTCATCCTGAACACCAGCAAGACCAAAGACATTATAGTGGATTACAGGAGGTCCAGGAAGACTGAACACATTCCTTTCTGCATACAGGGGGTGGTGGTGGAGTGTGTGGGCAGCATAAAGTTCCTGGGCATTCAGATTTCCTCTGACCACTCCTGGACTGAGAACACCTCCCACCTGGTAAAGAAGGCCCAGACTGTTTCAGCACAAGCTGAACTTGATGTAAATACTAAATAATACATGCCACATTCCATGTTCATATGATCTCTTTTTCTATAAGTGTTTTAACTTTTGTGTCTATAACTTACATGTGTATCTTTTGAGCCAGAATCAGATGATTGCGAGCTTGATCAGTCCGGACCGGTGGCTGGTCAGTCTAAAAACTCTAAACTTTTTATATTCAGTGAATGCAATATACCTAAGCATGGTGACAACACTTTTCTGTGGGAATGCTATAACAGAAGACAACTTGAAGTCATATTTTTAGTATCAGTAAGGTGTTTAAATTGATTCAGCACAGGAATTACACTGCAATAATAATTATTCATCAACTGGCAACATTTAAGTCTAAAATTTGCTTCATCTGGTGAAAAGGTTTTAGAGGACAAGCTAGTAAATGCAACTTTCACTTGCGTAACAGGCTCCAGGGGAGGGAATCTGAAATTCAGAATTTAAAATAAAACATGCAACACAATTCAGGGAATAAAATTACAAACCAGAAAATAAGCAGGAAGATGAAATAGAATGTTTTAACATCCAAATTAATTAAATAATTACAACATAATTAAAATGCAGCACTGAAAGGAAATGCAGAACTTCTTATACCAATTCTTACCAGTTCTTAGAGGAAACAAAACTCTGTAAATAAGAAAACATTAGGATTTTCTTTTATGCTGAAAGTGATCATGGTGCTACAGAGCCATGACCATCATGGTCTTCTAAACCACCTCATTCTGATTATCTGTTTTAGAATAAATGTTTCATATTTCTTTGCAATCACTATCAGGGGTTTACCTGCAGGGATAGTAGCTCAGTGCAGCCCTCACCTTAAAGCCACTGTGATGAATGGCCTGGCGGTCAGAGTTCCCAGTGTGTTCACAGAACTAAAACTCCTCACCATTCATCAAGCTACACTTTCTAATCTCTTTCTTTTCACTTAACTTCCCAGTGTCAGTCCTGCTAACACCTTCATTCAGGCTCTCACTTTTTCAGATCTTCTCCTCCGTTTTCCTTGCAGCTGATCCCAGAGTTCCCCTGCTGCACCTGGTTGTCTCATCCTCTGGCCTCCATGAACATTAGAGCAGGCAAACAGGAAGAGAAGTGGCCAACATAAGAACCGACAGAGAGACTATGGGACTCAAAACCAAACATCTGCATGAAACTCTAGGCAAACTCAGAATCTCTTTATAAGCAGCAATGCAGGCATTTCAGATCACTTTGAGATCCAAAATAGAACTTCTGTTCTTCCTTCTTTAAATTATTTTCTCAGTCAGTTTAACCCATTCTTTCATGTCTTTCCATCTCTCACTGAGTTTTTGCTTGCGGTTTCCCTGTTCCCTCCTGACTGTGTCTGTCTCCCTGTTTATGTTTGTGATGAGTTCTCTTCAAGCATCTCCTCCGCCCTAAATGGGATTACACAAAATTCCTTCTGCAAATCCTTCTCCATTTCACCCCCACTATGCCTCCATACATCCAGGACACACCACAGCATGCCATGAAAGATGAATGTAAAAAAATCCAGCAAGAACCTAATCACATTTGACCAAACCATGGCTTAAACTCAGAGCAGAGGTTCTTCTTTCCTGACAAGATGCACCAAAGTGGCACCTCTCCTACTTTTGCTTTTAATTCAATCTGGATGCTTTTCTTCATTAATTTCACAAGCACTGACACCACATTCTATACATTCTCATTTTCCCTAAACAGTCCCTCAATTCATCCAGATAAAATCCAATTTCTCGGGCTGACAGGTCGGGCCTGTCCGGCTCTCCATTCTCTTTGCTCCAGTCCCGCTGACAGCCAGACGACTTTTAATGCCCAATTAATTCAGTGGCCTTTTTCTTCCTTAACAACACAGGCAGCTAATAAATGGGGTGGTCTTCACGCTGTGAGTCTGTGACCGCAGATGGATGACCCCCGCCTAGCCAAATAACAGACAACAGAGGGTGGGAAATGTCGGAGAAGTGGATTTCTTTGAGAGAGGTGGAGATGGAAGAAAACGAGGGCAGAAATACAAACCCAAGGAGCCAAAGTTTTCTTTTTCTCAAAGCCAGACCTCAGAGATGCTCTGGCCTAGTTTACTATTTATACAAGTGTGGAGTCCACGAATGTGCAGGAACATGTGTGTGATGATGTGGACATAATGAGGACAAGATAAGGTCACTCTGGCAGAGGTGGTGGTACACCTGTAGGGGCTACAGCAGGATAAATAAGAGCTATGATGTATGAGACTGTGGACAGCAGTCGGATTCTCGGCACCAGACAAGTTCGCCGTCCCAAACCTAAAATAAAAACTCAGTCAACACCATTATCACAGCCATCATCATCCACCATCTATCATCACCTACATAGCCTTCAGCATCATCATCATCCATCATTCAAGTAGGAAAGGGGGAGTGTAACTGGCCGAACAAATACAGGCAGGGCGAAGCGAATCAGTAATGTTCCTCCACTCTGCTTGGAAACAGCCAAATAATAGCCATCATCATCTCAACGTGGAGAAATGCTCTTTTTTCATCTCCATCTTCATCGCTTAGAGCTTATTGCTCTGGTTTTGAAACATGTTCCCCTGAGATAATCCCTTAGGTTGACAACAACTCTTAATTTTTATTTTTTATGGGGAAACCTAAACATGAGATTTAAGGAAATACTAACTTTTGCCTTTAGGGTAAAAACTGTTTTCAAATCACTTCTGTAAGGTTGCAAAGTAACCCGGTGCAAAACATTGTCTCCTATTAAAGTATTTTACAAAAATTCAGACACTAGAAATTGTCTTAGAAAAACTAATTATTTACTTGCTTTGCAATTTCTTACTTAATGCTGTTAATACTTAAGTAAGATTTTCCACAACCTTGCATGACAATGCATAGCAAGACATGAAAAGACCCCAAATGTAGAGAGCTGACTAATATATGACAATTCAGGTCTGGTCCAACGGGTTTCAGTCGTTGAGATTTTTAACAAGAGGAGATCAAACCCAGTCAAGAGCAGCCAAAATACTGTTAAATAAAACAATTAGTGTAGAATTCAGATTTAAATCAGGTAAATTCTGTGCAACTCACTCATCTGACAAGTGACAGATGACTTTTTGTGCACATGGCGCCCCCTACGTTATGCTGCCCTGGGAAGTGAAACGCATTGCTCACATCACCACTGATCATCACTAGGAACCTGCCCAGAATCTGATATCCAGCTAATGAGACAGAATTACAGAATGCATATCAACAAAGGTCAGGGCTGAAAATATTGCAGATATATTGATGGTATTGAATGTAGATATGTGGTAAGAAAGCTCCTATAAGGTGTCCTATAGATCTTTAACCTACTACAAAGGCACAGGGGAAAAATAACATTGACCTAAAACAACTTAAGCCTAATTTCAGTTAAATGATCTATGAAAAATTAATAAATCACCTAATAAAATGATGCCACAATATAAACAAGACATTTATTTCTCATCCTATAATGTATAGTGCAACAAACTTTGATCCTAGCTACGCAACATGTCCTGCCTTGAGAAACAACGCAACATTTTCTTTTGCCTCATTCTTCAAGGGTATGATCTCTATAGTGTGAGCTGACTTCCTGGGTCATCAAGTGCACATCAGTGCAGCAATGCAGACTTGGACCTAAAGCAGCATTATTGTCAGAGTGACATTCCAAGCACAACTCCCCCCATGGAGCCCAAAGCATTCATGAAGACAACTCCAGATATGTGTCAGCAACAAAATAAGCCAAATGGAAAAGCATTAAAGTGCCTGTGACATGCTTTTCCCACAAATGCAGAAATTGAAATAAAACATCCTAATTTTGAAGGAATTGGGCAGTAATTGACATATTAGGATTAATGGCATGATAAAAGACAATCGTGACACAAAATAAGCGTATTTCAATGTAAAATATTGCAAGTCCAAAGTCGCCCGGAAATGACGTCAAAGGGGTAGTTTCTGGTCATTCATTGTGTGAGTGTTAATAATAAACTGTTCAGGCAGAAGCCAGGTTTCATTAAAAACAGCGTTAATATGGTGAAATGGTGCATTGCTGGTGGTAGCAGCAAAATTACGACAGCAGCCGTTAGTCTGCACTACTTTCCTGAAGTGAAGAGGATCAGAGCTGGAAAGCTGAGGAGGGACAGATGGGCTGGTCCCACCAAGCACAGCCAGTTGTTATCGGAGTACCTTTCGACAAACTGCTTTGAACAAGAAACCTCAGAATTTACAAAAGAAATGCAGACAGAGGTCAGGATATTTTACAGACGAAGGAGAATGTTGAAGCAGAATCTATAGCCACGCTGTTCATTGCATCTGATGGGAAAAGAGGTTGTTGCTGCTGTTGCTAAACGGATCCAAGCTCAGCAGGTAAGAACACTTCCTTGTTGCGAAAGTAAATTTAGATATTGGCAGTTACTGTTAATAAAAATCATAAATTATTATTTTTACTATTAATAATAATAATTTTGGATATTATTATTAATAAAATAAGAAATTACATGTGCATACAATATATTGAAATAAATGTTTCTCTAAAGACTCTGATATAAAGTAAAAAAAATTACACACCAGGTAGTGTCTACAGATCTTGAATCATCTCTTGTGTCGCTGCTCCTGCTCCATGCTGCTAACTTATGCCTCTGGTTGTTTCACTCAGAGCTATATATATACTGTAACGCTGGATTTACACTGTATCTGCTTCGGTCCGGTCTACTGTGAAGCCCAGAGGAGCTCCAAGTACCATGCGCAGAGTGGCATTAAAGCCAGTGATAATTTGGTAGCAAGTCCAAAACAACTCATTCTGTGGAAGTTAAACTGCTTCATTTTTTGTTTTATGCGTCCAGATACACTGCCTGGCCAAAAAAAAAAAGTCCCAACCAAAAAACAAAAGGTCGCACACTCTAATTTTTCAATGGACCACCTTAAGCTTTGATTACGGCTCAGGTTCACTGTGGTTATTGTTTTGATAAATTTCTGCAATGTCACAAGATTTATTTCCACCCAGTGTTGCATTAATTTTTCACCAAGATCTTGCATTGATGATGTTAGAGTCTAACCGCTGTGCAAAGCCTTCTCCAGCACATCCCAAAGATTCTCAATGGGGTTAAGGTCTAGACTCTGTGGTGGCAAATCCACGTGTGAGAATGATGTCTTGTGCTCCCTGAACCACTCTTTCACAATTTGAGCCCGATGAATCCTGGCATTGTCATCTTGGAATATGCCCGTGCCATTAAGGAAGAAAAATCCATTGATGGAATAACCTGGTCATTCAGTATATTCAGGTAGTCAGCTGACCTCATTCTTTGAACACATACTGTTGCTGAACCCAGACCTGACCACCTGCAGCAACCCTAGATCATAGCACTGCCCCCACAGACTTGTACAGTAGGCATTAGGCAATATGCATGATGGGTGAATCACTTCACCTGCCTCTCTTCTTACCCTGATGTGCACATCATTCTGGAACAGGATAGATCTGGACTATATGACCTTCTTCCATTGCTCCAGAGTCCAATCTTTATGCTCCCTAGCAAAGTGAAGCCTTTTGTTCCGGTTAGCCTCACTGCTTAGTGGTTTTCTTAAGGTTACACAGCTGTTCAGTCCCAATCCCTTGAGTTCCCTTCGCATTGTGCGTGTGGAAATGCTCTTACTTTCACTATTAAACATAGCCCGGAGTTCTACTGTTGTTTTTCTTCGATTTGATTTCAGCAAAGGTTTAGGTGATCACTGATCACGATCATTTAGGATTTTTTTCCGGCCATATATGATGAACATATATCCCAACAACTGTTCATTTCAGTGGCATGAATTTACTTTTTAAAATATTTTATCAATGTTTCCTTTCCATAAATGTAATTGGATTTATCATGAAAATTCAATGTCACAGGCACTTTAAGGGGTCAACCCCACAGGTACAACAACAGGTCAAATACTTAACTAACGAGGTCAAGCAGCGCTGCACAATGCCAAAATGTGCTCGGTCAACTTTTAAAGGACTTCTGCAATCCAAGCAGTTCTGTAATAAGAAATTAGAGGCCATATACACCTTAACTGACTCCTAATACCTTTAAAGTACCTCTGAACAGAGGAAAGTGATGATGTAACCTGTCTTTAAAATTCTACTTTAACATGAGATCCTTCTTCCAGAACAATCTCTGCTTGGATGTCATTGTGTGTTTGATATCCTTGAATCTCTGCAAGCTGAAAATACCCAGAGACAGGTCAGAAATGAACAAATGAGCAGGCAAGTAAGGAGGCCACGACTGAGGCAGGTGTGTGATACTCCACAGTTACGTGTGGAGCTCAGTTGAAGCTGAAATGTTTATCAAAACAGACATGCTGGAGCACCGTGTTCAGAGATCACACTGAATGGGCAATGACAGCAAATTTAACTTGGTATTTCCACTGATTTCCCTTAAAGCCTTCTTTGAACCCACTTTATAAAGTTCACTTCAGATTTCAAGCACATTAATGCTCATTTGCCATATAGTATGCAGGAAAAAAGTAAACAATTTGTGTTAGATTTGCAGTAAAATTTCCAGAGATTTAATTTGCATAATAATCATGTATGAATGTTAAAATTGTTCTGAAAATAAGCCATGGCCATTTAATCAAGCTTATGACTGTTTAGAAAATTTGGAGTGCCTTATCAACCGAGGAGAGGATTTCGCCAATGAAGTTTCCTCATAGCATTTCTCTAAAGAAGCTGCTGGCTTTTTCTGAAGAAGCATCTAGAGTCTGTGACTTGCACTTTTTAAGCCTGTCGGCTCTTATCCCTTTGTATTCAGTGTGCTGCAACACCAGCAGAAGTCAAACCTAGTTTTAAATAAAATTAGTCTCAGCTGTGAATATCTCCATGAGCTACACATAAATGTGACTAGAAGCATTTCTCAGTCAGGGAGGTTTTTTTGAAGAGAAACAGCAATCAGCAAAAAGTGAAGTGAGTAAACTGAGACATGATGAGTTCTTAATAAGAAAGTAAAGAAAAAAATACAACACAGCCTCTCATCAGCCTCTAGATTTTCGTATGATAAATGTAGTTATGATAAAATGCAATGACAAGAACTGTAAATCCATGCAAATGAAACCTGCAGTTAACTATATTCGTAAAGAATTTGTAAGGATGGATGCTAATGTTTAGTAAAACTACTGAAGCAATCTAGTTAATCGAGTTGTTATGCAACTTACCTGGCACCTCAGTTTGGTTACAGCTCAGTGAACTGCCAGCTGTGGTGTCCTCATAGATAACACACATTAGCAGCAACATTAAACCTCCTTCGTAATGAAACTGCCTCACATACTCCACTAATACTGACCCAATGATGTTCTGCCAACATTTATTCTCTACAGTATATTAAGTACACTCATTATCTGCAAATGTATGTCATTGGGGGAAAAACATCTGGAAAAGAGAAACTTAAATGGATTAGGGCAGCACAATATATCATAAATGTATCATTATTGCAACATCACTATATGTAATATTCTCATCTCAAAGAGTTGCCTGGACTGCAATAAGTGTTAGCTAATTAGCTATCATGGGTTCAGGCCATCTATGCAGATTAAACATTTAGTGACTCTTGTTTAATGCACCATAAAAACATTTTAAGACAGGTGGAAAGGTAAAGCTGAGCAACAAAACTTTTTCAAAATAGTATCTGTTTCAATACAAACTGTTAGAAGAAAGTTGAGTAAGCACAAAAATGATATTTAATAAGATTTATTCTCTAAAATTGCTACTAACTACTCAGTTACCCTAGGAAATGCAGGACCTTATGGATTAAAAAAGAAACTTTCTCAACTTGGAATACATTAATGTACAAGCTTTGCAAAATCTTTGCAGTAGAGTTTAAAATGTTTGAGTATGCTATATTTGAGTACAACCAGAAACTTGTTCTTCATCTTGTAAAAATGCCTAAATAATGGTGGCTCCATGTACTGCCTCACATGTATTCTCTGCCCTGATTAATTTTAAAGCTTACCCTTATCAGTTATTGGCATTTTCTGTTCCTCAGTAAATTATTGAAATTTTTCTATTGCCTAGCACTATGGTAAGGTGGTTAAGTTATTTAGAAACTACACATTTGAGTTATTACAAGTCATGTTGTTATTGCAACATTCACTAAGATTGTGCAGCCCATCAATCGATTTTGTGGGAGTCAGAGCGAATACTTGTAGTGGGGTGAATGCTTGTTGAGCAAAAGTCTCAAGTCTAACCCATAAATTCCACCTCCCACTTTTTTATAACCATAGTCATCAAAATTAAAAGCTTGAAATATTTTACCCTATGTGTAATAAATGTATGTAATATATAGATTTCCCTCATATATCATGAACTTTCTCATGAAATCTTTTTTTTTTTTTTAGATGTACATGTATGAGTCTTCATATTCCGGTTCTCCAGAATCGTATTTACTCCAGCAATTATTTTTGTGAAGAAAACAAGAATTAATTTTAAAATATTCTTCTTAAAGAATATTTTGCATTTGGTATCCATAATGGTTTGGAGAGGGATGCACCAAGCAATTGGCTCTAAATCCAAATCGCCTAGTTTCTCCTTGATGGGCTCTGATTAATGATGGGCAGGTCAAATAGTAAAAAAAGCAACTGTTTTTTTATTGTTCTTTTACTATTCATGTAATTTTTTTGAACCACTCAGTGAAAGGGTACAGACATATGGTTTCATGGAGATGATCTTGCCTTTGTTTTCCGTTTGATTCAAAACAAACAGGTCTATCAAATAATCTGAGGCATAGTTTTGTCTTTTATGCATTTTAGTCCCCAGAAAAAAAAAACAACTGGAAGCAGCAGGTTAAACAGCTATTGGTATCAACCAGGAAAAGCATAGTTTGCAACACAAGGCTACAGACTGGTTGTCTGACTTGTATATAAGATGGATAAAACTCTGTTTATACATACAGTTTTGTGGTAAATCACTAAATAGTAAAAACCTCCAACTAAAAGAGCCCATCTAAAAATGCACTGGTTTACCTGTTTTCTGAGCAGAATTATTACATCTGAACTATCCATCAAATCAGGGCCACTGCCAAGATTCACTGCAGAGATTGCCAACAAAGGAACAGCACATCTGCAATCGTGGAGCTTTTATGGAGCAGGGACACAGTGACGACAGCACTTACAGCCTCATAATGCAGCGATTAGACTTAAATAGCATGAGGTCTGGTGACAGCAAGGATCTCCGGGGAGCAGATAATTTGTCAGGGGAGTCTCCACAACTGCTCCTGCAGCCAGCGGATCGAGCTGGCAGGGCCTCAGAGTCTAGAGCATCCAACTTCTTTCACTGAAGAAGTTATAAATCACCTGGGTCCTGACAGCAGCAGTGCCAAGAAGAGTCACCTTGAGTGGAGCTGCTGGCTTCTGCACTAGAAGACGTTCGCTAACTAATGATTCCCATTCCTACTCATATATCCATTTATCCTCACACATTCACACAGTAAGAAAATGCTGCTTGCAAAAAGCTCCAAGCTCAGCAGCTGACTCGTATATATAATGCAGAGTCTTCTTCGTTGATCACAATGTGTTACAATGTTAAAGCTGCTCTCCGGCCTGAGAATCTCGCTCAGCTCATGCTCCGTTTCTGAGAACTGCACGGGTATTTAAGCAAAGGAAAACAGAGCCAAAAATCCTAACAAGAGAGAAGATGTGTGCATAAATGGGCGAAAACATACATCTGAATTCCCTCATCCTTGTCTGACAGGTTGATGACCCTATCCGTCAGAACCCTCCATTCAGAGACCAGTAAGAAAATAACAGTTTCAAAACATCTACATCTGCCTGGCCCCACGACTATGACACAAATTATTGTTTACTAGATTGGAACTCAGCATGTCATGTGATGGGTTTGTCTTTTCAAAGTCAAGCATAACTGCATTTATATCAAAGGAAGGTTTGTGCATTTTCTGCTCTGGCTGGGTTAAGTTGTTGGTAGAGGGTTGGTTGGGATTGCCGCTCATCTATATTTGGCAATTAAATTATTCCTTTTTATTCATTTTGGCAATTTTTCAATTCAATTGTGCTCATTCAAATTTGGGAAATTCGCAAAATCTCTTATTTTTTTATGGAAACATTAAATGTGAATTATTCACTTCGGATTTTATCTTTCAAGGGAAAAATGTAACGTAACTGGACCTAAACAGAGCGCTGTCATCATTATTGTAAATATTCACAGAGAAATCCTCTTTTTACTCAATAAAAACATTTTTAACATTTGTTACTTTTTACATTAATGGTACAGTTTTATGTCTCAGACCGAATGTAGAGGACATCTCGACAAGTCACTAATGGTGCATAAAGCGTCTTGCAAAAGTATTTTTATCCCTAAACATTTCCATATTTAGTCATGTTACAACCACAAACCTAAATATAAAACAACATTGTGACATGGATTTTTATTCAGCCTGTTTACTCTGATATACCTAAATAAAATCCAGTCACCTAATTAGTAAATAGAGTCCATCTGTGCATATTTATTTCTCAGTGTAAATAAGTTTGTTTGAGAGCTTTAGTGAGCAAAAAGCGTCATGAAGACCAAGCACCACAGAAGACAGGTCAGGAAGAAGTGTGTGAAGAAGTTTAAACAGGATTAGGTCATAAAACAATATACAATCTTGGAAAATCTCAAGGAGTACTGTTTAATCCATCACCCAAAAATCTAAAGATATGTAGGCAAACCTACCAAGACAACCCTCTGCACTAACAGGTTGATCAAGCAGAGCACTACTCAGCCAAGGGCCATAGCAATTTTGGACAAGCTGCAGAAACCCATAGCTCATGGATGAGAATATCCCAACAGGACAATTATCAGTTATCCGTCTACCAATCTGCCTTTCATGAAAGAGTGGCAAGAAAAATTATATTTTCAAAATAAATAGATTGGACGATCCATCAGCAGTTTGTCACGAGCCATGTGGCAAACACAGCAAACAGTGAGGATTGATTTAACAGGGAGAGAGAATCTGATCACTGCTTATGGGAAGATGGCTGGGGCTAAATACAGGAAAACCCTGAAAACCTTTTAGAGTCTGCAAAACATGAGATTGGAGCAGAGCTTCATCATATTTGTGTTGCAAATTTGGCAATAAAGTTGATTCTGATAATCCAGCAGGACAGCAACAGTGAACTTACAGCAAGAGCTACAACGGGATGCTTTGGATCAAATCATATTTATGTGTCAGAATGGCACAGTCATAGTCCAGACCTAAATCCAATTGAGAATCAGTCGAAAGACTTTGAAAATGATCTTCACACGGACCCTCTACAGCCAGTCTCACTGAACTTGAGCCATTTTGCAAAGAAGAATTGTGAAAGATGTGAAAAATCAAGGGGTATACATACTTTCTGAAGGCACTGTAAACCATGACAGTAAATGATAATGCAGTTTTGTTCTGGAAAGTTGTTTGCTAACAAAAGCCCGCACTCACGGCACACATAACCAGCAATTATTGAGAACTGTAAAGATGAGGAGAAAAATCACATTTTGTTGTTGCTGGTGGATGTAGCTATAAAACCAATCCATCAAACCACATAACTGCTCACTATAGGACACAAAATAAAAGACTGAGCCAGTTGTCAAAATTGTTTTCTAGATAATTAAGCCATGACTGTAACCTGAAATCCAACCCATACTCAAACAAGGCACTCAATCTGATTAGATATCTCGGTGCCTTACTTATGTGCCATGCATATGTTCGACATGGTAATTGAAATATTTGTTCAGTATGGGATAAAAACAAGAGGTCACAGACAAAAAAAGAGCATCTGAGCACACTTTACATCTGACTTGCATAAAAACGATATATGCCACTCTAAACATCATTATGGCAATGTACTTTTTTGGTTCAACTTCTTGTATAAATCTGTTCACACTGTTATTACTCCTTAGATGTTTTAAAATCCTCACTAACCCAAAAATTACTACACAACGTCCACAAGCAACAACTTGTCAGAGCAGCCAGATATCAGCCCGACATCATGCAGTAAATAAATGGACCAGTCAAAGCATAGAGTCAAAAGGTAAATTATCAATAAATGTAGGGATTCTGCAGCTCACATATGAAGACTCCATCAAGCTTTAATAACCAGCAGTGGTTATAAATAACAGCTCAATAATTCACATTAGCATGTTTCCAAAAATAAAATGCAGGTGAGAGAAGCTGAAAGCTGTGAAAAATGATTGTAAAAGTGTAAATTTATTCAACTATTCCACAAAAGTGATACTTTGCAGCTTCAAGTCTTTTAGTGTACCATCTCCAGGGTCTTCTTTCAGTTTTCTCACATAGTGAGTACATGTCATTCATTTTAATTAAAATCTAAACATGTCAGTGGAGAGAGAAATGCTGGCAGAGAAGATGGATTCTGAAAGAAAAAGCCACCCAGTTTTCTCTGTGCTTGGTTCTCTTTTTGTGTTTTTACAGGTAACTGAATGTGTTAACAGAAACAACTATGGATCTGAGTTTGTTTGAAGCCTAAAAGTCATGTAGATCTTACGTTGGTGGATTTGCCCATCTGCTGGGAAGTTATCTCAGCTTCAAATATTTTTTTTGAGAGGGGGGGGGGGGGGGGGGGGGGTTGACTTTTCTTCTTAGGATAGAGATCACATTGAGATATTTATAGAAAGGCTCAGTAAAGTTTCAGTGATCAGAAACATCTGAGTGATTTTCAGATCTCTCATCGTGAGGGCAAGCCTCTCTTTGCAATACAATTGAAACTGATATGCCCACTGCAGTCTCTACTGTTTTCACAGGAAAACTTTTCCTTTGACAGAACAGTCTAAGAAAGACTTGCAATTACTGCAACCCAATGAAGCTCTGCATCTGAGTTCCTTTTAAATTATTTCTGAGACACAATAAAATGTTATTATACCTGAGAGTGTTTTCTTTATGTCAGCTCTTCCTCTCTCCACTACCACTGCTCTAAATTAGATATGCAGACTTCTTCTCACCCTTTTATTACTTTTGATATTTAATAAACCTATGGACATATAAACACACTGGGTGGTCTATTATCTGAATCTTTTATTATAAATATTATAATATTATACATATCTAATTAAGTTTGTTTTAACTTCCTGAACTACTTGACATTATTCTTCATGACACAGTAGCATCCAAACATCCTTTCCTCTTTACTTACCCTTTTCTTTTTCCTGAGGAATCCTAATAAATTGAAATATATTTAAGTAGTAATATTTTTCAGTATTTCAATTAAAAAACATACAGTTTGCATAGTTTATAGATTTATAAAAAACTGTTGTATATTAGAATTTAGCTGTCAATTTTTATATTTATATCTTATTTATATCTTATGAAAATCCAAAACTTAAAACAAAATGTTACATAGGACCAGTAAAAAAATATATTCAGTAAAATTATGTCATAATCATGTTATGACCTACACAAACAGGCATGACTGGTGACTTAATAGTTGCCCGGCAGACAGACACTGACACCCTCTAAAAGGAAGGTAAGGATATTTAAACATATTAATGAAACGTTGAGTGGAAGAAAAAAGTGTGACAGAAAAAGGTGCACAAGCAACAGGAATAGCAGAAGTCTTAATAGGATTGCGAAAGCCTATTAAAGTTTTGGGGAAATTTGCAAGGCATTGACAGAGAATGGAGTCAGTCCTTCAAAAGCCACCTTACACAATCAATTTGCCCATTTTTCCTCGATTGGCTCTAAATAGTATTCACAAATTAAAATACTGAAAAATCAGAATGAATCAGAATTGACTACTAACATTTTCAGTGTGTAAACACATCCAAATGTTCTTTAAACATTTTTTTAAATTAGTAAAAATCAGACATCTGAGAAACATTATCTAAAATCCATAGATGAGGAATTTATACAAATGCCTAATTTTCTGTTTGATTTAATTTTAGTATAGAGGAACCTGCAGCAAAATTTGTCTTTTATGGTCTTTTTCATGCTCAGGTTAGACCTTAAAACCCATTGACTATGAGGTCAGCTGTAAACAGAAGCTGAAATTAGGCTTTAGATTACTTTAAACTAAACTGCTGTAGGAAATCAAACATAATATCCCAACCAGTTCAGGAGATTTGAGCATGTTACTGTTAAACAAGGAATTTTATCTAAATTAATTTTAGGAGAATTTCTCTCCATGAAAAATGTTGAAACTGAATTTCCAAAAACCAAGAAAAATGTATGTTTTCTAAAATGCAGCTCCACAAGAACTTAAAGACATTGATGTATATCTGCTTAGAAATAATTGACTTTTGTATCCCCTGTGAACATTATGAATAAGTAATTTGACACGATTTAGATCAAAACAAATTAATAGGCAAATTAGAGGTTTTTTTTCCAAGCTGTTTTAAACAAAACCCCTTTCACATAAAGGCCAATTAAGAATACACACAAGACAGAACACCACACACATGCACAAACACACGGTGCAAGCCTCGGTTACCATAGCGACAGTGCTGTGGACATACTGAGGATTTATTAAAAAAGCCTCCCTGGCAGCATTATTCCCTCTACACTCTTTGAGCAGAGACACAGAGCATCACCATGCTGCAGGAGCAGGAGACACTCCACGGCCTGACTGTTAGGAGAAACAATATTCAGCATCATACTAGTCTGCCTGGCCTTGGGTTCATGCTTGTCACGAGGCCAATACAGATCTTTAAGCATCAGCATCTATGGCAGCAATATGATTATAGCAGCTAGTAGAGAAGCTGTTGGGAACTAACCACAGATCAAAACAGGGAGCTTTTTCTACACAACTGAGCACTTATGTATCAAGTCTCAAACAAAGAAAATGTATCTGGGGCTCGTAAGCTGACATTGATACTCACTAAACACCAAGGTCCATCTACTGCAAACCAGTTCAGGGAAAAGCACCGGAGAGGTAAACATCCTTTTATGTGCAATGATCCAAAATGATTTGTTTTATTAATAAAATATTTAAAACAAAAGATACTTCCCCTGCTTGCAGTACTTCCTCAGTGTGGTACTCTCTGTCCATACCCTCTGTCCTTTATCTGTTTCAGAACTGCTTCAGAAACTGGGCTCTGGGCATGTCAATGAACTGTCAATGAACGTTTTGAACGTAATGATTTCATTTAGTGACTTGATTGTAAAAACTGATCAGCCATTGGACAGAAAATGAGTAAAAACAGCAATGAATGCCATTCAGAAAACCTTAAGGAGGACCATATTAAAATATTTTAAGTAAGTTTGGCTCTTTTTAAGTAAAATATTAAGAAATGAAGAATGATTCAAGAGTGTTGCACAGTAATGTAAACCAAAAGTCTTCCTTGCACTGTGTTCAGAGATCAAGAGGTAAGGAATTTAAGCCCAAGAGACAGAAGAAGAAAGAAAGACAAAAGAGATGATGGATGATGGGTGGATGTTAGGTCCAGCAGAGTCAAGGCTCCTCATTCCAGGAAGGGAAATCAGTTTTCCCTTGCTTTCCCTAAGGCTGTTTCACATGAGAGCTCTATCTCCCTGCTGCCTACAGCCACAAAGCAGTGCATGGCTGGGCCAGCAAGTCCGTGACATTTTGCAACCAGGATGTAAGAGTAGAGAAATGGCAAAAGACAGATGTGCTGTCTGTAATTTGATGAAACTCTTCCTCCCAGTAGCAACCTAAAGTTGGGCTTACACTGTGAAGCACCAGGACGGCTGAATGTCAGGAAGAGTTTCGTGCACAGAAAGAAATTGGAAGTGGAAATGGGATCGGATAAAAGACTGTCATTCCCTTTACTGAAAAGATCAAATCTGACTTATAGAGGACATGAAAAGATGATGAAATAGGGCAGTGGAGGCATATCTGAAAACACACCGAGACAAAAGGGAAGGCAGACAGAATTAATGTGACTGCTGGTACCCATTTGTAAAGTCTTCTGCTCACCTGAGAAATTCCTCACGACCCCCACTTTCACTTTATCAGTACTCCCCACTGCCCCGTTTCTCCACTGATACACTCATCATGGAGCACACTTCCACCTTTGAAGTCGCCTTGCATGCTGAATCTTTTTATTAGCACTGCCAGGGGTCCCAGCCAAGCAACATCACACAGAGAATGGGACAGGGAAGAGGGGACTGATTTATATTCAAGATCACACAGACACAGATGTTGCACCTCCAGCAAAGCTAAAAATGAAGAGAAATCCCCCCTAAAAAAGACTATCAAGAGGAGCAGCAGTGGGAAAAATGGAACAGCGCTGCTGATTTTAGCCAACAGGGGAACCTGCCTACGCATTCACATTTGTTTCAGTCTACGCAAAAATTGCAAAAATTAAACACACACACACGCTGTAGTCCGTGTGTGGGTGGATGTGAAGGTGATGGGCACTGGGGAGGGACTGAACCCTCTTCCAGGAACAGGTAACTATCTAATAAAATTAGCGTTAGCATAAAATCAGCTTGGTCTGCAAAAATGAGATCACAGAGATATGTGCTTTACATTTACTTTCTTTACATTGCAGATGCATGAAGAAATGCACCTTCTAAAGTCTCAAGCTTGTAGATATGAGGCACTCAGTAAGCAACTATTTTAACTAAAAGCATAGCATTTAGTAAGGTTAGTCACATTTGTGGGATTGATAAATAAACATAATAATTTGATCCAGACTGTTGAGCTAGCAGTAATAACTTACAACCTCAAAGTTGCAGCAACAAAAACAGAATATAAAACACAGAAAACTGAGTTATGATCAAGAATACAGCAATTTTTCACCTTTATGGATTGAAGTAGACTTAAAGGTTAAAGTGTTTAAAAAGTTGAAGGAAGCACAAAAAGTGGGAGAACCTGTTAATAAGGAGACTGTATTTTCTAACAGATGCCAAGACATGCTGAGACATTCAAGCTGCCACTAAAAGAGTGAAACTTTAGCAGATAACAGGAAGGCTTATTGTACTACACCAAACGTGCCTGGTTTTATTCTTTGAAGTTCACAACCTTTGATATTTTAAACCAGAAATGTTATCAGCCTTTTGAAAATCTGAGTTAAAGATTTATATTCTTGAGGAAATATATAGAAACTTCTGCAGATAGGAAAATAGATATGCTAACCATGCTAACTGCTTATGTAAGATGCTGAAGAACTTATAATTGTCAACATGGTTAATATTTGTCTTAGTTTTAAAATATTGTTAAAACCTGTTTCTGTAGCAACTGCTTTCTCAAACATACATAATGACAACTCATGGCAGAAAGGCTAGAAAAACTATAGACTTTAACAACTATAATCAACAGTATTCAAAGAGAATTCTGACTTGATTAAAGTTAGTATTGGCAGAAAAAAAAATATCCATAAAGTTCAGTGCATCACAGAATTATCCACATTCACACTACAACATATTTGCTTCTTTAACGATTTTGTAATTTTTCTAAACTCAAAAAGGACACAAAATAACAGTTTGTTAATGCTTTACAGAGTAAAAAGTGAGAACTTTCTGTCTTAATGCATTAAAAGAACAAACAAAATGTGAATGATCTGTACCTTTTACATCCACTTAGATGTAATTGGTTGGAATACACAGTGTTGGTAGATGTGTTAAATTATTAAAAAACAAAAAAAAAATCTGATCTTTCAGTATTTGACTGGCCGATTATCAATAAAAATGTATCAGAAATGTATAAAATCCCATCTAAAATCAATGTGAGATGCATGATATAAGAAGAATATAAACAATAATCTGTGCTTTATCAGGTCAGACAAGAGATCCATCATTTCTTTATCTTTTGTATGTGTACTTTAATTCAAAGAAGCTATATGAGATAAAATTGCTTTGCATTACCCTCTCGCTGCCTCCTTCCTCTCTCTTTATTGGTTGTCACAGCGAAACGAAACTGTCACTGTAATATTAAAGGCGGTGAGGTGGGGAGATCAAGGTGATCTTTCTTCCTCACCTCCTTCTTCTTCCTCTTTGAATTATGCATTCATTCATTTCACATTCCTCCAGACTTTTATATATTTTCCTCTATTTTGTGTCTTTATCTGCACCTGCATTCCCTCTCATCTATGATCTTTATAAATCAGCTCATTGAAACACCCACATGGAGTCTACAAACAGTCATGAAGAGCAAACAGAGAACAGAAGTTTCACTTTCTTTTTCTCTCACCAAAAAATCTCTAGTGTAACTTTTACCAATTCCACCCTAGCAAAGCAGAGAGTTTGTGACATGGTTTACCTTTGGGCTGTAACCATAGATCCACAGTGGAGTTGCTTGGCTTGCTTTTAAAACCTAAAATTATCAATACAAAGAAAACACACTCATTTTTTATGAATCCAAAGTACTGCACAATTTAGCTGTATTTTCATCCCATGCATGTGGCCAGTTTTCCTAAATCCCATAAAGCCTGTCAGTTATATATCCCTGGAGTGAAACAAATCCCTCTGCACTCAAATTATGGCTTCAGAAACTGCAGCATGGTCATTACTTTGACAAAAACCCTGCAGAGATTAGTAGAAAAAGACAAACTTCTGCTTACCAAACTTTATCTGTTACATTCACCCCCACTGTCATTGAAGGAAACTAGTGTCCTTGAAGCACGTTCCTGGAATAATCTGTGACCTCGGTGTTTATATTCAAAACTCAGCTGTCCAATTACCAGCAGTCTGAAGCGAACTTGGACCCTACAACCTAGACTGCTCACTACTATTTCCTGTTAAACCAGCAAGACGTCATGTGAAAAAGGTTTAATATTAACCACCACAGTATCCTGGACCATAAAGGCCAATAAAGAAAAAACCTACCTGACATAAAGGAAGTGAAATAAAATGGTTGACCATGTTACAGAACACTAGAGGAGCACTTCAAAGAAAAAAGTGCATCAATAGTTGCTCCTGTTGAAGTGAAACAGTTTAACTTAAAAGTAACTTACAAATAAAACCTGGATAGCTTGTAAGAGTAAGAGTTGATGTCTGTTTATTTAAAAAACCTATTAAAAACCACCTGGCCCACATAGGTTAAACTGTAGTACTGCAAGGCAAAATAAAAACTAAAATGATACAAATCAAAACAGAACAAATAATATGAAAAGGGTAAAATTCAAAAATGCAAATTAAAAACCAGAAAATCTATTAAAATGTTGGTTATAAACACCAAATGTACAGAACGGAGTTACAGAGTGTCAAACTCTACTAGAAGTTCTAAGCAAATTTAATGTTTGTTGGTAAGTTGTTCTCCAGAATGGACCCCAGCACAGCCAAGGCACTGCCACCTGTTTTTGGGTTTGGTTTGTTGGGAATCCAACCATAGGGCTTTGCCTAGGTTAAAAGTCCTCTTTGTAAAAACATCGTCAGATTAAGGAGAACTATCAATTATCAGGGCAAATTTGTTTTCACCGAAAATATGTTTTAGACAGCCAAGAGCCAGAGAAAATAATCTGGGCTGTTTTTAAAATCAGTTTCTTTCAAAACTAATCAGTTTTATTTTTGCTCAAGGTCAAACATTTAAATTCAGCCCTGCTTTGTTGATCTGCTAAGCAGTTCAATAAAGGCTGATTATTTAAATCCTGTTTGTAAGGGAAGATATTTTTATATACTGCATGCATAATAAAAATGAATTGTGTGCTTAGAAATTCAAAGGCAACTTGTACAGTGAGAACATGATGGGGCCCAGAATGGACCCTGGAGGAACTCAACATGTATGTAACTGGAGCTGTAAACAAAACATTTTCATTTATCTGTACAAAGAAATTTTTGTAAAACATTTCCCTTTAACAGACCCTTTAACGCCTACACAGTTAAAACCGAAAAAATAAATTTTTTTGTTTTTCAAAATATTAGAAGAAATTTCTTCACTTGCAATATGCATAGTTTTTAATATTAAAATGTTTCGTGGGAAATAATGACATGAATATTAATGCTATCTTCTTACCATTTTGTTACAAAAAGCAGGTTGTTGTGAAATGCTGAAAAGGGATAGCCAGAGAAGAAACACTCCAGTGAAGCATGTTCTTTCAGTTGCCACGTTTCAAATCCTCTTGTCATGATTAAATTTATTTATAAAAGAAATCAAACTGTATTGCTGCATACCAATTTTTTAGTCAACTTCAGACATTACTGTAAGAGCAAGAAATTAAAGAAATCTTAGCTGACTAAGTGGTTGTGTAGATCTTCGGTTTGTTTGAAATGGACTGAATTTATATAGCGCTAGTCATACTGATCAATCAAAGCGCTTTTAAGTATAGCCACATTCACTCAAATGTACTCACCAACACACACACATTGATACACTTACACTCAGATTGGTTGGCAACTTGGAGTAAAGTGCCTTGCCCAGGGGCACTTCAGCATGTAGCAGGAGAAAGCTAGAATCAAACCCATGTTTAGATTGCAAGACGACTCTTCTTCCCTCTGAACCACAGTAATCCCACAGTTGACATTGTTTTAACGAAGCAAAATAGTTTAAATTAGAATGACGCCAATTTGACAAAAGTTGCTTGGAGGATAAGTGAAAACAGTGCAATCCAATATCAGTTCATCAGAATTCAGTGTTCTTCCCCCTTTCCCTGTGTAAATTGTTCTCCAAGCTATCCCCTTATATTTTACATATTTAAAAACATGTCTTTGAACTCAAATATTCTATAATATACAAATTTGAAGCTTTATTTTACATATCATGCCCACACATGATAAGCCAGTATCAGTTCTTAGATGATAGTTCATCTTGGTATTTCCAGCATCTAAAGATAACAAACAGAACAAACCAGCCAAACAATGTGCAAAAGACCGGCAGCAAACCTGAAGAAGTTCAGATAATTAGACACATGCTTGGCCTCATTTAATGTTGATATTGGACAATTAAGAGCTCACATGCCTGCACTGTCATGTTTCTTTCTCCTTCTGACAAATCAACATCAGTGGACACCCCAACACCTATAGCATACGCCCTAATGAGATCTTTACCATCTAATGAAGACTCTAGTGCATAAAGTGCATGCACTGTAATATAACATATGTGCGTTGGGACAAAAGAGCTCACCTGAGACGCCATTAGGAACTAAATGATTTCATTTCCAGCACTGCGAGACTGATAAAGTACAAATTTGCTCTAAAGAAGCTTTTATATGCGTCACAAGATTACTGGTGGGAAATTAATTGCACATTTACAGTAGGGGGTGGGAATAATGAATATGGATATACCCCAAGATTAGATGATGTTTGACAAAGGAAGAAGGATTCGGTGCTCTTTTTCCTGCCTCCCCAATTCTTCATGTAACCAGTGCTTCCTTCTCTCTGAATCGACTAATTGAATTAGAGCTGTGAGATTACAGTCAGTATGGTCCCTAGTCCTTATGTGCTCTGCTCAGAGTGAAACGAGGGTGGGGGCGGGGATGTATGATGGTAATAAACCCTGAAGGGGTATAAGGGGGTGATTCATAAAACAATGTTAAAGAATGGAATAATCTGGATCAGTGAGAGCTGAGAAAATAAGCTGCTTACTAGGATATAATAGTGTACCAATCTCAACTGCACTGATTTCCTTCTATAGTGGAGAAGAAATGGATTCCAACACAAACTAAACAATTGTTCCACTGTGTAGTTCAGTGACTAGAAGAAGCTGTATGGACAATCATTTTGAAGCAGTTAATGACCAGCGCTGTGATTTATAAACTGGGTAGGCGCTATCATAAAGCAGTCAGGCGGATGAAAAGGAGTAGGCGGACAGTTTGCCTCATTGGCCTGTGGGTGAATAGAAAACGACCTTGGACACGTATATCTCCAGGGATCCTTCATTAGCCCACAAAAGAAGCCACAAAGCACCATGACATGACCACTAAATGCTTTACAGTTGCCTGCTGAATCTCAGACAGCTCTGCAGTGTGGTCCTTCACAGATCCAAGCACCCTGACTGAAAGTGGCACAGAAGTCGATTCCCTTAATTAATCAGCTCTCTTCAGAAAATATGACCAACCTGACTTCTTTTACTGAGTGCTAATTACCTAGGATGCTAAGGTGTTTTCACAAATTTCAGACCAAGCATTGATTCAAGAACTCTAATGTGCTCCCAATCTCCTCACAAATCAGAAGTGTAGACAAGGAAAACTAATAAAACCTTTGAAATATGTTACTCTGGCAACTATCTCTCTGGCAACTGGAGCAGCAGCCACCCCAAAAGGGTGGGAGTTATGGCACTGCAAAAACGGCAAGCTTACAAAAAAACACACACACACACACACACACACACACCACACACACACAAACCCCCAAAGAAAAGTTCAGCGAGTGAAAGTAAATATGGAAGACAACTTGAGTTCCACTACTGGCAGAAATACAAACTGTGTGACCCAAAGAAACTAATATTTACCTTTCTGACTATTTGAGTTTAACTATTTTGTCTAGTGTCAAAAGAAGAATTAGCAATAATAACCTTCTAGCCATTACTATAGAAGGTGGCAAACTAATTAAAACATAGCTACATTATGAACTTAACTTTTATTTAATCCTCTAGATCTGGCTAGATTTACAGCAAAGTGTTGGCAAACCAAAGCAATAGTGTAAACTTAATGCTTATACACTTGTCCATTTGTTTTTTCCCTGACACCATTTTTCTTCTATGTTATATTGCTATCTGGTTTTAGAATATGTTTTTAAATTATTTAAAACAATGGTCCCTCATGTTAAAAAGGGAAATAAAGGTGATAGAACCCCACTGTTTGCAAAAATATGAATCATGTGACAGAGCTATGATTTAGCTGGTATGGCAAAAAACATTTATCTTTCTGTCTCCTGCCAAATCCCTCAATGCACTTTATCTCAGTCTGGGGTTCTTAAATGAGGATATCCCTGCCTATCTTGTCTCCAGCTTCAAGCTGTCACCTCCATATAATAAACGCCACTCACTAACAGGCAGGCTAATGGGAGCTCTCCCCAGGCTGAGAGACCAGCCATTATTATGATTCTGCAGGCTAATGCCATTAAAAGTTCTGACAAATGGCAGCTCAAATCCTTTCAGAATTTTGCACATATATTAAATGTGCTCTTACATTTGCAAACTGCAGGCAGAATTGTGAAACAACTAAATTCCCAAGAGAAAACTGGAAACATGTTGAAAAATGAGTTAGTGAGTGACGCCTAGATTATGGCAAATATTTCTGATTTACGCAAGCAGAGAGGAGAGGTGGTGGAGAAAAGAAGCACACATGTAGAAGCACACATGTAGACTTTAGAAGTTTGTTTTGTGACAACACAGAGATAATGCAGCACAGTCCAGGAGCCCCAAGTGAGCATTTGTCCAATACTACACAAATGTAATGCAAAAAAGTCAGGACATAGAAGCTTTTTCCAGTGCCAAGAATAAATTGGATCCTGTGGATTCAGCACAAGGATACAAACAAAAATGCTTTTTTAATCGCATCCCATGCTGGCTTGATCTTGTTACACTGATGTTCTAGAAATCAAGAAATCAGCAACAATCTCAAGATAAGCAGTTTGTTGAAGACCAAGCAGAAAAGCTGCAGGAGTAATCCTAAATTTCCTTTTTTCCTTCATTAAAAGTGTTTATGAAGCAAAAACCACAAATGTCAGAAAATATCAGAAATCTAAAACATGAATTTATCTGGAGGGTTTTTCCACAGCTTTTCTAAGTTTTTATGCCTGATGGTATACTAATTTTCTCAATATAAATCAGTACCACTATTATGTCAGAAAGGGATGGGTCATTCATAACACTAACTCAGAATTAAACACCTACTTAAATAACCTATATTTCACAGATATACCCAACAATGGTGACAGAAAACAGTATTTTTTTTCTAGGACCAGTTTTTTCAGGTATAATTTTGAAAGTTGGAAAGTAAGATAGTAGAGTGAAAATATGTGAAATAGGAGAAAATAGGAGATTGCAGGCAAATGAATATTTGCCTGCAATCTCCTATTTCACCACTATTTTCTAGCCGAAATTAAATTTTAGCTAAGGTAGAATGGTGCAAGAACCTTTCTAAAGGTTGGGCTGTAGGTAACAGCAATAAAGTTCTACAAACTACATAAAAAGCCAAAAACAAATGTGGAGATTCAGCTTCGGCTGTTATTAGCTGTTATGAGCTTTTATATAGCTTCTCCGACTCTATAGCAGTACTGCTACAAACGACACTTTAGTTAGCATTCCTAATTACAGTGTATTTGATACACTGCCGATACACAATGGGATTTTCTGGATTTTTGTTTTAGATTCCGTCACTCACAGTTGAAGAGTACCTATAGTAAATTTTAAAAATTTTAAAGACTTTTACATGCTTTGCAAGTGGGAAAAGCTGCAAAATCAGGCCCCCCGTGGTAAAAGTAAATTTTTTCTCCCTGTGTTTGTAAAAAAAAATATTTTGGGTCTTTCAGAGCCCTTTTTTAAAAATTTCTCGGCTAATACTTTTGGGGCAAAATTTAACAGCAAAATTAAAAGGGGCTACTTAGACTTCTTTACTGGGGGTACTGTCGACTATAAAATTTTAAATACCCTTTTGGGATCAAAGGGGGCAAACGTGGGGCCCCAAAATATGTTTAAAAAGTGGGTTTTTTTTCTTTTATACCCAAATAAACTGACACGAAATTTGTAAATTTTTTAAAAATCATGACTAAAAAAAAGGGTAAAAAAAAAAGGGGGGGATTAAATAGGGAAATTTTTTCAGTTTTATTCCTTAAAAAGAGGGGAAAAAGGGATGTTTTTTAGACCCCCAACATACAAAACTGGGCCCCCTCTCTTTTTTAAAAAAAGACCCCTTTCCCTTTTTAATTTTGTGCATAAAAAAATCAAAGACTTGCCAACCTCTTTGATTCCTAAAAAAACCTGATGAGGCCGGGTTTATCCCCAAAAATCCAGGATTTGAAGCCCTTTTCTCCCTTTTTTATTTCAGGCCTCCAAGTTGATTTGCATTTTTAATGCTAATGAAAAAGCATTTCTTGGGTGTGCCCGCTCTGCAGAATTACTGATTTATGACTCAAACAAAAATTACTTTTCATAACCTTTTCCGACACGGGGTTGGGCATTTTTTCACAAGCTAAATGTGCACCGGGGAGGGATCCCATTGGGTTTTTAAAGGTGGGCAAAAAAGTGGCCCCAAACCTATGTTGGGGTTTTTGGGAAATTGGGTGAGGGGAAACAAAGCCGAAACAGGGTTCAATTCTAATTTGGGAAAATGCAGCTCAACACATTTTGGCTAAAACCCCTTTTTGTAAATTTTAAACCAAATTAAAAACCCAGCACTTTTTAGAAAAGAAATGTAATAACCAATCAAATTTTTTTGCTAAGGTGTCCTTTATTTAAATGTACATCCCTTTAAAAATAGTTTTTAAAGGGTTTCGTAGAGACAAATAATAAAAAAAAATCCTCCCCAGAAAAATTTCTTACAAAGGGGGGGGAAAAACGGTTTGACCCCAATGTTTGTTAGATGACAAAAATTACTTGGGTTAAAATAAAAATCTTTTAAGGGGATTAATAATCCTTTTCGGCAAACACAAATATAATAAAAAAATATAAATTTGAAAAATTTAAAAATTACCCAAAAGTAAAAGTTAAAATAAAGGGGGACAAAAAACCCCAAATAACGATTTGGTTTTCACAGTACTTTGGGGCTTTCATTGGGTTTTTTTTCAGCCATTTTCCCGGGGCCCAAAGGGGCAGGGGGTTTTCTAAAACCACAGGGTGGCCCCCGTTACCCCCCCCCCGGGGCCCCCCCCCGGCCCCCCCCCCTTTCCCCTTTTCACTCCTGTCATGTATGTATCGTCATTTAGCTATCACCAAATTACCAAGTGGAGTCTGAGCCAATCCCCAGAGCCTGCCAAAACACTGCTATAACTCCAGCAGCTGAAAGCCTGAGGTGCCAAGTAATCAAACGTAACTTCTGCCAAAAAGGAGACATCTGCCACCTCAAATCACTGTGCCGGATGTGAAGACCCCTCTGTCAGTGTCACACTATTGTTTTTGTGATCAGTGCAACGAAATTACTCAAACTATAATGTTTGCTTTCAATATGCTGTCAGGACACAACAATTCACCGCAAGAGGAGTAAACATCTTCGCAAATACACTTCTAGATATCGTAGCGTTCATGCAGTGAAAGAAAATCTTTATCGACCATCAATTAGACCATCAATTGGAACAACAGGCTTCATGATGATCAACATTACTAAAAGATTAATCTAAGCATATGGAACCAACTAACCAACATGTTCATTTTGATCCTAACTAATCTTAGTCCTGATAAATTTACTCCTTTAATTTTATTTAAAAAAAAGATCTCTCAATGGAGAGAAAAAAAGATATATTCTTAAGAACGACTGATGTTCATACTGACCTTGTGTATAATTTACCATAGCTTAATCATGCTACAATAATTTTTGAGAAGCATAAAATTAGAGTAGAGTTCTATCAGTTCTGACAAAAATGTTAGTTCTGTAGTGAAAGAAAGGCCGAATCAGGCAGAAAAGACATCTTTTGAAGTCAAAGTTCTTTATGTTCAGCCCCTGAAGCTCCTCTCTTGCTGTCGCACTGTTGAATGCAGGGAAAGAAGTGAGGAAAGTGAAGCAAAATTGCAAAACAGAAAGCACTGAGCAGTGCATGTGTCGGCAGCTCAAACAGCAAGTTGACGAACCCTGAGCTCCCGCCGTTGCACCGAAAATCTGAAACAAATTGTTCCTGCCTATTGAACCAGTTTATTTTCATTAGGATAACATTTTAATTACTGTCAAAATGATCAGCCCTGTAGGTGACAGGGAACAATTTATAAATGTCCCAAATAACATCAATACTATTTAGATTTTGGCTTTCTGTAAAATAATGACTCAAACAGTAAATTAGAGTGTCTGCCAAGTTTTACTCCTACACATTAAAATAAATTTCTGCTAAATTAATCTCTGGAACAACCTAAGGAATGTGAAAACAGCTTAGTCGCTTGTGATGCTCTTCTGTGCACAAGCAGATGGAGAGGTCTACCTGCCTAATTTTTCCTTTGCCGCTTTCATAAAAAATGTCTGCAGAGCTCTGAAAAGTGGCCGAATCCGTAAAAGTGGTTCAAGTTAACTGGATTGTGATGTTCAGTGCTGAGATGTTCAGATGGCAACACCTGTCGTACAGTAAAACTGTCCCCAGTAGAAATACTCTCATTTCTACATGACAACAGCATTTAACGGATCAAAACTATTTCGTATTAATGCATGTTTAACAGTTGAGCTCCCTGCCTTTCAAAAGAACCATAACATCTCCTGAAAAAAAATCATGTACATAATATAATGAAAATAATGACCACCACAATGGTAAATGTGAAGAATATCTAGTCATTTACTGAATAGGATAAACAATCTAAAAGAAATTCTAAGTGGAAAAACGTGAGATCATTTACACACATCTATGGAAGGACTATGGTGTCCAAAATGTTTGATTAACACAGTCACAAATCATATAGAAAGTCAAGCATGCTGGTGGTAGAGTGAAGGTCTGGGGCTGCTTTGTTTCATCAGGATCTGGCCAACTTGCAGCACTTGATGGAACCATGATTTCTGCTCTCCAGTAAACTAGCAAAAAAAAATAAACAATTAAAAAGATTTTACAGTGACCTAGCCAAAGTTCAGAAAGTCCAGATTTCAGCCAATTGAGATGCTGTGGCATGAGCTTAAATACGTTTTTCTTGCTCGAAAACCCTCCAGTGTGGCTGAATTAAAATAATTCTGCAAACAAGAGTTGTCGAAAAAATTCCTCCACCGTGATGTAAAGGCTTATTTCCACTCATTACCAACTCTTGATGGCAGTTGTTGCCGCTATGGTTGGGTTACCTTCTCACATATGAGCATGTTGAAATGTCTCTGAGGTGAATTGGTATCTTTTTCTCCTGGCGACTTCCTCAAGCCAAAGAGAACTCAGCAACTCAGAAATAAGTGACAGTGACTGATATAACCAACATACTCAGATATTAACCGTTTTTTGTGTGTGAAAATCTGTAAAATCTACAGAGACAAACCAGCCAACTAGAAAAACTCACATCAACACCATTCTTATTGATTTTCAGAATAATTGTTCAAACAAGATGCAATTCATGTGACACTGATTAAGTCGTGCAATAACAATGATATGACAAAATGTTTTAAGTGGCAGTAAGAAGCAGTTATTGTAGGAAAAAACTCTAGAAATTGTCTTCAAATCAGCGATTAATGAAGAAAGCATACAATATTTGCGAAAATGTTTTCAGTCCTAATAAAAGGTTTATACTTGTATTGAATGGGTTTATCACAGAATACTAGCTCAAGCAGCACCCAGAATTTTGCCTGGTTTGAGGAAAAATATATAAATCGTGATGCTAAGTTAAGTCCAATATATAAAAACAACCAGGTCCCTGGACCCTGATTAACAATGCCATTTCACATGGTCTCAATGACACACCTTATCTCCATGCCAGGATACACCATAAACCTGCCATCCAAAATATATGAACACTTAACATAACACACAGCAGTGCTCATCATCCACCTTGTGCTGTATACACCTGAGGCTCTTTGATTGCCATTAATGTGCAGAATATTGGCTACAAACTCCCATGCCAGTCTCATTACAAAACAAGATGCCAGCGGTCTTAATGATGCCCACTTCCTTCCAAGGTTAACACTAGCAGGTGTGTGATAGCAGGGTGAGGAGACTTTGTGGTGTCAGTTTCAGGTTTGGGCCAATGAGAGTGAGATTACAGCACTAATCCAATGTTTGTCTGACACCAGCACTGATCCCTTAATCCAGACTGATGTTGCCATGCCATCATTGGACAGTCAGCCCGCCAGCAGCCTTTTAACACCCACAGCAGGATATTAACACCAGCTGCTGTGCTCAGCTGTGTCACAATTCCACAACATGCATACATACATTTATGCATACATAGATGGGATAGGTGTGAATAGCTGAAGATCACAATGCATTGACATCAAAAGCTCTGACGGCTCAATCCCAGACCAGGGAAATGCTCAAATAAAAAAAAAAAAAAATGCTAAAATTCACCTTCTCTGAAACAATAGCTCATTAACTACATTTACTTTATTGTATCTACTTTGTGTTAAAGTGCTGATAACAGTGCAGCTCTGTATGGATTGGAAAGTAGAACCAGAGTGGAAGACAGTTTATCAGATCATTTTGATTAAAAAAGAAAAATGACAGTTACAGAGGATCATATTTAATATATGTGTTTTTAAAATCTTGACATTGCAGTTTAAACATCGCTCTTTTGATTAATCGATTTCCCCAAATTGTATAAAAATGCCAAAATGCCAGTTTAAACACAGAAAACTGTACAACTGTGTTACAATTTTTTTGCTATATGTACCCTACTTATAACATTAAAAAGCTGCTTCAACCTCAAGGCAATTATTCAATAATGCAGTAATACCAGGCTCTGAAATGAGAAATTATGCACACCATTCACCTTTGATTCAAATTTCATTTAGCCACTTAGAATTCTGCATGTTTAACATTACCTTATTTCTGTAGGGTTTAAAGAGGTGATATGAGAAATAACTAAATAATAAATCTACTTTTTAAAATGTGCAGTTATTCAATTAATCACATGAAAGTTATCTGGTCTGTCATGATGTGGTACATCTCCAATTAGGGTTTATAATGGTTTAAATCAGACAACAGCAAACAACCACTGAGAATAAATGTGGCAAATGTAACTTGAATCCTGAGCGACTTTCTTTGAAGGGATCCTGAGGATTTATGGCCAACATGGACTTTAGCTGGTGAGGCTTGGAGAAGTTTGTCGGTTGTAAATTGGTGCTGTAAACTCAGTGTCTGCTGGTGATGTGCAGCTGCAGGAGGGAGCCTTTGCAGTTTCAGGTATGAAAAGAACCTGTTTCTAGTTGCAGAAGATCACATGTACACAGGAGCTTCAGGCACCTTTAAGGCTAGGCTTAAAACTTTCCTTTTTGATAAAGCTTATAGTTAGAGTGGCTTAGGTTATCCTGAGCTATCTTCCTTATTTTACCTCCGTCTTCTTCTCCCCTTGTTGGATGGAGTAAGGGGGAGTCAGGTTTAGCCTAAACCGGCTCAGTTATGGTTGAGGTGCAAACACACCCTCCATTTCTGCTACCTGTATGACCCCCTCTCTTTTCCAATGGTTATGGTCAATCTGACAGAGAGAGATATCCCAATCGTTGTGGTTTTTAGTATAACAATGGCCATCAGTGGGCTCTAGATGGACAAACTGCCTACTTTTAAGGCTAGGCTTAAAACTTTCCTTTTTGATAAAGCAAATAGTTAGAGTGGCTTAGTTTATCCTGAACTATCTCTGTAGTTATGCTGCTATAGGCTTAGGCTGGTGGAGGACATAATGACCACTTTCACCCTCTTCGCTACTTTCTCACACTACTCTTCAATTTTGTATTATTTGCTGTTATTTCAGCATTTGACTTTGTTCTCTCTCTTTTCTCTTCCTAGAAGCTACACCTGGCCTGACTCTGTCTACCTGTGACACCTTTCTGGAGAGGGGAATCCTCCAAGCTTCTGCTGGCAACAACTTAATGCTCACCCTCTACCGATGATCCATATGGCCCTGTCTTTCAGTGTTTAACCCTTTCTCTCTCCTAGACATGGCTACTGACTGAGCTTTTACTGTAACTAACTCTATGTGCTCTCTTCAGACTCTAAACTTGAAACCTGGCTCAGAGTTTATCTGTTCCTTCTTTCTAGGTGAAACGACTGAAGGAGCTACAACCATTAACATTTACCTTTTCCTTCCCATAGAAAGTACTCCTGGATCAGTGCTTCTTTGTTCTCTTTGTGTCTCTGCTCTGTTGTCTCTAACCCCTAGTCGGTCGTGGCAGATGGCCGCTCACACTGAGCCTGGTTCTGCTGGAGGTTTCTTCCTGTTAAAAGGGAGTTTTTCCTCTCCACTGTCGCTACATGCATGCTCAGTATGAGGGATTGCTGCAAAGTCATCGCCAGTGACTGTCCACTGTCTCTACATGCTCATCCGGGAGGAGTGAATGATGCAAGTCTCTGACTGGATGCAATCTGCTGGGTTTCCTTAGATAGAAAAACTTTTTATCCAATTTGAATAAATAACAGAATCTGACTGCACTGTTCAATGGTTAGGACTAATTGGAATGTATGTACCTGACTTTTGTGAAGTGCCTTGAGACGACATGTGTTGTGAATTGGCGCTCTATAAATAAACTGAACTGAATCTGCGCACCATGTGTGAGAATCCCAGAGGATCTGCGCTTAAATGCAGAAAACTTCAACCAAAATTCATTTGGCTCATCATGTTCTTTTATTTTCCAAAAATTCTTACAAATACATAACATAATCTTTACATGCAAAGACAAAATGAGGACACAATGAGATGGACCAAAAAGCAATAATTTACATAGTCATGTTCTCATCTATAATTTTAAACTGGATTTTACTAAGCATAGAAGCAGGAAAAACAAAACCGTTTCATAGGTATACAAGTTACGAGTTAAGAGTTTTTGGCAACAGCAAGCTTTCAAACATTTAGTCTTTTTTCCAGATCTCCAACCAGTTTCATTTAATTAAAGGATTCTAAAGTGTCGCCAGGCCTGATAAGACATGTCATTCTCTGCAGCCAATTTTTGTTCTAACGAAGGACCTTCTCTCAGCTGACACAGAAACCAGGGACATCTAGATCAGATGTGCAAACCACTATTGTATGGCTTCTTTAATATAAATGAACAGCAGTTCGACTAAATACGCACACCTTAGGCTACAGAATTTCTAGAGCAGGGCCTGGATGTAATTCCTACAGCCAGTACCAGATTTCAGTTCAGTTCAAAAAGGATTCAGAGACGGTTGAGGCATCTGAACAGGATGCGCCCTGGATGCTCTCCTTCAGAGGTTCTGGGATCCAGAGGTTTCATTAGGAGGAAACCCCAGGGCAGACTAAGAATATCCAGGAGGGTTTTTTTTATCCAATATGGTCTGAAAACACATTAGGTTCCTTTAGAAGTGTCAGTAAGGAGAGAGATATTTGGGTTTCCCTCCTAAACTTCATTACTCTATGACCTGCCCTTGGATAAGCAAAACACAACAGGTGGATGAACCAATGGACGGACAGAAGAAGTTGTTTTTGAACAACACTGGTGTAATGCAGAGCCCACATTATTCCCAAAAATGTAGCAATACAGGATGCTAATTGATTCTTCTTCTATGCAAGTAAGATCCATAGAAAGTATTTTGCTTTGGGGATAAAGCCCTACCCCAAACTTGCAGAGGAATTTAAATCTAGAATCCACCAGATTATGATTATAACATGTATATGTGATAGGTTGGAAAGACTACTATTGTACCCCCAATGTGGTACTAAAAGATATTATATAGCTGTGCTCATACGTTGATTTCATACTGTAAGAGTAGACAGTAAAAAGGGTTACATAAATATTAATTCATATTAATAGACATAAGCCTAAACAACAATGTAAATACAGTAAAACAAAGTGTTAAAAAGTTATGTTTCATGTTGTATTAATGTAATTTCATTCAAGGAAATGGTGATGTGTGCATTAGTAATCAGCTAGTAAGCCTTTTCTGGGATCGATTGGTAGTGGCTCCACTCTCCACTAGGGGGCTTTCGCGCTCTCTTCTCATTGCATTAAACTACTGCAACAGAGAAGCAACAAGTAATCACTCCCGTGATTCTTTCTCCCCTATGTTCAGGTAATGGTGACCAAAATATGATATATTTGTAATCTGTACATTGGTTAAGACATTTTTAGGTAACCCTTCGTTGTTTTGTCAGATTTAGAAGAATTTTATCATAGTTGTAGGTAAAGTCAGACATTACGTTTCTGTGTCTTAGCTGTGTACTAGGAAATGGCTGTTAAGCTAGCGGCAGGAGCTAGGAACGTACCTATTGTCATTTAGTCTGTGAGGAAACATGTTAAAGAGCGAATAGTAAGCAGTTTATTATTATTTTGGTTTATTAATGAGCTTTTTCATCCACTGTGTGACATTGAGCAGTAAATGTAAAAATACTATGTTCATTTCTGCATTGCATTAAACTACTGCGAGAGAGAAGCAACAAGTAATCACTCGCGTGATTCTTTCCTCCCTATGTTCAGGGGTGTAACACATGAATAACACATGCTCTATTAAGCATACAATACCCCACCTTCATGTCAGCAGAGAGTTGGGGGCCTCCGCTGCAGTAATAAGGGTGTTTGTCATGGTGAAAAAACAGCTCAGATATAAAGCAAAGCCTCTAGATTTACTGGTCCATCTATACTGCAACCTTCACCGTTGATCATGAGCGAAAGATCAAGATCCTGGATACAAAGTAATAAAATGAGCTTCCTTCCTGTGTCATGTGGCCAGGCTCAACTATGCTGTTAGGAGCTACATAATTCGGGTGGAGCTCACTATAGAGCTCCTGCTCCTCTATGCTGAAAGGATTCAGTATAGCATCAGTTTGAAGATCTAATGGGGATGGCTCCTGGGTGCCCTACTCCAGAGCATGGGTTGGCTTTTACAAATATTGTCAGGTTACAACCACACAGTGCATTGTATTAATAAACCAACATCAATTCGTGCATAATTTGGAATTGGAAAGAAATTTTACACATTCCAATACTTCTGACAAATAATCTAAAAAGTTTGTTGTGCATTTTTTCTCTGCTCTTCTGAGTCAATGTATTATGATCCACCTGTGTTATTAGAGTTCATCTTTAGATTCATAATTTTCGCATTGTGTTTACTTTAGTTGACTTCTGGGATGTGCTTGATCTGTTTCTTCCCTGTTTATGTTCTTTAAATAGTTTCATTGTTTACTTATTCTGTGCATTTAGTTTTTATTCCCCTAGCCCCCCTCCTTCAGTTGCATGCTCTCTCTCCATTTCACCAGCTGCTCCTCATTTCCCCTCTGATTAGATCCCCGTCTTCATTGATCTATTCTCCACCCTTCCTCAGCATTTATACTCTCTGGTTTTCTGTGCTCACTACTGGATTCTCTTGCTTGCTACCGTCCATTCTCTAGTGTGTTCCTGCCCCTAGCTTTTGTTACCTGCCCGTATTCATTCACTGTGATTTTTGTAAGTTCCAGCTTCATTTCATAATAAACTTTTTAACTCACCATGAGACTCCTTGGATCTGCTCTGCACTTTGGTCCAACAAAACTCCAGCAAACCCTGAAACAATACTTCACTGCAATATGTTAAGGGAATGTCTACCCGCTTTGAGCATCTAGAAACTGGATTTTTGCCAGTTCTTCTTTGCAAAATAGCTTAAGCTCAGTCAAAGTAGATGGAAAGCATCTTCTCCTGATGGAATCTGAATCTCCACAACAGTTTAAATCTTTTGCACGCTCTAACAGGGTTTTATTCCAGGCTTGCTCTATAGCGATCTTTATCCATCTTCTCCTCAAATCTCAGCTCCTTCCCTTGCCCTTGGTGAGAAAATATCCACACAGCAAAATCATGCTATTTAAATATTTCATTTTGGTCTTATCTGTCCAGAGCAACTACCTCCACATGTTTGCTGCATTCCCTACGTAGCCTGTGAGGAAATGTAAAAATAATTTCTTTGGGGTTGGTACCAAAAATGGCTTTTTTCTTGCCAGCATTTCATAATTGCCAGATTTGTTAAGTGCACAACTAAGGGTTGTACTGGTGACCAACCTGTGGATGTCTGCAGCTCCTCGAGAGTTACCATTTACTTTTGAGGTTTAGTTAATTTCTGAAAATTGTCATCAATCACAGGGTTGTCAAATTAAAGGAAGCTAAATATGAATCAAGGCCGAACATTAGTAAAAAGTATTGAAATCCATGCATCCTTTTCCTTCCACTTCACAATAACATTCTTTTTGATTCAAACAAAAACTTCATAAAATACAGTGCAGTTTTTGGATGTAATGTGGCAAAATGTGGAAAAGTTGAACAGTTATGAAAACATGTCCAAGGCACTGTAAAAGCAATATAGAAACTAAGCCTCCTACAACCTCCCAGAGGAGCTCACATCTTCCCTATCTGCCACCATGCTGCCACAGCAAACTCTGAGAAACGCCGTTCTCACACTTTCCATGCCATCTCATCAAATAGGTAGTTAAAACCAGCCTCGACTGCCGTTTGATTGGGGCTAATGGTATGTACACACTATGTTGGTGGCCCTCAAACTGTGTAAGCCACAGCTTTCCATTCAGTTAGAGTGCACACACACCAGGCGATGAGGAAAAGAAAACAAGATCTGTGTCTTGCTGTGGAGGTGACATGCTCTCAGGGTGGAATTACTACCGTCAAAGCTGCGGGCAGAGAAAAGGCTCCACTGTTATTCTTTGGTGGTGAAAGACAAACACATGCAGGATGCCTGAGAGGCAAGGATAACAACACTCGATCATGGTTTAGACTGTTTTCATTAGTACAAGAGCCTTTGACATGGAAATGAATACTCACAAAACACTACCTTACTTTTGGAGTGAAAGCCTCTGTGGAAGGCCAATGGAAATGTGTATTAGTAATGTCTTTCTCTGCAGATTCAGATCAATATTTCCACCCGGCAGCAATGAAGTGCACGTGTTGACAGCAGGGCAAAATTTATGCAAATATGCTGCTAAAAATAAAAATGTATTTGAATGGACTATGGGCGGAACATTTCCTCACAGGAAATGACTGAATAAAACTACTCCAGTTCCTAGGCACTCTCCCACCTACTGGGTTCCTCCTCTGTAGGAGAAGTGGTCATCTGCAGATTATGAACTCCTCAGACCTGCACATAGGCAGAATATCTGCACAGCAACAGCTGCAGCTGTGTGCATGTGCTTTGTTATCACGTTTCTCCCTCTTAACACCAGGAATTTTCTATTCATATGCACCGGAGGGGCATCAAGGGATTGTGTTTAACAACTTGGCAAAGCTTCTTTTTTTTGTCCACACAACTGTTGTTCTCTCTTCTTAACTGTGTTTTTCCAATACATTACAAGACATTAACAAGAAGCTTGATCAACTGTTTTGCAGTCTGAAACTTTTTATTTGGAATTGGCAAGAAAAAAAAGGCATTTCCTGACCATTAAACAGTTATCTGATTCTCTCAATACAAAATCATTTAGGAAACTAAAATAGAAGATGAGAGAAACACAGACCCCCATCAACCAAAACATCAACAGCATTAAAACATAAGAAAACATGTGGCTCAGTAGATGAAAAGTAGGGATGCACTGATTGGTCGGCGGTTGATTGGAATCAGCTCATTTTCAGCTTGTCCAGTAACCAACAGATTGGGCACTCTATGTTAATTTTTTTTATTTGGCCAGCAATGATAGCTGTTTGTTTATGTTTGAGTATAAAGAAACATCACAACCACTAGACATAAAAACAGGCATATTGCTGAAGTCAGAACATAGATCTAGGAATATTACACCCAACATCATCTTGCTCCAGTTACAAGACAAAAAAAAAAAAAAAACTGTGAACTCTTGGTTCAGAGTACAAATAGTATGCCAATCAGATCCATTAGAGTATTTTTTCCAAATAGTTCGTTTGTGTATTTTACTTTTATAGCACTATTTAAAAGATGTTAAAAATAGATTGCCTCACAGAAAATAGCTCTATAATGGTGACCTGCTAGATAAAAACAATTTGACCTTTTCTGATCTGCAAATGTACCATACCTCAGCGCCACCAGGCTGCAGTAACAACACACTTCCATGATAAAGATGTTATTTAAGACATAGGACTGAACGTTAGCCACTTTGAGAATTATATAAGTACAAGTAAAAAGACGTATTCAGTAAATAGGCTGCTTAAGTACTGAGTAGTTGAGTAGTAATGTTTAATCTGATTAATGAGTGAAAAGTACTTAATCATGCAGACAAAATATAAATTTATGTGCAGGGTTCTGGTAATAATACATTTAAAAGATCAGTAAAAATAAATCACATGATTACAAAATTAATTCATTTTCCACAACATGACACCTTTGAAACAAAAACTTACAGTAGGATATGTGTGTTTATTAAAACAGTGCAAAGTACTTCTAGTGACGATATCTGCAGTTAACTGTATGCTTACATGACCTCTAATTGGCACAGCAGGCTCAGCAGATGGAAAGTAACAGACAATGAGGCTTGTGTATAAACAAGAAGTGTCACTTCAAAATAAACCAAGTGTGCACCTAAATCTGGAGCATTCTGGTCAAAAGTGGCATTCAATGAAGTAACTCGAGGTGGGTAGTGTAGCCAGAAATTGTACTAAGTAAGCATAGCATTGTTTAAAAATAGTAGTACTCAAGTAGAAGTAAAAACTTTGGTGCAGTGAACCTACTCCTAGAAGTAATAACTAAGTAAATGTAGGTAGTTACTACTCACCTTCTGACATGTCTGCAGTTTAGTCAGACTGCAGGAAGGTGAGAGCAAGACTTTTGGCAGATAACAGGAAGGCTGAAATGATAATCATTTTTTTTTCCTTTTGAGCTTAAAACTTCAATCTGTAACAGGAAATGCTGCATTCGGGAATGGGAGCCTTCTGATTTAGTAATGTTTCATGATTAACTATGCTAATTCTGAATACAAGATACTAATACCAGTTTAAAATGTGAACTCTGTAATCATCAATCGTCTTTGTTTTAGAAACAGTAAAAGCTTGTCCTAAAATGACTCCCATACTGTAGCACTATAGGATCACCTCTGCTTTCAATATAAATTTTAAAATACACTCATGGCAGGAAGACTAGAAAAATCTGATTCCTGTTCTTATATCTTTTAACACTTGTAGAGAAACTGTAATTGGCTAAACTGTGTATTGTCAAATCAAAGCTTTACCAAAGGAATCGGCAACAAGATTCAGTTTGGTGCATCTCTAAAAAATGTTTGGTAAATTTAATTCTTAAGATGTTTAATAAATGAACGGTCAATGACTTTTATTCTAGACAGTAAAATGTATATGCCAATTGCTTTCAATCAGAGCTTTTTAAATAGGTTTATCGAATGAACAGTTACAACTGGCTTACCCAAATAATTCAATACTTTTCAACATTCCAGTTTATCACAGCTAGTTACTCTTTATGGAGCCCGTTACTATCCCTCTTGCCATGGACAGTTTATTCGCAACCCCAAACAGGTTCACAGAGGAAACCCTTCTGGGTTCATCTCCCATCATCCATGCCTCTGGTCTGACTGGTGCTGTCCCATGGGGAGATGCTCACCTGTCACCAGTAATGAGAGACCCCTTGCTAAAGAAGGGGGTGAGGGGTTTGTAAGAGTGTTTGGATGCAGCAAGATGACAGCACTTTCTGCATGATTGATTGTAGATAAAGAAAGCCAGAAACAAGGAATTCTGTTGGGAATAGTGCATCCCCTTGACTCCTGTAAAGGCTTGTAAAGCATCTGAGAAATCACTGTAGTGAGCTTTATATTTAAAATCTTACTTAAATGCATGAGCTTTTTCTGAAGACTGAGGCAGGCAAAAATGATACACAAATTTAAAGTAGTGCTGTATTTTTAAACACAATATTAAAATAAAAAATAGAGGAAATACACAAGTAAAGCTATATTTTTAAACATCCAGGTGACGCTTTCCTTGTTCAATATGATGTGCAATCGGTCAGATCATTTTTAGATATAGCAACATGTCATGTTTACCATCTTACATTTTAGAAACCTTCCCAACAGAGAGTTATCAGTATGACACTATATAACAGCTGCTGTAGACAATGTTTCATCACTTCCACCTTCTGTAATAAAGCAAATAAATCTGGTGACGATGTAAATCTGTGCAAATGCAAAATACTCAGAATGCTACAGAATTATCTGTCATATTGTCAAAAAAAAACATTCAGAAAATGCTGGCCTATTTTTCCACAGTAAAACATGAAATGCAGCTCTTTTAGCACAGCAAAGGTCCAAACTGCAAAAATTAAATCAGAGTGCACGATAAAAGGTATTAGAATTCAAGATTTCAGAAATTATGATTAGTTGTTGAAAAGTAAATTCCTTAGACGCATGTTTTCTCACCTAGTTAACAAGCACAAATGTACTAACTGTGTGTCTGCAGGCATTCTAAACTAGCGGGACACTACAAGTTAAACCATCCTCATGCCGGTGCAATTATCCTCACTGTGCACACCTTCACTATTGCAATAAGGTCATGAGTGTTTTAAATTGCTTCAGCTACACTATTATTCTAAAACAGAAATAATGAACAACATGCTACATCCAATGTGAATCTCGCATCCAAATTATTAAAAAGGCATGCAGTGCCACGCCTGAGGTTGCATCACCTGCTATAAGACCTCTCAACAACCAAACACCCACCTCCCACAAACACACATCAAGAGAGCGCTCAAGGGTACAAAACAAGAACAAAAGACATGGATATGTGTCCCACCCATCATGGCAAAAGAGATGGACACACAAACGACTCACAATGCAAGGATCTTCCCCACTGAGTGCACAGCTGAAGTTAAAAATCATCTGCATGTCAGATGAAAAGTAACAATTACAGAGAGATGGCCATCACACAGAGCGTTAAGAAAAACAAGCGGACAGATACAGAAAGACAAACGAGAAAACAGAATATAAGTATCTTCATTATCTGCAGAAGACTGGATGTAATTGATTTCATACTGAACAGTCTGGTAGAACTAAATTATGTTCAGAAATGTCATAACTGTTGCATTCAGTACAAGGGTGCACATGAAGAATGTTAACCACTTCAAGATGGTTGGAAAATGTCTTTTGGGTGTTTGAGAATAGATTATTTATAATGACCAATATTTTTTAAAAATGAAACTGTCCAAACTTTGGACTCTGATCTGTTTACCTTTTTATCCCTTCAATGTTTTCATTTAATGCTAGGAAAACAGGAGGTCTAGCAACACTCCCACTTCCACAGTGTCAAACCGCAGGATTTATGATGCATCTTTCAGCACATTAGACTCTGGGTTCAGTTCCTGACTGTGATCCATTTTGCTGTTTTGTGACAAAACAGTCGGGCTTTCTGTTCTGTTCTTGTTTTTGGTTAGTTATTCAAACAGTTGACAAATTGACAGACATATGCTTACACACACAGAGCGAGATCTAGTCAGCTAGTTATTTATTTATTTAGTGGAGACTTCAGAATATTTTCTTTACATATAAAAAGGGCCACCTTGAACTTGCATGGTTTGAGATGTAATGTTTGTGACAGCCTCATAGAGGTGAATAGAAGGATAACCTGCAACTGTGTTAAAGCTGAGTGTAAAAGTATGTCCTTTAAAACTTTCTATGTTCTTGTGGAAGTGTTTCTTTCACAATCAGTCTGAAGGCGGTTCTTCATCATAGCTCAGATGATATACTGTAGGTCCTCTATGCAGAAAATGTGGATGTTAGGCATCTCTTGATTCCTTCTTAGAACATGTTAAAACTAGTAAAACAGGTCTTAATATCATTACAAAGCATGTTGTTAATTACTTCTCTTGTTGTAAATTATCTTTTGTCACACCTCCCCTCTTAACACTTTTCTAACTGCGCACCCTACTGTGTGCATAAGGACTCACAATGGTGCCGCTAATTATAAGCATCATTTCAGAGACAGTTTCGGTAGGGAACAGAGTTTCATTCTCAAATCATTCTATTTTTGCTGCTGCTACAGATGCACAACCACGTAACAAAAAAAATCTGCCGATTTTCAGTTTGAACAATATTAACCAGTCATCAAGCAGTCAGAAACTCAAAAGACCATCCACCACACTGTACCTAAGCTCCAACAGGTTGGCTAACCACAACACTCCTCAGTGTGGGAGTTATTACTGTGGCAGGGAGACTCAAAGTAAGCTATATTCTGTGTAATTGAGGTATTTAAATCAGAGGAACTGCGGAGATGTAATATTGTTTTTTAAAAGAAACAGTTTTTTGCTAAAAATGTCAGCTAGATGTTTTGCTGGTCATTTTACTCTTTTACCACTTTTTGCTGTTAAAAGTTGTGGTCGTTTCTTATCCTACTTTTTGGCTCCAAGGACATCAGGTCGTAACTGCTGTGGGGACCTGCCTTTGTTGAATAGGTAAAGATCTGTAGTTGATATCAGCAGATACCAGAAAGGCTCTTCATATGACAGAAGGTTCCCTTTCCTTCTATTGAGCTTCCATCCTTCGTCTTTCATTAAACATGTTGGATTTAGCGATGTTGGCATAAAACGGTCTGTTTGTAAATCCCAGAGTGACGGTTTAGGTAATGCAAACTGAATTCTGTTTACAGTTACTCATACTAATTCTGCTAACTGCTAATATGTAAGACTAATGATTGTTCAAAATATCAAATATGACATCATTTTGTCTAATAAAATAAAAAAACTACTCTATCACACAATGTTACGCCTCTTCTCCTAATTTAAACTATTAATCACAGCTTAAAACACGAAGGCTAGAAAACATATTTCAAAAAGCTGTTTAATGAAAGTTCTTAAAAATAAATCAGCTGTTAGGATCGTTACTGGCAGGTCCAGTGCGTTTGTGATAAGCCAGTTTTGTTTTACTGTAAAGCATATCTGCTCTTTTATTCATTGACACAGTCCCAGATTTCTGGTGTTTATATCTTTTTCAGATTTTACCCTCATTATTCTTCCATCATTATCTCATACAAAAGGTAATAATACATGTATAAACAACAGACCACACTGAGCACCAAAACAAAGCTTTGGCCTCTAGGATTTTTTTTCCAGCTGAGGTATTTCAGCCACTTTGTGAATCGTCCCCCCTCCCTTAACGTTTAATGTGAGAAGTGCTGCCCAGGCGGCCTGACATTCACACTGACATTTATCCCCTTTATTTTCTCTGCAATCGCTCTACAACATTCCACAAAGGACAGGAGTGGGATCTTCCCTCTTCTTTTTACACACCCACTATTCTTTGTCAGACTCCTTCATCCTTGCCCTCAAAGGTCAGGTCATCCTCAGAAACTGAACGCTATTCATTTTAATTGCCCTTTGTCTCGGTCTCCTTTTCCCAGAGGTGAAAGCCTAAATCAAAGATTAATATGAGAAGTAATCATCAGAAAATTAGGCATTAAACCAAGTTCAAACCAATACATTCCAAGTAAATATAAATGACGATGTTTAATAAAAGCAGATCAGGTAAGGGACATGTGCTTAGATCCATAAAATCAGGATAATTTTTGTAATTCCTTAATTTTCTGTTGGCTTCTAAATTCTTAGCTTTTTCAAAGTACCAGCAGCACATTTTCCCACCATTTGTAATAGTTCCGAAAAAAACAATTGGCTGGTATATCCTCAAAGAAAAACTGCAAATTGATTTAGGCCAGGAAAAGCCTCATCTGTGCATCTCTTGGAAAAGGTCTTGTATGCCCCTGCAGAGACTGGCTGGGTGTGTACAGACACGAACAAACAAATATAAATATATATAAATTAAAAAAAAATTACCCAGATGTCTGATGGCTTCACATCATCATTCAAGTGAGCTCTTACCAAACAGGCAGGGAAGAGGTCAGATAATGAATATATAACACTGAAGCGGTCAGAGAAGACAGCTAGAAGAGTGAACAGATCTTTTTCATTTTTTACAACGCTTGTTTCATTATTTATACAGTGCTTTCATGGATGCCAAGCTGGCTGTAGTCAGGCTCCATTATTTGACTCACTCCAACTAACACACACACAGAGCTATAAAGTAGGTTTCTATTAGGATTTCCCAATGAAAGCGATCCAATTTCCTGCTTAAGGAACAGCAGCAGATTCATTTAAAAAAAAATGAAGAAAACGTCGACATCAACTCACTTAAGCAGAGCTTTTACCATAAGTGTCTAATTGTATTGGTCATAAAAATAGGTAGCAGACAGAAACTCCGCGATCAATGCTGGGACTCTTTGCGTTCTTCCACAGCAGTGATAAAAGCCTGGGTTCAATAGCTCATGTCACTACATTTTAGGGTCCAACAAGGACTCTGGTCTCTGCCTTTTAATATTTCATTAGTCTCATCCGCCATCTCCCAAGATTCAGTCAATATCCTGATGGAGAGCGAGCAGGGATGGTGGTGGGTCTGGCGTCGATCACTTTTACGGTCTAGCTCCAACAGTATTCCAGCATAAATACTGTCAATAAGAAGGATGATCACCCAAGAACTAAGATTCGGTGTTTAAATCTAGATTCAACAAATGACAGAGACAATTCAGAGTTAACTCATACTAGTATAAAGTTAACCTTTTTTTAAATTATTTTTCACAGAAATGTTGTGTATAAGAGTATTGTGGTCTTGGGACCACTGCAGAACCTTTATTTTGGGTTGGTTAATTGTGAACAGGAAGATTTAGGATAGATTTTCTGTCACATGGCAGATTTTTCTGTAACATTAATTAAACTCCCTTTATTTATAGATCACATGTAGATCACATGCATGTTATTAGTTTTTATTTTTTAAGTTTTTTTTGTCATGCTATTTTGTTTCAAATCTTTGTTTTTGCTTTTTATTTACGTTTTTATTCAGTTTCCTCCTTCAGATGTATTTACATAATATTTTAAAATGATGCAGTAAAAAACCTGAATAATTATTTCAGTGTTTTATCATAATCAGGTTCTGTTTAACAGCCGATTCATAAAACAATTTACATTTTAGCATTAGCTACAGATAGCATGAAATAATAAAAAAGGGTCTTTGGCTGTCATTTTCCGTCTTGGTTTTTCCAATACAGATTAGTAAATGTCATCTGTACAGAAATCTGGAGGCAAAATATTGACCCTAAAAGCCATCTTATTATTACCTTAGAGTAAGGGATTGTGGGGTTCAATCTTATAAATGTAGAGTTTTAATCCATGCAGGGTGGAGGACATTGAGTGATTAGCAGCAGGTCTCCACACAAACAATCACTAAAAGTTAAGCAGAGAAAAGATGTGACAGGAGCTGAATTAGCCTGGAAGAAACAATGGCAAAAAAAAAACAAATCCTGATCATTTAAATCACAAGCATAAAAGGATGCGTTCAGGGTTTTTTTCCTTCAGCTCAGGAAAACTGTGGAGCAATAACACCCAGCTGTCTCCAAAAGTACCAAAAAAAACAAGTCACGGTGTTATATAACAATTTAAATAAACAATGGGTTTTTGATTAGTAGCTGAAATATTAATCTAGTATTCCAGTTTTGAGTCTAATCCAGGTTCTGACTATACTGTGAATATAGAAGAAAGTGCAGTTCTCTACAAATTTAAGTGTGAACGTCACTAACTGCATTTATGTGATTTGGTGTAATTTTAATTTTGATCTTTGCAAACAGGAAACACACAAATCACCACAATAAAGCACCCTGTTTATATAAAAGTAATTCTTGCAAAATATTCAGGTTTTTGTGAAACTGGAACCACTAAATTTTTGTTTTCCAAATATAAGGATTATCTGAAGATTGTTTGACAAATACACACAGTGATTAGGTCCTGCTCAAAAAGATTCGAAAAATCAAAATCAACTGTTGAGAAAATCAGATAATCACAAAGCAAAGTTATAACACAGCATCTGGTTGAAAACATTCAAATATTTCTTACTGAATCAGTCAACATAAAGTGATCAAGTACGAAGAAGATGGTGCGAAACTTTAACGTCATCTGTCTGAAAAGAAATAAAACATTATTTCTGGACATAGATGAAGCCTAACATGAGAAATAGAAATTACATATATCCTTCCTGGAGATTAATTTTCTTCTGCATGTTGAATTTAGACCAAGCTACAGCGCATTAATGGTGAACGTCTTTGTACTTGGAAGTTGAATTTTCAAAGTTCCCAGTTGGGAAAAAAAACAAGAACGGCCACTGAATTCAGAATTCCGACTGGGAAAGTAGGAGCTCGCTGATCAACCTTCGAGTTTAGTGTCCTATATTATTTTTTTATGTTTTCTTTAAATCTGATGGACAGAGTCACCCTCTCAGTCTGTAACTGATTTTCATCGGTTAACAGTCTGAACAGTGAAGCACAGAAGAACACCAAATGAAAAGAGAAAACTAATAAAAAAAAACTGTTTTAAAACATGGCGGTCAAAATGCCGATCACATTGTGCCAGCATTTTTCCCATTTCCTCTGTAAATACCATCAGCATCCACATCTTCCATCTATTCTATTCTCCTCCATTCACCACAGAAGCTCTCCAGAGAACCTCAGTAAGATCCCATTATCAGTCTGTTGGTATTCTGCACTGGCAGAGGCGTCTGGGTCACCACAATTACCCAGGGAGGAGCAACAACGGAAAATAGGAAAAATAAAAAAGCGGTGCAGATGAGGAAAATGTGAGGGTCCGTTGTGTTTTCAGGAGTGCAGCTGGATCGTTTTCTAAGGTCTCTGGTGTATTTTCTGAGCTGAGCGTTTATCTGATGACAGGAGGCGCAGGTTCTGGGCTTTGTCTCCTCTGTGGTGGTGAAGATGAATGGTAAGTGTTGAAGGTTTTCTCTCAGGTGTGAATAAAACAGATGATGTTTGGTCTGTTGTGTTGTCCCTCCACTTTCACAGGCGCACACTTCAACAACACTTCGGACCTTCGGAGGGAAACTACATTGGAATAATGGGATTTTAACAATCATCATGCTAAACACAAATAGGAAGTTAATAATGTTTAAAATGAATTTTTATGCATTAGCAACACAGGTTTAGCCTTAGAAATTCAGTCAAAGTTGACCACCTGTTTATATACACCAAGGTCATAATGTGTGTTGATTCATTGAAATTACAGCATAAAAAGGTAATTAGAACAGCAGTGCAATTATACATTTTTTTCTTTTCCACATACAAATGATTTGTATGTGGAAAAGCACCCCCCGCCTACTGTTAAGTACAGCCGAGGATCCGTGATGCTGTGGGCCTGTTTGTCTTTGTGTTTGTCTGAGTCATGGTACTATCAAGTGTTTGTAACACAGCTGGGGGGGCCATCTCAGTTTCCAAACATAAATCCTAGAGAAATACCTGTGGATTGAACTGAGGAGAAGTGATGAGAGGATCCAGGTCTCTAGATCACAAAGTGGATGTTCTAGAGATTTGTCTCTCAGTGTGCTCCAACCTTGTCAAATGTCACAGGAGAGAACTATACATAGTCTTTTTGGCAAAACATGGTTGTGCAAAGTCTTAACTGCAAGGATGCCAATAAATGTGGCACTGGCAATTTTGTAAAAGAAAAAATAACAAAATTTGGATTTTTTTTTCTTACTGAATAAATGTGCTCAAAGTTGGATTGTTCTTACATCATCAGTGTGAGATTATCCTTCTACCATAAAAGATTAATTTATTTTAAGGCTTGCAACAACTCTTTACCAGGTATACCAACCGACATGGTCACCTGATTATGTTGTAAAATGGGGGAGCAAAAAAAAAAAAACTGTTCTGTTGTGGATTACCCACAGGTCTGAGTTACCTGCCTGCAGCCTACACCTGCAATGCTATTAAAAGTTTTCTACTGTATTTTATGTGATTTATGGTGAATCAGAGAGGCATGAAACTGTAAAAACACTAAAAAAGGTGACAGATCCTGGTCATTTCAGCATTCTTCTCCCATCTGATTGAAAAGATCAGACAGAGACAAAGCAACTTTTGTGCAGCGAGTTGGATCAAACCACCTAGAAGTGAAGGTGGCTGGGACTTAAATTTAGCAATTATTGCTAATAGACATATTTTTTTGCTTGCAAATTGAAAAACAGTACAATGAGAAATAAAAACTGTGGGGAGTGATCAGATTTCTTTAGGTTGTAAAAATGGAGAGAGTAAGTTTGCTCCCCCATTTTTATGGCTGTTCCAGTTGCTCCATTGTTTAAGCACATATACCAACAGGTTTAAAGGGTGCTGAAAATATATTGTGTATCGCACTGCAGTTTAAAAATGCAGGGTTTCTGAATCGCTGTCACAGATGAATCAGAACAGACTGTCAGAAACCTTTAAACTTTATGTGACCACCTATTATTCCTGTCATTTCACCATGCAGTTCATCTTTATGTGATTTATATGCTAAGCGAATAACCTCTGTATAGGAATATGACCTTAATATTTTTATTTTTTTATTGTTCAAAGCCCAAAATGCTGGAAAAAAAAGCTCAGAAGCACAAGGCAACACATTTAACGCATTTAATTTAAACAAACTATAACATGCTTTCTGGTCAGTTGGACAGTTTTGATCTACTGAGCATAGTTATAAAATTCTTGCAGAATAGTTCCTTTAACAGGCATGAAACTTTTAGTGTTCACTAGTTTTCTTGTAATTTGGTGCTTCTTATTTTTGCAGAGTGACATCCAGCTGCTTCTTTTCTATTTGGAGCTGCAGGTGTGAACAAGCCTAAAAAAGGTATGGGAATTAATACACATCCTTAAGCTGAAATCTCAGGGTCTGTGTGTGTTTATGAGTGTGAAGCACCAAGCTGTGCTTCAGTGGTTCAGGAGCTGATTTGCTAATACCTCAGCTATGTGTCCAACTCCTTTCCTGCTTCAGTGCCATTTGAAGTTCTCAGCATGGGCCAAAACAACCTGAAGGCTCAGTGATTCACTGTCTCAAAGACGTTCTTGCTATTAGACTGAGTAAATCGCCACAGTGGGGTGAGGGGTCTGATGTGCTTAGCACACTCTGAGGTTTATAACAGGAAATTGATGGCAGAGGGAAGTCCCTTCAAAAACCAAAATGGCCTCCAGCAAAACAGAGGATGAGGTGAAAACAACTGGCAGGAGAAATGAGGAGTGAGCAGAAAATATTAGCAAACAGGAAGGAGAGTGGCAGGATGCTGGAGGAGGGTGAAGTCCACAGAGAGAAGGAGGTGAAGTAAGGGATATATTCTACCATTAAGGCCACAGCGAAATGATGGATGAGGTAGGAAGAGCCAGAAGAACCTGTACACAATATGGGCCAAATATAAACGAAGTTGCTGCTCTGGTAAAAAATATACCAGCTAACCACAGCTGAGACCCAGATCATTTCATACTGAATATTGTCGCTCCATGCATTCTTCTGCCACATATCTGGGTCTGGTACCCAGAGGTAGCCTACACCCTCAACCTGAGCAGCTCTTAGAGATTCCTGTAGGTTCCTACGGACCAGATATGGGATTTAAGACAATAATATCTGCATTGGAAGTATTTATCCAGTTGTGCAAATGCAAATCATGTTAACCACAGCATAAAACGCTTGGCACCAATATACAGTGCACTGCAAAAGTATTCATACCCCTAAAAGGTTTCTATTTTGTATTTTTATAACATCTGGAAGAACATCTGGTGCGCTGGTTGTGGGGAATCTTCTTTAGCAGGCAGGTATTGGGAAGATGGTCGAGGAAAGATGGATGAAGGTTGATACCTGACAGAAGAAAACCAATTAGAGGCTGCAACTGACTTGATTTTGGTTGAAAGTTCACCTTCCAGCAGGACAACAACCCTAACATACACCCAGAGCAACAATAGAGTGGTTTAGTCAGTCAGTCAGTCAGTCATTTTCTACCGCTTATTCCATAGTGGGTCGCGGGGGAGCTGGTGCTCCAGCAGTCTATGGGCGAGAGGCGGGGTACACCCTGGACAGGTCGCCAGTCCATCGCAGGGCAACACACAAACAACCAGGCACACACTCATTCATACACCTAAGGACAATTTAGAATGACCAATTAACCTAACAGGCATGTCTTTGGACTGTGGGAGGAAGCCAGAGTACCCGATGAGAACCCACACATTCACGGGGAGAACATGCAAACTCCATGCAGAAAGACCCCGGCCAGGAATTGAACCCAGGACCTTCTTGCTGCAAGGCAACACTGCTACCAACTGCACCACCGTGCAGCCCAGAGTGGTTTATCTCAAAGCATATTAATATGTTAGAATGGCCCAGTCAAAGTCAGGGAGTCTGAAGGCTGAATATGAATGCATACCACACTTTTCACATGTAACATGCATGAAAACCACACATCCTTTTCCCTCTACTTCACAGTGATACACTACGTTTCGTTTGGTTCATCACACAAAATCTGCCAATAAAATGTCACCAAATGTGAAAATGTAATTAATGAGCCTTCCTGCTCCAAACTCTCACGTCTCCATACTCATTAGCTTCTTTAAGTTTTCCATAAATTCCCAAACATGATGGAAAACATAAGATAATTATTTTTTTAACAGATGGGGGCTGACTGCCCAAAACAAACCAAGGCAACATTTCTGAAATCTGTTTGGTGTTTCTAATGACTCCTGAAATTTTTCACCATTCATCTTCTGGTGAGCAGTATGCATCTTCTGCATGGGCCTTTAATATTATACAACTTTAACATGTCTGAACATCTCCATTACATAAATGGAAAGCAGATGCAGAACAACCTGAGGCAGCACACTACGCACTTTCTAGCAGGCAAGACAGGTTTGAACATGAAATTCAGCATGTAAAGCTAAACATTGATAAATCTGACAATTACATCTATTTTTTAGGATAAATTGCTGAATATATTTAATTAACTACAATACAGCCTCTTGATATATACATAAATATGTTTTCTATGGAGTCTGGGTTAGTTACTTCAGTGCAGTATCTGATAATGGGTTGGACTGGTCCCAGTTCTAAACAGAATACTTCTATAATGAGACTGTATGCAGACATCTGAGATGCTCATTATCCAATACTGAATTTGTGCTCCTCTAGGAAAAAAAAAAGTTGAACTGTAATCCAGTTGAAGCAGGGAAATTAATAAAAGAAACACACCTGAGCCAAATGCATAATTTATGCTTACTGAGCTAGATCTGTGCACATGTGCAAAAATAAATCAGGAGTTCATGTTTGCAGAGTTAAATCAAAGTCAGACGTTAAGCTTTGTATTTGTTGGCAGTATCAATACAAAGGAAACTCAGCTGAAAGAAAGTCATGCTGCTTTATTAAACAGCCAGATATACACCCACCATATCTCCTTACACTGTAGCACACACATTTACAACACAGAGCATTTCCATTCATTAGCATTTATTCACTCTGTGACTGTTTCACTGTGAACAGCCGAGGAAACTGTAGAGAAAAACAGCGCCAGGGAGAAAGGAGAGTGCAACCACATACATCAAAAGCTCACAAGTTGTCAGTCATCTGCAGCATTTTCCAGTGTTACAGCGGCGGCTGCTGGATTTTACATCCCCTAACCTCCAATTACCAGAAAGAAGCACAGTAAGCAATCTGAGGGAAAACATCTGCTGGACCACAATAGGACACATGAAAAAAACATGCGTGAATAGAAGTGAGACAGGTGCAACAGTAGAACATTAAGGTTTTCCATTTATGTTTTTGCTGAATGTGTGTTTGATTGTCCTTTTGTGATGATTCATTTTACTTTACGTCCCTTCCAGGAAGCCGGGATAATAACTATTTGGTTTTAAATCCCATATTCAGATTATGCATTCATCCCTGAACAAGAACCATCAGCACTGGCGCCCCCCAGGGTTGTGTTCTCTGCCCACCCCTTGTTTCCCTGTACGCAAATGACTGCACCTCAACAGACCCGTCTGTGAAACTTCTAAAGTTTGCAGATGACACCACAGTCATTGGTCTGATCCAGGACAATAATGAGTCTGCAAGCAGAAAGGAGTTTGATTGGCTGGTCCACTGGTGTGGTTGCAACCACCTGGAGCTTAGTCCACTCAGGTGGAGATGACAACACTGTGTCTACTGTGGATCACTCCGGTCCCTAGCAACCTTTCTCAGGACCTGAGATGGTACTCACAAATAGATGCTGTTCAGAAGAAGGCCTAGCAGAGGAAACTCAGGAAATACAACCTTCCACAGGAGCTGCTGGTCATCTGCTACACTGCCATAAATCAGTCTGTTCTGCGCACATCTATCACTTTGTGGTTTGGCTCATTGACAAAATAGGACATGTCCAAACTATGACAAACAACGGGGTCTGCAGTGACCAAAAGGGAGATTACAGCTCTGCAGACCCACTATATCTTGGACACAAATTGTTTAGACTTTTGGTGAATACAGCAAGAACCAGCATTAATTACTACAGTTCAGGAAGTAGTAAGCAGTCTAAATATAGGAAACTTGGTGCTAAATCTGTAAAAGAAAAAGCACTGATTTAACTTCTTTGGAAAAGAATAAATATGTTGAATAAAGTGCTTTCAGTACCAGAATAGAAATGAAAAGCTTTATATAAATGCAGATCATTTATCAAGTGAAAGCTGTTAAAATCCTGCTGATAAACACAATTACAGTTCCAGATATTAAAAGAAACCCCTTGGTGGGAAAAAAAGGGGAAAAACATAACCTGTTCTCAGCTGCACGTTTGTTTTGCTATAAACCTTGGTTTATTTCTCCCCATGCTCTTCTAATCTTTACAGAGTGTGAATAAACTGCTGTGCCTGATCTTAATGTTTAAATCATGATACAAGATCATTTTACAAAGTGCTTAGGTACTTAATCTGGTTCAAGTGTATGGAAAACTATTTTAAAGATCACATGTTCTCACATAAAACCACTGAAACATCTGGAACTGGGATGAAAACTGAAGATGAAAGCTACGATTTATTTCATGGATTTTATCTTCAATCAGAGAAGAGATAAAAAAGAATAAAGTATTCCAGTTAAATACTTGGAACCAAAATGTGGTAAAATAATCCAACTTAAACCAGCACACAGCACTGATTTTACTGATGGCAACTGCAAGTGCTGCAAAAAAGAGCTGTCATGTTTATGGATTTAAGATAGAAAGATAAAGCTCAGGCGAGGCAAGAATCAATTTGCAGCATTACTGATTCATGCCTCTTCTTTCCTGAACTCTATTTATCACACCTTCCCTTATTTACATATCAATTAGCTCTTTCATCTTTGGTGAGGTCCTGCAAGCTGCTGTGGTGAAATAAAGAAAGGTTAATATTTTGACAGTATGGATCACCAAAAAAATAATTATGGTTCTGGAAGGAAAAAACAAACCTTTTTACATATACACAATATGAAAATCTTGTGTGTGTGTTAACATACAGACTCAATATCTGTCTTGAGCTGAGTGATTATACTGCATCCAAGCCTAAAAGCTTTTTCCTCCATTAAAGTCTATTTTACTGGTTTTGTTTTCTTCTCTGCCTGATGGTGCTGTCAGGTAGTTTTTTGTTTTATTCCACACCTGATCTTCAATGCTGGATGGAAATGTCCTAATTCTCATCCATCATTCACTGAAGACACACACACAGGCAAAGAATTTTTAGGGCACCCTGGCAATTTATCTGCCATATCATTAAAATTATCATAGAAACGGTATTAGGTGAAATGTTATCGATTTTCAAACCATGACTGTTTAAAACCTTGACACCTGGACCAACCCATGCCTAATCAAGAGATGGTAACCAGGGAGTTAAGACTATAAAACTGAACCAACTTGACTGGATAAACAATCATAGTTTACTTAAATTTATGTGCAACAATGCAGGAACAAATGCCCATTTACTCTCTAGAGTGCAGAAGCTTTGTATGAAGACTTTTCTTGCATTTTTAGATACAACTGCCAGTGTCCCAGGATTTCACATGATCGAGCGTGTGTTATAGCTAGGGTGGTCTGTTCGCACGAGTTTAATCCCAAGACCGACATGACCTACTGGAATGCGCATGAATTGCAACAAATTTAAGAAAAAGAGCTGAGAGGAGAAACCCTAACTTTCCAAACAAGGAGAAAGGGAAAATGATTACAGTTTAATATGACGTTAATATTAAGGACACAAGATTAATTTTCCTTTAAATTGAAACCAAACTTCATCTTTACTGGTTCCTAGTCTACCAGCATTGTCTGACAGGAAAAATGATGGAGGGAGTGGGAGTTTATATTAGGTTTCGTTGGTGCTGCCTTACCAGAGATTGCATCATCAGGAGTAAGATCTGTGATTAACACAGAAACCCCATAAGCTAAGATTCCCACAGTTAATGATACGGATAACAAAGTTTCCAGCTCTTTAAGATTACAAGCCTCAAAGTCGAAAAGAGGCTGCGATTATTCAGAGTGCTGACGTTCATCCTGAGGGAAACACATGACAGAAATCCAAAGTGTTTGCATGTTCTAGTGTCAACAGAATGTGACATACTCCCAGATTCTCACTCATTCACATCCAATAAAACAACACATGTCAAACTCCTGTCACACTGGATGACAACAAATCTTCTCAGTTTATGGTTAAAAAAATTTCCCCAAAACCTTCCATCAACAGATACAGCAACAATCTCCATGCTGTACAGTAAAAGCAAAAACTTGTATACAAGTCTAGAAGTCAGATTATTATGTGTTTTATAATTTTTGTTGAGTTTTCCATACCTATTACAAGCAAATCTGTAAAAACTGAGATAAATATTTCCCTTTCAGTTTCTGGAACATGAAAATGGTTCCAGTCTTTCATCTTAAAGGAGAAGTATTCATACCCTTTGAACTGCTTCCCCTTTTCACAACTTTAACGTGTTTCATTAGAGTTTTATGTGAAAGATCAACACAAAGAAGTACATAACTGTGATGTGGAAAGAAAATGATGAATGGATAGAAATCTGAAAGATGTGGCATTAATTACAAAGTCTTCTCTCAACTGGACTTTAGTTCTGGACTTTCACTACCCCATTTTAACACATGAACATGTTTTGACCTCAACCATTCCAGAGTAGCTCTGGCTGTATGTTCAGGATCAACTCCTGTTGAAGAAACTCATTTCCACAACACAATGTTCCCACCACCATGTTTTACTGTATGGCTGATGTGTTAGTTGTGGCACAGTATTGTTTGTCTCCCACACGCAGAGTTTTGAATGTAGTCCAGAAAGGTCCATTTTGGTCTCATCTGACACGAGCATGTTCTTCACATTCTTGCTGTACATGTCTCTCTGGAAAACGAGACCTCCTGTCTATGATGAATAAATGATTCATCCTCCACAAGGCTTGTAACAAACTGCAAATCAGACTTCTTATGGCTTTTCTTTTTAAATATCTTTCTTCCTGACACATTTTCATTAAGGCCAGATTTGTGGAGGGCACATCTAATACCTGTCCTGTCCACAGATTCTCAATATTTTAAAAGCAATCTATCATTTTTCTTTATCATCGTTTTAAATATCTACAATAATAACCCATAATTTGCTCTTTTTCTTTGGTACATTCACCTAAATTTCCATATTTTACGATCTACTGCAGATTCCAGCTTTCTATATTCTATATGCATTTACCTCATCTGGTTAAAACTAAATAGCTAACCTGTCTGTGTTTCATCTTCTGGTCCTGACCAATATAGCTTAAAACTGCCTGATTACAGTCTCAATGTGGCTGCTGCATCTCTACATTTAGAAGCATTTCATTCCAACACATTTTACAATGCATTTTATTATAAGTATAATGGAAAGCTATTATGGGTAATATGGCCAACACATCATGTGTTTATCGTTACCTTTTAAACAGTGCTTACCCTCGGTACATAATGATTTCCGACGGGCATAAAACTGGCTACTGGGCTAAAATCATAGGCTTTTTTGCTTAAATTGACATCTGTCCAATGGTATCTTTTTACACAAGCTGACTAACAGCTTCCAGTTAAAGTTAGGAACTTTAAACGTTACAACAAGAGCAATAACCCTGAGGGTCTAACAGGAAAAGGAAAATGTGGATCAATAAACATCCAGAAGGATAGAGAAAAAACTATAATACGTTTAAATGGGAGGGGCTGATGGATCCCTACTCTGGAAGATGACAAAGATAGTGAGAGACAGGAAGAGACAGGATTGTCTCACGATGGAGGAGTAATCTTTCTCACGATGATAAACACTTGTCCTCACTTCACATTCATCATCAACAAACGACAGCACCTCTGGTCGATAGAGATAAGAGTTCGAAGGCCGTTTTTCTTACTGCAAGTATCTCACTTAAAACAGCACATGCTGGAAAACTGACAAAGGCTGTTATTGTAACAAAGCCACAGAGGGGCAATCAGACATTTAACACAGTGATCCAAACAAACAAGCGCAGAACAAAAAGAAAATCATGATGGGACTTTTGTTTTTGGCAATATTAGAATTATATTTTCTTATGAATGAATGAATGAATCTCGAGCTTGGACAGTAATACAAATATTTACACCAAAGTCAAATTGTTCACCAGTTGTCGCACAACATTGACAACATATGGAAATCTGGTAAGCTGGGGTCCAACAAACTAAAGCGACCCATTAATTACAATAATGAACTATTGAGCATAAAAAGCTCAGTTGTAAAAAATAAAAAAAATGGAGAAAAAACATTGTTCTTTAAGGTCTTGTTTTTAATGCTCATAAAGCCTTTACAGTGAAAGGTTCCTGTAAAACGAGGCCATAAGTCTGTGAATACTCGCTTATTGGATTGTTCTCTTATGACACACTTTTATAAAGCCAACAAACCTCGAGAAGTCCTTGATAAGACACCTTGAATCTGGAGCAACGGCTTGCTGGCATGTCCATAGGACAGGAAATGCAACGGTTCAATAATTACTCTTCAAGGTCCGCAAAGCAAAACTCATCAATAATGTCAAAACACACCTAAGTAGAGGACTTTCTATGTCAAAGTAATAAAATAAATGTGGTCGAGGCAGCTGGAATTTAGGGTGGATACTTTCAACACTTACAGCTTTAAAACTTAAAGTCTCTAAGACTGTCAATTTATTGGACTTCCTGTCAAATTCCTGAATCCCAAAAGCACAATCTGTGCCAATACACAACAGCAAATTGTTCCGTCTTGGAATAGTATTGCTCTATGTTTTCAGCAATTAATATGACAGAAAATCTGGAAAGCAAGCTCCGCATTTTTATTAACCCTCCAAGTCATCACTTTGTAGAAGCATCTTTACCTGCAATCACACATGGCAAACTGCAAAGACAGCTTCATATGTTTTTTTTCTTGCAACTCTTCGATAAAAGCTCCTGCACATTAATTGTCTTGTTGACAGATTTCCCAACCTGAGCTGTGGATCTCTGCAGATACTACAGAGTTACCATGGGCCTCTTGTCTGTTTCTCTGTTTAATGCTCTTCATGCTAACCCACTGAGTTTAGGTAGACGACCATGTTTTAGCGGGGTTGCAGTTGTACTATACTCTTTTCATTTTTAGATAATTGAACAGTGCTGTGTGAGATGTTCAAAGTTTGGGGCATTGTTTAATGACCCAAGCATGCTGAGGTACCTATCTGTGGGTCTTTACAATGCTGCTTGTTCATTATTGTTCTCTCACAAACCTCAGAAGAGCTGGATTTATTCTGGGAATAAATTACACACTATTGGACCTCAGAAGTCAATTGGTTCCAATGGACTTTATTTAGACCTGTCTGATTAAAGGGGGCCAAACACAAATGCATGCAACATCTGAGATGTTTAAAACTATTTTATCCTTTTTATTAGTCTATCACATAAAATCTCAGTTCTATTCAGTGCTTTACAAAAGTCATTCCTCTTCAAGTTTTTCTAAATTTTTTCTCATTAGGACCACAAACCTGAATGTATATTACTAATTTAATCAAAGTACACTGCTCAAAAAAATAAAGGGAACACTTAAACAACACAATATAACTCCAAGTAAATCAAACTTCTGTGAAATCAAACTGTCCACAACAGCAACACTGATTGACAATCAATTTCACATGCTGTTGTGCAAATGGAATAGACGACAGGTGGAAATCTTTGGCGATTAGCAAGACACACTCAATAAAGGAGTGGTTCTGCAGGTGGGGACCACAGACCACTTCTCAGTACCTATGCTTTCTGGCTGATGCTTTGGTCACTTTTGAATTTTGGGTGGGTTTTCACACTCGGGGGTAGCATGAGACGGACTCTAAAAACCCACACAAGGGGGCTCAGGATTTTCATTAACCATGATGGCCCCCATCAATCGAGCTGTGGCAAGAAGGTTTTTTGCTTTGGGGTCTGTCAGCGTGGTCCAGAGCCGGGGAGGTGCTACAAAAACAAGCCAGAAACACAGAACGTGGAGGGGGCCCCGTAGGAGGGCAACAACCAGCAGCAGGACCGCTAACGCCACCTTTGTGCAAGGAGGAACAGGAGGAGCACTGCCAGAGCCGCAAAATGACCTCCAGCAGGCAAACAAATGTGCATGTGTCTGCACAAACGGTTAGAAACAGACTCCATGAGGATGGTATGAGGGCCTGATGTCCATAAATAGGGGTTGTGCTCCCAGCCCCCAAAACCCCTGCAGGACGCTTGGCATTTTTCTAGAGAACACCAGGATTGGCAATTCGCCCTGGCGCCCTGTGCTCTTCACAGATGAAAGCAGGTTTCACACTGAGCACATTGTGACAGACTCCCTGCAACATCCTTCAGCATGACCGGTTTTGGCGGGGTCAGTAATGGTTGGGGGGGCTTTTTTTTTTGGAGGGCCCGCACGGCCCCCATTTTGCTCGCCAGAGGTAGCCTGACTGCCATTAAGGACCGAGATGAGATCCTCAGACCCCTTGTGAGACCGTATTGCTGGTGGGTTGACCCTGGGTTCCGCCTAATGCAGGACAATGCTAGACCTCATGTGGCTGGGTGTGTCGGCAGTTCCTGCAAGATGAAGATATTGAAGCTATGGACTGGCCCGCCCGTTCTCCAGACCTGAATCCCTTGAGCATAATTTCCCTCGCTCCATTCCCCAACTTCACGGTTTCCACAAAAGACTGTCCAGGATTTTGGCGGATTGGGGTGCTTTTAGTCCAGGTCTGGGAGGAGACCCCCAGGGGCCCTCCGCCATCTCATCAGGAGCATGCTCAGGCTTTGTAGGAGGTTTATACAGGCACGTGGGGGGCCCACAACAATACTGAGCCTCATTTTTGACTTGTTTTAAGGAAAATTTTACCCCAAATTTGATCAGCCTGTAGTGTGTTTTTTTCCACTTTAAATTTTTTTTTTTCACCCCCCAAATCCAGGCCTCCATTGGTTAATAAATTTTGATTTCCATTGATGATTTTTGTGTGATTTTGTTGTCAGCACATTTAACTTTGTACAGAACAAAGTATTCAATGAGAATATTTCATTCATTCAGATCTAGGATATGTTATTTGAGCGTTCCGTTTATTTTTTTGAGCATGTATAATCTTTGTTCTTTTGGCAGCAGAGCCTCGATAACTGCTAAAAAATGCCACCTCCACAGTCTTTGTCCTATTAGAAAATTACTTGCACTAAAACCAAAATAATGCATTAATGCTTACATTAACAGATCATCCAATTTTGACTGCTTTACATGTATAGCTCTGGAGGCACTGCATATCACACTGCATTTCAAATGGGGGTTTCTTTCCACACTCTGGTGGTACGGTGTTTTATCAGCCAATCGGCCAACCGGGAGCTATGGGTTTCAGGGGCTTTATTGGGGAAAACCATTGGGGGAAAAAGAGGGGGTTTTTCCTGGGGTCCCCAAAAGCGGGTTTTCTCTTCAGCTTATGGTGGTCCTTCATCAGGACTCACTCCTCTCATCAATCCTGCAGAACCTCACCTGCCTGATTGGCTGCCTCAGAGCAACAGAGCTCTTATTGGTTCAGCTGTGCTGTTCATTTGAGAAGAATTGGACTGCAAGCTGTCCCCCCACTTGGTAAGCTGTATACACACACAAACAGGAAGCACACACTCGTCTCCTGTGAGTACCACCTCACTCCAAATCTGCTAAAACTCACCTGCCTGCAGGCTTGTCTTACAGATCTTTGGTAAATTCTGTCCAAAGTGCTTACTCTAGTCATAATTAAGATGTGCAAAAACCAATTTGCATTATGGATGCCCGCCAAAATGGGGCAGGTGGGAGGAAATCTCTGGGCAAACAATAAATTTCAAGGGGGAATTTTCTATAACCCTAAATTAAAAATTTTATATACAAAAGGGGCTTTAGGGAAATTTAAACCCTTAAAAGCAAAAAGGGGAAAATTTTTTAAAAAAATTTTATTTTTGCATTCAACTGGGGGTTTAAAAATTTTAAATTTCCTGTAGAGAAAACACGCCAAAGGGTGTTTGGGGAAAAAAAAAATTTAAAACCTGGGGTTGGGGGCCAGGGGCAGTTTACCCCATCACTGCAAAGAGGCACCTTTACAAGCAAAGAGGCCAAGGGAAAAGTGATTTTTTCCACCAATCAAAATTTTTTTTTAAAAAGTTTTGGGCAATTTTTAAAAAAACCCCTTTTAATTTGGTTTAAAAAAATTACAAATTTTTTTTTTTATGAGAGGAAAAAATGGGGGGAAATTTTTCTTTAGTCCAAAGTCTGGGCCCGGGGTGCCCGCTGGGTGTTAGGGTGAGGGGTGTTTCCTATTTTATGCCCCTATCGACCCCCGGGGGGAAAACTCTGGTACTACCTCTGGCATCTCATTAAAAATTAGTTTAAAGAAATAGTTATTTTTTGATTGAAACCCAAACTTTAAGCTATTCTAACGCAGACCCAGACACCGTCTCAGATGATCCGAATCTGTTCATGTTGTTCACATAAAGACAATTTACTACCACAACAATGCAATACAGTTTTACTTCACATCGTCTTTATTTATCCTAAAGATTGATAAGGATTTAAAGAATGCGCTGGGGCATGGGCAGTTTCCCGCAAGGGACGGGGTGGGGGAGGCAGAAATAGGGGGGGGGGAAAGTTTTTCTTAAAATAAAGTCTAAAGAAGCTTACACAGGCAGCTGGAATGAACCTGCATGAACTGAGGAAATAATAGGAGGATCTGACAAGGAAGTGACTAAACTGAGAAGCTAAAATGCTAGGGAGGCTGATTACTGGAATAATTAGTGAATAAGTCAAGTAAAATAAGAAAGGTGTTAATGGTGCTACAACAATTTACAAGCATATACTTTCAGTAACTCAAAATTAGAACTGTACAAGATCAGGAAAACATGGAATCCATCGCATGGAATTCATCACAATGTTCCTGCCACTTTTTATGAACTTTATCATCTCAGTCATTTAAAATGTACATCCAAGTTAGGGCATTAAGGCTGAAAAAGCCCACCCAATTGGCCAAATATACTATTAGCATGCAGAATGTGCATGCACAGCATTTAAATAATAAATAATAATAAATAAAAAATAGTAAAATATTGAATCCAATCAGTCCTTTGTGATAGAGATATCTCAAAGATCTGCCTTTTACTTTAATATAAACAAAGTTATTCATTATATTCCAATAATACTTGGAGGCAAAACAAGAAAAAAACTGAACAAGCTGCTACATTTAGCTCTGCCTGTTCATAAAAATATGTTTCAGCCAGAATGTGACGTTCACACGAACTCAACACCTGCTTATTGAACACAATCTGTATTCTGCATGTTTCACACTTCAAAAAACACGCAAATCTCCCCATGTGCAGCTTTGAAATTTAAGTGTGTATTTCTGTATGTACGTCATAGCTCCTGCACAGCAATGCATCAAGGTGTCCAACTCCTATGCAACAGCAACACCCTATCATTCTGTTATCACTGTAGCTACAGGGGGGCTCTTGAGCAAAAACCTTCACTCTACCCCAGCTTCAGTCCACTAACAGCCGCTCCTCCCTTTAATGCACCCTTTTGCCAGAGTCACAGTTCGGCGAGCCAGGAAGTGTTGGCATAAGAGCGTTTAGGAACCGCCTGCCAACAGCTGAAACAGCTGGAAGGAGACGCTGAATGGAAGAGCAGTGAATTATCCCGCTGAAGCCAACGACTCAAACATCATTAAACTTGTTGGAACCGGAGGAGTGAAGAGGAAAACACAGATAAACAGGCAGCCTTAATGCAATCGGCAGAACAGAGGAGCCCTGTAATCATCTCTGCAAACAGGAAGCTCCCCAGAATGTGGGGTAATTCTTTGCCCCCTTAGTGAGAGAGACGAGGCTCCCAACAGGCAGAAGAATTAACATGTTGTTATCATGTATGCTTTGGATAGATCTTGTAGGAGGAGGAGCTGCTAATGTGTTTCTTTCCACTCGACAGAACGGCATTGTAGAAGGTTGGAAAACAAAGCAGTCAAGCGCTGCACAATGAAGAAAGTTAATGAAAATTAATTAGATTAAAGCTCAAAAATAAAGACTTACTATTTGTACTTCAATTCATCCAAGTTGCATTTTCAGAGTAGGAATCTTGTAAACATAAAGAGAAAATCATGAAGGGGAAATAAGGAAAAATTATATTTAAAAAAATCATACTGAAATGTTACAAATATTAGCAATGAGCTGGTGGTTTTCTTAGTACCTTTATGCAAATATTGCTCCACAACTTTAAGCTTGTACTCAGACCAACACATACACACACAAACATAAGCTGCAAAATATATTAAATCACAATCATCATTGCAATGTATGCATGCAATATTGTTTGAGGATTGTTTGGATGCAATACTTAGTCAATATTTTAAGTGCCATACATTTAAACTGAGCTTGTCAGTAGAATATTTGGCCACTTGGATGGTGGACGCTCTGTTTGTCCAAACCTGATACAGATCTTAATGCTTCAGATGCCAAATCTCTGGGAGAGCGGTGGGGACACTGTGATCATGGAAGACCAAGCAGTTAAACCTGGATTAATAATAATTATCAATATTGCAATATTTTTGCATTGCATATTTAGCAGCCCTAATTTGCAGTCATGCAAGACTGAATATAAGAACCTTACTATAGAAATTAGTGCGCAGCTTAACTATAGTGGGGAGAACAAGTATATGTTACATTTCTGATTTTGCAGGTTTTCCCACTTGCTGATCATGTAGAAGTCTTTAATTTTCATCATAGGTACTCTACAACTGTGAGTGATGGAATCTAAAACAACATTCCATAAAATCCTATATGGGATTCAAGATGACGGTCAATCTCCCTCGGTCTGGGCCTCCATGCAAGATCACACCTGAAGCTGAGGGATTAGCCCAGAACCACTTTGCAGGACCTAGTCAATTACCAGAGGAGAGCTGGGACCACAGTCTCAAAGAAGACCATTAATAACACACTATGCCGCCATGGATTAAAAGCCAGCAGAGCAAGCAAGGTCCCCCTGCTCAAGCCAGCGAATGTCCAGACCCGCCTAAGGTTTGCCAGTGACCATCTGGATGATCCAGAAGAGGAATGGGAGAAGATCATGTGGTCTGATGAAACAAAAAATATGAGCCTTTTGGTCTAAACTCCACTCGCCGTGTTTGGGGGAAGAAGTAGGATGAGTATAACCCCAAGAACACCATCCCTACCATGAAGCATGGAGGTGGAAACAGCATTATTTGGGGATGGTTTTCTGCAAAGGGGACAAGACGACCACACCATATTGAGGGGAGGATGGCCTCACTCCTTCAGTTAGGGCATTGAAGATGGGTCGTGGCTGGGCCTTCCAACATGACAACGACCCAAATCACACAGCCAGGCCAACTAAGGAGTGGCTCCGTAAGAGGCCTCTCAAGGTCCTGGAGTGGCCTAGCCAGTCTCCAGACCTGAACCCAATCGAAAATCTTTGGAGGGAGCTTAAAGTCCGTATTGCCAGTGACAACCCCAAAACCTGAAGGATCTGGAGAAGATCTATATGGAGGAGTGGTCCCAAATCCCTGCTGCAGTGTGTGCAAACCTTGTGAAGAACTACAGGAAATGTAACAAAGTTTCTATACCAAATAATACGTTTTGTTTTCCTGATTTATCAAATACTTATGTCATGCAATAAAATACAAATTAATACTTAAAAATCACACACCTATGACAGAAATTAAAGACTTCTACATGCTTTGCAAATGGAAAAACCTGCAAAATTGGCAGTGTATCAAATACTTGTTCTTCCCACTGTTTAAGTTAAGCCGGGAATACTTATATTATTTATTGTACTGTATACCGGAAGAAAGACAAATTATAATTAGTCATCCTGTTATAATAAACTCCAACTGAGAATGTTTGCAAACCCCAAAAACCTAAAGTATATTTGGGATTGTTACATTCACCAAACTATTTTTCCACAGTAACTTCATGACAGCATCAACAAATTATGAATTTCTGTCTTAAAATGTGATTAAAATAAGTTGCTTGTACCTAAGTTTTCCTTAGGTACAAGAACGTATGCGCATGGTTGTTTGTCCTGTGTGACTCCATGTTGCCCTGTGATGGACTGCCGATCATTTCAGTTTGTATGGACAAACCTGTGGAAGGTGGTTCATTGTGTGATATATTAATTTATAGAACTAGTTTGTTCAGGTATACACATTTCAGATTACCAATCCCACCAGAATGTATACCTTTAAAATATAAACTCATCACTTGTCACCATGTGATAAATAATAGCAATTACAGCAAAGTTCTCATCTGGTCCACCCTAACTGAAAGAATTAACCAGATACAACCTTTTCTTCTGGCCAGAGAACCTCTGTGTCACCAGGTACTAAGTATTGTAGGACTAGGGTAGTATGAGCAGACAGGGAGTCTATTCTCCTCCCTCTTCCTCGATAAATATTTGATCAGCGGAACGGTGATGGGTATTGATCAGCATCTTTACCCGCTCTTTATGGATTTGACTGTTCATATAAACACATCCATACATGTAACCTCTGAATGTCAAATCACATTGTGAAATTAACAAAAGGCATTTAATGCTATTCTAAACCATTTTCCAGCAAGATAAAGCAGTATCTAAGTAGTTGCATCGGAAAACAGTGTGTACTCCCTTTCACAGGCCTGTTAACAGGTAAGATTGAATTACTGCAATGTCCTTGAGCCTCATTGCTGGGTGACCCCAGCTGCAACAAGCACAAGACATATGAGAGAAGAAAAGCCTCGTTTGACACCTAAATCCAATCAAGGACCTACAGCAACATTGTGGTGTGAGGTCAAACACGTTACCTCGACCTGGTGGAGCTTGAAAAATCTAATAAAGCACAGAAAAGGATTTGAAACTAGACACTCAGGGGAATAGATACATCTCTAAATCATAATTTTGTTGTTGCAAGAAAAAACAAAAACCAGTTTAAAAAGCTTCAAATTGACATAAAAAAACAGGTAGTCCACACAAAACTATCACTAAGTGCGTTTGGAGATATTCTTCAATTGTCACAATTGTAATGGATATACCAGTTTTTAACTGACATATCTGGGTTCACAATACTGGACAGGGCTCTATAATTTATATTTCACTCTTTAACACCTTAAACCAATCTTGAAAACATGAGTAGGCAGCAGTAATCCCAACAGAAATCTCTGCATGTCCCAACCACTTTTCACTAATCCCAGTGCCGTATCAGATCTGTCAGAAGGAAGATGCTCCCATGATACTGGATCACCTCATGTCCTTAATGCTGCAACATTAAGCAGTCATGGTTCTTATCGGTTACAGCAACAATTTAATTATACCATGCAAGAATCAATCAGCTGCAAACACATCAGATTTGATTTGATTTGGTTATACTGATTGGGTCTGACAGACGGTGATATGTCCATAAGAGGGGGATAAAATGAAAGGTAATTGAATTCCAAGGGTGCAGTTACAGTGAGATGTCTTTATGTCTTCGGATGCTGCAAGTGATGTGATACATCCATCACTAGCAGAAAAGGAAATTTCAGGTTTAGAAATCTAAATTTAAGTTCAAATTCTTTACTGATAATTTCAATTAGCCCAAGATCCAGTTTTAATCACTGGATTTAAACTGTATCCACCAGTGAGGCTGTTTGGTGAATGTTTATGGAAAGAGATCTTTTCGCCTACATACCCATAAATCTGAGAAAATTTTTTGTGCAGTTAGGTTATTTCAAATGTAAAATCCTGATTTTACTTCTTCTATTCTATTCTTTTTACTTCTTCTATTCTTTTATTATGGCTTCACTCTGAGACCAGTACACCCAGACAAACATACTGACTAACTTGGATTTGTCTACATAGTTGCTTCTCTCATCCAAAAACGTCTTTTTTTTAATGACCATGACATCCTACATAGGAACTTTGGAAAACAGAAGACAATTTTTGCCTGAGCATAAATCAGAACTTGTGTATTTAAATGCAACAACTCGCAGATTAATCTCCCTTGGTCATGATAAACATAGCCCAGTATATAGTGATTTATAAAAAGGGCTGTAATAGTACAAATAACCCCCAAATAATTCCAAAAAAACAAAAAAAAGCAAATTATATATTGTACTTATCTTTGTTCACTTTGAAACACTCACTACTATAGACATTTTTGGATTGATCAACTGATCTCAACTCATTGTATGTAATTTCATATATTTTTTCATTGTACTTTAGCATTTGTAAAGTCCAACAAAGATTTGTACTTCCAATACATGTATAAAATGCCAGAAGAAGAATATTTGTTTATGTATTTACAAAAAAAAAATCCTGAGAGTTCATAATGTAAAATATAATGAGGCCTTGAGATGCTTCTTACGGAGCCACTCCTTAATTGCCCTGGCTGTGTGCTTCGGGTCGTTGTCAAGCTGGAAGACCTAGCCACGACCCATCTTCAATGCCCTTAATGAGGTAAGGAGGTTGTTGGCAAGATCTCCTGATACATGGCCTCATCCATCATCCCCTCAATACAGTCGTCTTGTCCCTTTTGCAGTGAAGCATCCCCAAATAATGATGTTCCCACCTCCATGCTTCACGGTAGGGATGGTGTTCTTGGGGTTGTACTCATCCTTCTTCCTCCAAACACGGCAAGGGGTTTAGACCAAAAAGCTCTATTTTTGTCTCATCAGACCACATGACCTTCTCCCATTCCTCCTCTGGATCATCCAGATGGTCATTGGCAAACTTTAGGCGGGTCTGGACATGCGCTGGTTTGAGCAGGTGGACATTGCATGCGCTGTAGGATTTTAATCCATGGCGGTGTATTGTGTTATCAATGGTCTTCTTTGAGACTGTGATCCCACCTCTCTTAGGTCACTGACTAGGTCAGGCCATGTAGTTCTGGGCTGATCTCTCACCTTCCTCATGATCACTGATGCTCCACGAGGTGAGATCTTCAATGGAGGCCCAGACCAAGAGCAACTGACCGTCATCTTGAGCTTCTTCCATTTTTCTCTAATTGCACCAACAGTTGTTGCCTTCTCACCAAGCTGCCTGGCTCTTTTCCTGTAGCCCATCCCAGCCTTATGCAGATTTGCTATTTTATCCCTGATGTCCTTACACAACTCTCTGGTCTTGGCCATTGTGAAGATGTTGGAGTTTGATTGAGTGTGTGGACAGGTGTCTTTTATACAGATCGCGAGTTCAAACAGGTTCAGTTTATACAGTTGATGAGTGGAAAGCAGGAGGGCTTCTCTTAAAGAAGAACTAACAGGCCTATGAGAGCTGGTATTCTTACTGGTTGTTAGGTGATCACATAAGTCATGCAATAAAATGCAAATGAATTACTTAATTACACAATGTGATTTTCTGGATTTTTGTTTTAGATTCTGTTTCTCACATTTGAAAAGTACCTATGATAGAAATTAAAGACTTCTACATGCCTTGCAAGTGGGGAAACCTGCAAAATCAGCAGTGTATCAAATACTTGTTCTCTCCACAGATATTTCATGAAAGAAACTAAAAAAAAAATTGTTCTCGTACTCGTCGTCTTCCGCTTATCCGGTCGCGAGTCGGCGGGGGCAGCAGAACTCAGGCAGAGAGCACCCAGACTTCCCTCTCACCCGACAACTCCTCCAAGCTCCTCCGGGGGGATCCCAAGGCGTTCCAGGCACCGAGAGACATAGTCCCCTCCAGCGTGTCCTGGGGCCGTCCCCTGGGCCTCTCCCGTGTGACTGCTGAACACCGTCCCGAGGAAGTGGTCCGGAGGAGCATCCGGTAAGCATGCCTCGAGCCACCTGCAACTGGCTCTCTCGATGTGAGGAGCGAGGCTCCTACTCGAGCCCCCCGAATGGCGTCTCCTCACCCTATTCTCTAAGGAGTGCCCGGCCACCCTACGGAGGAACTCATTCATGCCGCTTTATCCGGGGATCTCGTCTTTCGGTCATGGGACTCCAAGTTTCTGGCATAGGTGAGGGTAGGAACGTAACCGCAACCGTTAAATTAGGGAGAGCTTCGCTTTTTGCTCAGCTCCTCTCTTCACCACACGGAACCGGCACAGCGCCCCCATTCTGCGGCAGCCGCACCGATCCGTCTGTTGATCTCCCGCTCCATTTCTTCCTCACTCGTGAACAAGCCCGAGATACTTAACTCCTCCACTTGATGCAGTAAATCCCTCCAACCTGAAGAGAACTGAGCCCCCTTATTCCGGTTGGGTACCATGGCCTGGGACTTGGAGAGCTGATCTTCATCCGCAGCCGCTTCACACTCGGCTGCGAACCGCCCCAGCGCATGCTGTAGTCTTGGCTAGAGGGGCCAGCAGGACCACGTCATCTGAAAAAAGAAGAGACGAATCCACTGTGGTCCCCAACCAGACCCCCTCTGCCCTTGGCTTCGTCTAGAATCCTGTCCATAAAAGTTATGAACTAGGACCGTGACAAAGGCAAGCCCTGCCGGGAGTCCACATTCCCCCCGTGGAACAGGTCCGACTTAGTGCCGGCAATGCGCGACCAAACTCCCTGCTCCGCTCATACAGGACGATGGCCCTAATAAGGGCCCCCGATTACATATCCCTGGACACCCCCACAAGGCCTCATGAGGTGACACGTCCGTAGTGCTTTCTCCAGGTCCAAAAACACATGTGAACGTTGGGCATACTCCCATGGCCCTCGGTACCTGTAGAGGGTATGGAGCTGGTCCAGTGGTGTTCCACGTCCGGGACGAAAACCACACTGCTCCTCCGTGAAGCGAGTTCGACTATCGTCCGAGCTCTAATCTCCAATACCCTGGCTAGGCCTTAACCAGGAGGCTGAGGGTGTGATCCCCCTGTAGTTGAACGACACCCTCCACGGTCCCCCTTTCTTATGAAGGGGACCACATCCCGGTCTGCCAGGTCCAGAGGCACTGTCCCCCGACCACCATGCAATGTGTGAAGAGGCTGTCAACCATGACATCCCACAACATCCAGAATTTGAGGTACTCAGGGCGGATCTCATCCACCCCCGAAGCCTTGCCACCGCGAGCTTTTTAACCACCTCAGGACTTCAGCCTGGGGCTGAAAGGAGTCCAACCCGAGTCCCCAGCCTTTGTTTCCACAAGGGAATGCGTGATGGCAGGATTGACAGAATCCTCGAAGTACTCCTTCCACCGCCCGATAATGTCCCCAGTCGAGGTCGCAGCCTCTCCCCCACTGATAACAGTGTTGTCGAAGCACTGCTTCCCCCTACTGAAAGGCGCCGGAGGTTTGCCAAATCGCTTCGAGGCCCGACCGGTAGTCCTTCCAATGGCCTCACCTAACGGCTCCCAGAGCCCGGTTTTTGCCTCTGCACAAGCCCGGGCCGCGCACGCTTGGCCTCGACGGTACCCGTCAGCCGCCTCAGGAGTCCCACAAGCCATACCACAGCGATAGGACTCCTCTATCGCTTGACGCCATCCCTTACTGCCGGTGTCCACCACCGGGTTCTGGGATTGCCGCCGCGACAGGCACCGCAGACCTTACGGCCGCAGCTACGGGCAGCAGCATCGACAAATCAAATCAGCAGTGTATCAAATACTTGTTCTCTCCACAGATTTTTCATGAAAGAAACTAAAAAAAAATTGTTACTTTTCTTAAAATATAATAATGGAGACTGTACGTAACCTACTAATGGATTGTATTTCTTAACTGTATGGATGATATATGCTCTTACTTATGGGTTTATCTTGTCTACATTTGACTCCCTTATAAACATTAAACAATTAAATGGGCATGAAGTAAAACTGATTCTGTCACACTCAGGCACAGTTAAATCAAACATGGGTCTAAAAGGTTCTTCACATATTTATTTAGGGGAAAATGTAGCGACTTTTTATTTTCCGTCGACTAATCAGTCTCTTCTGGGATCTCGAACTTAAGTCGTCGAAAACAAGTGTCCTGCTTTTTTTAGATGCGTCCTTGGTTCAACACACCTTTAACAAATAGCTGAATTATCTCCTCGGCATGCAATTAAGTTCTGCTGAGTGCATCTAATACCCCAATTACTTCACTTAGGTGTGTTGAAACAGAGAAACGTCTAGAAGTTGTAAGACACCTGGCTCCGAGGACTGGTGTTTTAGACTCGGCTGCAGTAGCTCACAGCAAAACCTTACAGACAAGCCCTAAGAACCCCTAGCATTTGACAGTGATGCATACTCTTTGTCCGCTATGTTTGTGTAAAACCAAACATAACTGATGAATACAGAACACACAGACACACGTGCGGGTACAGCTGCAGACTGGAGGCAGTGGATTTCACACCTCAACACAAACACACCAATTTGAAGGAAAACTGTTACAACTTTTGTTAAAAGGTTTAATAAAATGAAAATAAAAATAAAAAAAGTTTAATATTTGTCTAATATTTATGGCTATGTATCGTTATGGAAGCAGCAGCCTTACAAGTTATAGAAAATAATTATTAACCAGGAGTGTTTCAATTAATTTGGCCTTCATGCAAAATACAAGCAACAACAAACTGAGTAATTTGTCCCCAAATAAATAACGTTGAGACTCTGGTGGATCACCACCAGGTGGCGATTAATTAAACTCCAGGTGAGGTCTGTGGAATCTTTAAATTCCTGCTGGTATGTTTAATTCAAATTATTTTGAATTCTGTTTTTTAACAACTCATTTAGTTGCTTTAATGCAGAATAATCATTTTGTTTCCTGTATTGTGGAACTCTTATTTAAACCATGCGGACGTTCCTGATAATTTAAAAGGTAAATATTTTCATTTATCTATTAAATTCTGTATGGGGTACAACATTCTGCTATTATAATTCAATGGCACACTTCAATACAACATCAAATAAAGTCATTGACCTGCAACAAATTGATTTTCTAACAACCCCTCATTAACTGTTCTTGTATAAACCAATGGTCTTTGATGTTTGCAATCTTCCCTAATCTCCCTGTGTTTCATACATGCTGGAGATGGCTGAGGAGAACCAGGTGTTAGTGATCAAGTGTCCTTTTCTGGGTCTGTGATTCCAGGCAGGAGGCCAGTGTCTGGTCCCACAGCTGTGTATACACCATCCCTGGATCAATAACAGCAGAGAGCTGCTATTGATTATGTGTGTAAGTGATACCAGCATGGGGGTTGTTATGGAAATGGAGGGAGGATGAAGATGGTCTGGGTTAAGGTAAATGGGATACAACGACCCTTGTTATTGTTCGTGGGGTAAATAAAGGGGAAGTTGCTATTCAGCAACTCTGTTTCATACTTTGGGCTTTCCTAGAGAGTTGCATGCAAAACTTTGGTTTTTTATACAGACATACGTTCGTGTGAGGTACATCGATTTGTCCTCTGGCTACTCTTAGTATTCCTCCCAGTCGTTGTCCCTGTCTGACATTTCACCCAGACTCCAGCTCATTACACTCAAGTAAATATTTTGCAGGCTGTTGAGGCACATCCATGATGTACATCTTCAGGGGGGGAATGACAAAATGCACTTAAGAGGGCCGCACTGGCAAACCTGGGGGGGGGGGCCAGGGGACATGGATGGTCCCACCTAGGGGACTGAGGCAGGATATAGGGCAAGAGAGAGCTGTAATCAGAGGAGTTACCGAGAGGGCCCATGGTAACCCTGAGGAGTCTGCCAGATGGAGGAGGTGGGGGGGCACACTGAAGCTGATTACGGGGGGAGTCGTGTGTGACAAGGAGAAATTCCTGGTTACTAGAAGCTGCTACGGAATTTGTTTCTAATAGGTGATTGAAGAGTGGGGCAAGAACAAGGAAAGCCCGTGTTTTAAAAGAATCCAAAGACTTTGTCACAAGCCCTGCAGGGCACACAGTAAACATGCAAGAAGCTGCTTTGGCTGGATGGGACAAAAAATATCCTTCATGCCATATAAAACTAACGCTGGAACATTAACCTGAACACACCATACCCTCTGTGAAACATGGCAGTGGCATCACCATGCTGAGGGGATGCCTTAACAAGCAAGCCCTTTTTAGCAGACCGACCCCTAATATACATCCAGAGCCACATTGGAATTGTTTAGATTCAAGCATAATCAAGTGTTATAACAGCCCAGTCAAAGTCCAGATTAAAATTGAAATCTTATTCTGTAACAAGAATAAATATTGAGAAATCTCCATGCCATCTGACTTTTGACAGCTGTTTTGCAGAAAATAATAAGGTAACAATGTCACTTTGCAGAAGTGCAATACTGGTACAGACATACCCCAAACATTTGCATCTGTAACTGCAGCGAAAATTGGTTTTATAAATGTTGCCTCAAGGAGACTGAATAAAAATGCCTGCAAAACTTTTCAATTATTTGTAGAAATTAAAAATTAAAACCATTTTACTTCTCCTTCCATGAACTACTTTGTTTAGGTCTATCACATAAAACCCTAACGAAATACAGTAAAGTTGGTGGTTGTGATGTGTGGTTGTAACACACTGTAGCTTTGCTCGTGGAATTTTAAAATGAATCACGTGATGATGAAACCTGCTTGATGTCATTGGGGACTATTTCACCTCTTTTTGGGAATTCATTGTGTGAAAAAATGACCCTTAAAAAAGAAAAATTTTGTTCATTAGCTTTTAAAATTTTTTGACATTAAAAGGGCCCACACAAAAAGGAAAAGGGAAAATTTTTAACCCTATATTAAAATTTTAAAAGGAAAAAAAAACAAAAAAAAAACAAAAAAAAAACCCAATTATTTATTTAGTTATTTTTTGCCCCCTTAAATCCCCCGGAGCACCACTAGAGTCCAAAAAAAAAAAAACCCTTTAAACTTTGGGTTTTGATCTCGGGCTCTATTTTTTAAACCCCCGGGACTGAGTTTTTGCTACAAAACCGAGCACAATGAGAAAACTTTCTGTTTCCAGCCCCAAGTTTAGTGCCTCATGGGAAATTTTAAAACCCCCAAATTTTCCCACCCAGCCCCGGGGAAAACCGAGCGGGGGACAGCAAAACAGCAGCGGGAAAACAACAGGGAAATCCCCAAAGGGGACCAGAAGCACCCGATTAAAGGGTTTTAATATTGTTTTCCAAAATGCGTTAAAATTACAAATGAAATATACCCCGAAAATCTTTTAAGGGCAAAAAAAGGAAATAGAAAAATCCATCCATGTGCTTTTTTGAGAATTTTCCCCGAAAAAAATTTAAAAATTTTTTTTCCCTTTTAAAATTTTCCCCATTTAACTGCTGCCGAAAAGGAAAAATTTCCAAAATTTAAAAATCCAACCATTCAGTCCTACCCCCAAAAATTTGATTTACAGAAAAATCTGACAAATGAAGCTAAATAAATTATTAAAAGCTTGTTTTTTTTTCTCAAATTGATAATTCCATGGAAACATTTACTTACATCGAATGTAGTTTACCCAAACCAAAAGCAGTGCTTGCAGTGGCAAAGTTAACTGGGCAGAGTAATAAAATCTAATTCTTATCACAATTTCCAAAACGACACATAACTTAACATACTGCAACATCTGTAGGATACCAGTGAACATACAAAAATTCTTATTTCTCATGCAACAAATCATTTGCAAACAGCAGAAGTACAAGAATTTTAACCACATTCAAAACAAAATAGAGTTTATTGCTAAAGGAATTGTTTTTTGTTTTAGTTTTAGGTCTATTATTACTTCGGCAACACTGGTTGTTTCATCATAACAAGGTATAACAAACAACCTAAATGATTTAAAACAAATTAAAGAATTTGTTTGGACATGTACTCATTGTGACTATGGTATTAATATTATGGTATTTGTTTCTTTTTGCTAAATCGTTTAAACTAAATTAAAAATTGTACAAACTTTTTTTCCAAATTAGTAGTTTAGAATATTACAAAGCTAATGCAAACATTAACTGGTGGCAATATTCAATGATGAAAAAAGCCAAACCGAAATTATTTGAGCAACAGTGCTGCAAAAAGGTGCCTGCAAACCAGCCACCAATGCATAATGCATGATTTGCAGGAGAATAAAGAAATTATATGCCTTTTCGTCAGGCAAAGTCGCCCACCCAGTCTCACTTCCAACCCAGGAGCATTTCACATTTTTCTTAAATCTTAGACAAGTGCAAATGATCTACTTCTAAGAACTATCCTTAATGCTAAATGTTAACATGAGTCCTGCAACAGTTAAAGCAGGATGTCATAAAAACATTGATAATCTAAACTGTAATAATTATTGAGGTGGAAAATTGGCAAATATATAAACTTTCAGTCATTTTCTAAATGTTCTCTCAGCAGCGATTCTCACCTGAGTACCAATTATGTTTCCCCATTCCTGCAGGTATATACAGAAATATTTCATTTATTTCCACCAAGTGTTTTTCACTGATTCCTGTAACAAAGGTAACTGCTCTAGGGAAAGAGTTTTCCCTCTCCCTCACTGGGCTTTGTCTGAGCCTCTAAACTCAACCTTGGCTGTTTGAATCCCTCTCCAAATGTGGCAGATTTACGCCTGGGCGTCCATAATTGAGGTGGGGCTGAAGTTAAGAGGCTGTGGAGCATGTGCACAGCTTGGAGAGATTGGCTGAAGGAACGAGAGGAACCTCTGGCTCCGCACTTGCTGCTTCAGATGAAAATAAAACCTTTTTTTTTTTACTCTCCATCCCTGCTTATTAGGGTTAAAGTTCCTGGTGTGTAAAATTAAATTCCAGAGGTATTTCCTAGAATGAAGATGGGAGGACAGGCAAAAAAAAAACAAAAAAACAAATGAAAGGAAGGTGTGGGGGCTTCTTTTAAAAGCATGCTCTGCAGACCCAAGATAACAGGCTCTTTGTATAGAATAAGGACAACTGCAGGCATACGTTAAGCCTATAGGGCAAACCCACCTAACACATTTATACTTGCTGATCTGACGTCCTTCTGTTGATGTACATGTTCACACCTAAACAGAAGCTAGTGGCAGAAAGACGGTCTTTAGTGTCTTATTGCAGCTACACGATATCAAGAAAACATGCGATAATGCTAGTGAAAGTCTTGATAACGATACGACTAGCATTAAATAAATTATGATAAATTTATGATGAGACTACAAATGTCATCAAATCCATGGCCTGAAATAATCATCTACCATTTGTAGCTCTTTAAGCAGTTCATTGTGATATGCTTTTTGCATATAGTGATACTGTGATCACAGTAAATGTGTGATATTGTGCAGCTCTAGTCCTTATTACTCTCTGTTCTCCACTCACATATGTTCACAACCTGAGCCTTAAGCTTCTAAAACAAATGCTGCACATTAAGCATGGGGCAGCAAGAGATTTTTACAGCATAATAACTAAAAATACCAGTTTCAAGGTTGCACAAAAATGATCAAATTTTTTTGTATTTGTAAAATAAAAAGAATCCTTTTTTCCCTATTGCGGATGAAGTTATTGTACATATTGATCATTAAAGTTAATTGTTTCTATAACATTATTCTGATTGTTAGCCTAAGCCAGAAACTTCAGAAAAAAATATTTCATTTAGGTTTCAGATAACATGCTTATTGCACACAATAATGTACCATTTTTTCTGTTTCACCTCAATTATGGACACCCTGGCATAAGGAGTATCACAATCTGGTTAGTAAGTTGAGCCATTGCCTCAGGTAGCTAGCCTGCAGTCAGCTGCTTCACAGACATACAACGCGTGGCTTGACAACTGTAGCTTTAAACCATATTGATCTTCATTACAGTGACGGGTGACAGACATTAAGTTTCTACTTATGATTGTCTGGATATTTTTGGACAGGAAATATTTCGTTTTTACTTATGATCGTCTGGATATTTTTGGACAGGAAATATTTTGTTTTTACTTATGCTCGTCTGGATATTTTTGGACAGGAAATATTTCCATACAGCTAAACTTTGTTTTTCATACAAGCCGTTTCATAAGGAAATACTGAATTACTTTCAGCCAGCTGATTGGCAGTGCAAAACAACAGCTGTTGGCATATACAGGTAAAGAAAATTCCTGTCACTACAAACCTTTTGTTGGCATCTTATTAAAATCACTTTAAAACCCAGAAACGGGATGGTTTGATAGATTTCTCTTTAAAAAAAAAAATTATACTCTTGCCAGATTGTGATACTGACCCCTCCCTTATCCAATATACTATAAGCCATTAGACCATATTTGTCATTTTTGTAAGCAAATGCAAAACTAAACTTCTCTCAGCCAGCTGATGGACAGTGTGCAGCAACATGTTGGGATAGGGGAGTGCTGCATTACTCTATGCTCCATCCAGCTGGAGAAAAATCTGGTCACTCCAGCCCTTTCTTGGGGATCTCATTAAAAGGACTTTGAAGCTCCAGGAATAATGTGGAAAACTTTAGCAGGGCTGAACCCAACATTTTTTAAATCTTGCTATATCTTAATACCAAACACCCACCCAAGCCCACTGCATATATAAATTTTTTTAAGTGAGCCTATGATGAAAGAAAAATTGCTCAACTAATAAAATGATCTACATCTAAAAATACAAACTCCCTCAGAAGAAATATCTAAACAAAGAAAGACGGCATTTAGTGTGATTAGTTTAGACACTTTTACAATAAATTCTCCCCTGGTTTGTCAAAAACTGAATCTCAGCTTTAATATCAGCTCATTGTTCACCTAAATTTTTGGGAATAACATTTTAGTAATTTATAAAATCTGCTTTTTCTATATCACAAGTTGCAATGAACGATAAATGTGATCCCTGTTTGTAAAGGCGAACATTACCACAGAGGAATTCCCATCACCACAGGAGCGAGCTGAAACACCTGTTCATTAGCTGACCATCTCCCCTGAACCAGACTGAACCAGATTCTGCTCACTGCCCCCCTCTGTCCCCCAAACATGGATTACAATGCTTTCCAAGTCAGGGCAGCCAGACCACCACACACCCTGCTGCTTGTGTTAATGACAACACTGTGCCTTTAAACACAGAAAGATGCAAGCAACATTTTTAAATGCCACTCTTTTTCTTCACTGTTTCTTAATGAAGAGAGAAGAGGGCACAAAATTACTAAAAGCTCAAGGACTAACTCACTTTTCAAGTCAATTATCTCCTGTTTCTTTTTTACACTAAATCACAGATTTAAATGTTTTTACATGTCCCATTTGAATGCTGTACACTGCAATGATGCCAGCCGTTTTAGAATATCATCAATTTGCCTATAATTATGTATCTGAAAAAAATATTTTATTGTGGTACTTTACCAAAATAAAAACATCCTGCACAAATTCATAAGTGACACAGAAACTATACCAGACACAAAAAAACCCTAAAAACTTATATTACAGTACATGACTCACTGGTACAAAGACCCTGAAGTCTACATCAAATAACATCCTAGCATCACCAAATAACTTAAAATGTTTTGTTAAATGAAAGCATATCAAACCATTTTCACCCCGTTTAGTTCTTTTTCTACTGTTTTTAGTAATTCATTTACAATTAAACGTGTATCATCTGCAAACATAAGTTTTGACATTTGAGTTACTTAAACATTATTTGGATACTTAACAAAAAACTCTTTACATGTTTGAAAGAGCAGTGAACAATCAATAGTGTTTAATGCTTTGTGTAAAAAGTGATTATCAACAAATATGTGTCTGAAACAATTAACATGTGTAATTATTCAATAAATCACCCCAAAGGAAAAATAATTATCAACTGATCTTAAGCACTTACTGAAGGTGTAAGGATTTCTTGCCTTTATATGAAGCTGAGAAAGCATTGGGTATGTAGGGGGACTGTATTTGAGAAGGCCCACCTATCCAGTCATTCTGCCCTAAAGCAGTAGTCCCATCAATACCAGCAGCCCCTGCCACCTGTCCTTCACCATCCCTAAGGGCACAGGAAGAGGGTCTTGACCAGATGGCTCCAGAGGGCCAACCGGGATCCTGGTGGTGCTGCATCCATCCCCACCCCCAGTTTCAGAGCATCATGCTTTTCCCACATCCACCCTCTGAGCCCCCTATGCCTACCCTTCCCCCCAGTTTAAAGCCCTTGGTCCCGGTGCTCGTCAGTGCTGCATGACTGGGCAAACACAGTCCTTTGCAAAAAGAAATAAATAAATCCCCACCATCTCTCCTCTGCAGCTGCCTGGTTTGCAGAAAGAAAATTTGAAAAAGCCTCACTGTCATCTCCAGCCTCCAGCCTGTATTTCCCTATCACAAAGAACCAGAACCTGCTCTTCATCCTGATCCGTTTAGGTCAACCAGAAATCCTAAAAGGAAAGTGCTTCACCCTTGGTTCCACAACAGAAAGCTTTGAGAACTAACCAGCATTTTCACAGGCAGATTGCAATCACTTATCCGAGTGCTGTAGTGGGGTGTTGGCTGATGTTAAAAAGGGGCCAAATGTCTGCAGAAGGTTGTAAAGATTCACGCAGAGCTTCCAATTTGTCATCGCCCTATCCCATCTCTCTGATATTACATTCAATTAGTTTCAGGTAGCAGCAGTGCACAGCGCTTGGCTTCCACAATCAATCAAACCCTGTCAATGATAAATTGTCACCCCTCTCCTCACTCTTTATATCCAGGCAACAGGCCAGTTGAAATGCTGCATCACTCCTTTCTCCCTGAAAAGAAAGGTCATTATTCAAATTATCAATAATAAATTATCCTTACATCTGCAGGAAAAGATGCACTGCTTACTAAAGAAAGACAGACATCAGATGCTCATTTGCCAGTCAAATGCTCAACCATGATGACCTGAATCATAATTTTAGAGAGAAAGGAGTTCTAATGGAATGAAAAGCTTAGAAGAAAACATTGTTAACACAAAGTAAAGTTCATTTTGTGCCTTGTCCAAGTTAAAGAAGTTAAATTAGAGAATCATTAAACACCAACTGTAACCTGGCTGGTTCTTCCAAAGTGTCAAAGAAAGTCGTTCCTTATGGGTAATTAGCACAGCTTGGCATCAAGAACACGGAGTGCAACAAACCCACTTCTCAGCAACTGCAAACAGGCCACCTGCACAAATATAAAAATGTGATCTGAAGAAAAAGATAAAAAGCTTTGTAAGAATATGTACTTCACAGCAAAACTGAGCTAACTCACACGTTAAACTGGTATCAGACGCAAATGGGTTCAGAATAAGCAGTTAATCTGCCATGGCTCCTATGTTACCTTCTGTTCATATTGAAAAACATAACAGCTCTTCTTAGGTCTACCAAACTTGGGAGATTGGGAAGTGTTTATTTCTCATGGAAATTTAGCAGTGGATTCAGAGAGCTGAAACTTCACACCAGGGAGGCTAGCGTCAAAGTTCCTTAACGAGGTCAAATTAGCATTTAATAGATATAAAACAACTGCACTACCTGAAGTCCATAAAGCAATGTCCCAAATATATCAGATACACAATTTTTTATATTTTCATCAATTTAAAAACCAAATATCCACATAAGAATGCCAGAGGCCCCAAAGGTATAAAACAAAACAAAGGTTTCAATATGCTAGAATAGAAAGAATAGAAAGATCACTAGAAGAACGTTCAAAACAATGACGGATTTGCCAAACATAACTGTCGCTCATTTTTATTCAACATCGTTTACAATTTCCTTTCAATAACTAATCCTTTCAGCACGTTAAATTTTAACGGAGTCAGGGAAGAAGTAGAAAGTTGTAAAAAAAAGAAAAACAGCACCATTGTTGTGGCTTCTACAAGTACATTAGCAAACCTCCAGGCATACCCAAAAAATTGATGAAGGAACTAAATTTCCAATCAGGGTAAAGCAGGCTGGTGGGACAACAGTGGATAAGTAACCATGATGAGATGATAACTAACTGACAGATAGCTGTATGATGGGCCAACTTGATGCAAATATTATCTTTCATGGAAAGTTGGATAAAATCCCAACATTGCAAACTGTACTTTCACTATATTGTTTGTCTTGCAGGAGTCTAGTTATTTTATAAACAACTTAAAACAAACCCCTTATGATCCTGTATCCTATCTTCATGTCTCAGTGGACCATTTCAAAGCTGGAAGTCACTGCAGTCTGCCAGCTGCTAAAAGAAACCGAAGCTCACCATCAAGGCCTCACTCAAAGAGCAAGCTCTATTCTGGGGTTAAGGATTAGGTCCACCTTGTGAGCGAAATAAACAAAGCCTTGTGAGGTTTCCAATCATCTGTGCCTCCCAGTTAATTAACGTGACTGTTACAGAATAACTACTGCTCCCACAGAAATTGAAAATACCACATTTTGCTGCAGGGCCCCACCCAACCATATCAAACACTCCTTAACAAGCAGGCAGAGAAGACTTGTGAAAATAAATACGTAATTTCCAGCAGATCTTATGGAGCAATTAGTGACAGATTTCCTTTCATTCCCAATGAGCTGAACCAATAATGGATTCCTTCACACAATTCCCTCCTTCAACCTCAGAGTGTCCTGTATGATCTATCAGAAGCCACACTGAAATATGGATTGCTTTTTATTTCAAAGCATTCTCCCCACCTCTCGTTTTTTACTGCTGGTGTAGTTAAAAAAAATATTATCCCAGCTGCTTTTTTACTAAACATGCCGAGAACTGTTAAACAAGACCAAGAAAACCCGTGAAATATGCCAACACTGTGTGAAATCATACCCTGTGTTTGCCATTTGTGGGGCAATTTGATTCAGCTTCCAATGCAATTCAAAGCAGTTCAGCAACATTGGATTAAATCTTCCATTAGATTTCTCTCAAGGCTTTATGGGATCCACAGTTCAGACATTGTTAAAGCTCCGCTCACAGCAGCTTTTCTTGGCCTGCTCTCTAAATAAATTAATCATGTCCATCAGACCTGGAGTTCAAAGTTAAATCTTTTAAATTTCATGAAGGTTCACACATAAAAAACACAATAAAAAGAAATTCTCAAGATGTAATGTGCTCAAAATGTTAGATAAAACTATTGTTAGTTGTTTTTTTTTATTTACAATATTATTGTTTTGTAGTTACGCTTATACAAGAGGTTTTGACTCACAGATTTCAAGTTTATGTAGCAGAGATTAGGGCAAGTTTAAATACATTTCCATACTATTTTTATATTGCATCTAGAACCCCAACCGTTATGAGAAAGCCAAACCTCTGAGACAACAATGGCTACCCGCATAATCTCACTGGCTTTTGTTGTATGTTCATCTTTTGCTCCATATGTTACTGTACAGATGATAAACAGATTGTAATAGAGATAAAACTGTTTGGCTGACTGGAGGAGGAAGTGGAGTGACTGAGCCAATCGAATTAGGATTCACAGGATGAGGTGTGCTAGGAGGCAGGTGGGCAGCAGAGGCACAGCTTAGACATGGCCTGCAGAAAAAAACTTCAAAACTGCTTTCTCACTATATGTTTGCCCTCTAGATTATTTCCAGATGCAAGTACACATGCAGCATGTGCAGCTGCAAGTAAAAGACGGATGTGTTTTGGCTCTTTAGCAATGCCTCTGAATCCAGCTGTACGTTCTACCACAACTGGCAGCCAACATCCTTTCATTCAAGGCGATGGGTCTGCTGGGAAACCAATATTGTGATGCTAAGGTGAATAAATGAATTAAACAGTAATGGAAGTAGTGGAGACCATAACCCACTGGTCACACCAGCAACTAGTTGTCATTGAGATTAACAACTGGCTGGTGGGGAAACATTGCTTGGAAGGTACATAGCTTTTCCATATACTCCAAATAATAGAATAAAAAAAAATCTATTTTATTCTAATCTACTAATCTATTCTAATCTATATTGAAATGAAAAATGAATTACTGGTTACTTGGTTAGCCAAGTAAGATCCGGCACAATGATGTCATTACAGAAAGCGTTGAAACAGTAATCATAGCTCATGATTCTTCCAAATCATATGCAGCTTGTTTTTATTTGACAGTTTATCAGTGTCTCAATAAAGCCTCCTTCTGCCCAGTCTAGTTTAATGGTGACATATCTACATCAAACCATTACAGGTCTAAATCTTACCAAAACCTAAAATAAAGCTGTAAAAACCTTCATGGTTTGGTTGTGGTTTGTAGCTTATGCCAAGTACACACAGCAACCAGGGTCGAAGTGCATGTGAAGACAGGTGCAAATCATGCATAAAAAGTTTGGTTTGCAACAATATAAGAAATGGTTTGGAAAGAACCCTCCGAGTATGTCACACAACAGCCTTTATAATAAAAAATTTGATGAGAAATAATCAGAAATTCTGGATGCAGTGTTTAATTGTTTTCTTCACACCAACTTTACCTGCAGGATAATAATTGCTGTTTTAGATTGTAATGTTTCAAAGAACTAACAAACTAAAAACAACAAAAACTTTAAAAGTTCTGGTTCACTTTAAAAATGAATAACCAAACAGAAAACCTTCAGTTCTGAGTGTTTAAATGAGAAAATATTCTAAAACAAGAGCTGGAACTATTGTTTCTCAGTCTCTGGTAGTTAATTCTTTGGAATAAAACCAAATTCTATAAAACTTTAATTTCATGGCATTAAAGAACCCCACACCTCCTGACCAATGCAAAGTGCTGCAAAACTACGTGCTGCTCCACAGTTTTAAACGAAGCTTTAGTGATTTCTAAACATTTCGTGCCTTTTTATACAAAGTGGCAGGATATGCTAACAGACATCCTCTGCATCTGGTGTTGACCTTTCTTGATAAATGTTTAAATAAGCTTGCTTAATTGAGCTCCTTTATCTTATCTGCTGAAGAACGATTCACTGCGCTAAAGATCTAATTCCAGAAAATCCATGTTTAATGAATACCATGAATATCAAACGACAAATATGTGCCTCGCTGGTGGCAACAAAGTCTGCTCCATCGAACACACAACCCTGATTCTCCTCCATACAATGCAACACATCCCTCTCAGTGCCTTTTTCATGCAGGTCTATGATTGCTACTCATTGAACATTAATATACAGAGCAGGAGATGTGTGACAGCAGATCCACAAAGGGAACAAAATCCAATTATCTCCTACTAGGTGAATATCGCATGCAGGATCTCAAACTCACAAAGCCAAGGTAATTGCCGAAGGACGTTGAATGTTGCTGCATGGAAGCCTGCAGTAATTCAACAATGGGAGGCCCCTGTGAAAACAGGACTATATCAGTGCTTTCAATTTATTTAAGTTGGTAGAAGTCCATTAAGAGGGAAGGTGAGCATTGGTTCAGTCTACCGCAACCTCTTTTCCCCGGAGACCGGCAAGCGTCTGGACTTGTCTGGTTTCCAACTCCTGCTGCTGCCGCAGTTAAAGCTGTAACTGAAGCTGAAATCTAGACGAGTCACTGCTGAAGGGTTCTTAGACCCTCCTCAGAGAAATTCAAGCTCTATTCTGGAAGTTTCAATGTGATTTTTAGTGTTCATCTGTCCCATTAAATAATTTATTCTTCAACTGTGAATCTATACTCAAAATTATAATCTTTCTCTACAAATCAGATGATGTAAAGAAACAAAATGATTTTTTGTTTGATTATCAACAAAAGGGTCAGAAATGAAAGGCAAACAGACTAGTGAACTCCATAATGAAGCATACACTGCATTCTCAATTAATTTTGGTGGACGCCTCACTTCGATTTAAATCTAATCTTTGTTAGAAATGTGAGAGATATACGCGCTTCAGTCTCACTAGAAGGGAGATCATTAGACTGTGTTTTCTGTGACTTTTTCCCGGTAGAAGCCATTGAAAGGCCTATTGCTGCCATTACCTCTGTGTACCATCTTCTTTTCCTTTTCCATACTCCTAGCTCAGTGATTCTGTCTTTAGCCATGTCCGTTCCCTAGGCTAAACCATTGATAGAGCTCATACTGCCATTAACCTTGTGTTATCTCTTCGTTTTTTTTTCCTATAGAAACTACTCCTAGTCCAGCTCCTGCCACATGACAGACGGATCCTCATACTATGCCTGGTTCTCTTGAAGGGTTTTTTTGTTAAATGGGAGGGGTTTCTCTTCACTGATGCTACATGCTTGCTCAGGATGAGGGATTTCTCCAAAATCATGCAAAACATCTCAATGCAGACATTCAGGATTCCTTGGATAGACAACTGTTAATCAACCTGCATTGAATGATCAACTGAATTGGATTTTATTGTACTATGGATTGGACTGTATGTACAGTAAATGCATGTACATTTAACTATGATTGGGGTGTACTGGAAACAGTTCAATTTATATATATTTGGAGGACAATGGATTTGATGTTATTTGATATTGAATTTCCCTGAGATGTCATTTTTAATAAACTAAATTAAATTGAATATATTTTTTTCGTTTTATCTAAGAAGCAAGCTACTGAATTCGATGGAGTTTTAGAAAACAATGTAACCATACAGGGGTTGGACAATGAAACTGAAACACCTGTCATTTTAGTGTGGGAGGTTTCATGGCTAAATTGGACCAGCCTGGTAGCCAGTCTTTAATTGATTGCACATTAAGAGCAGTAAGAGCAGAGTGTGAAGGTTCAATTAGCAGGGTAAGAGCACAGTTTTGCTAAAAATATTGAAATGCACACAACATTATGGGTGACATACCAGAGTTCAAAAGAGGACAAATTGTTGGTGCACGTCTTGCTGGCGCATCTGTGACCAAGACAGCAAGTCTTTGTGATGTATCAAGAGCCACGGTATCCAGGGTAATGTCAGCATACCACCAAGAAGGACGAACCACATCCAACAGGATTAACTGTGGACGCAAGAGGAAGCTGTCTGAAAGGGATGTTCGGGTGCTAACCTGGATTGTATCCAAAAAACATAAAACCACGGCTGCCCAAATCACGGCAGAATTAAATGTGCACCTCAACTCTCCTGTTTCCACCAGAACTGTCCGTCGGGAGCTCCACAGGGTCAATATACACTGCCGGGCTGCTATAGCCAAACCTTTGGTCACTCATGCCAATGCCAAACGTCGGTTTCAATGGTGCAAGGAGCGCAAATCTTGGGCTGTGGACAATGTGAAACATGTATTGTTCTCTAATGAGTCCACCTTTACTGTTTTCCCCACATCCTGGAGAGTTACGGTGTGGAGAAGCCCCAAAGAAGCGTACCACCCAGACTGTTGCATGCCCCGAGTGAAGCATGGGGGTGGATCAGTGATGGTTTGGGCTGCCATATCATGGCATTCCCTTGGCCCAATACTTGTGCTAGATGGGCACGTCACTGCCAAGGACTACTGAACCATTCTTGAGGACCATGTGCATCCAATGGTTCAAACATTGTATCCTGAAGGCGGTTACATGTATCAGGAAGACAATGCACCAATACACACAGCAAGACTGGTGAAAGATGGTATGATGAACATGAAAGTGAAGTTGAACATCTCCCATGGCCTGCACAGTCACCAGATCTAAATATTATTGAGGCACTTTGGGGTGTTTTGGAGGAGCGAGTCAGGAAACGTTTCCCTCCACCAGTATCACGTAGTGACCTGGCCACTATCCTGCAAGAAGAATGGCTTAAAATCCCTCTGACCACTGTGCAGGACTTGTATATGTCATTCCCAAGACGAATTGACGCTGTATTGGCCGCAAAAGGAGGCCCTACACCATACTAATAAATTATTGTGGTCTAAAACCAGGTGTTTCAGTTTCATTGTCCAACCCCTGTAGCTCCACTCAGCATTAAACTACTAATCCAAAATTCAAGCACTTTCAACCTTCCAACCTTCAGCAACAACATTTTTAACGCTTTCCATCACTAATCCGTTGCCAGCATCTACAAAAAAAAAAAAAAAAGCAGCCAGTGAGATGCTCGGCAGTGTGGGAAATTGGAAAACACCAGCTGGGACTACGGTCTGATGAATTAATATTCATGTTCTACATATTCCCAGGTGATTAATTTAACACACCTGATCAAATCAATAATTTACTAGGGCCCGAGACAGGTAAGAAAGAAATTATCTTTTTTTTCAATGTGACAACTGGCACACATTTTACAGAAGTCCAGAAATAAATTTAAGACTAATTCATAGTTTTTGCATTCAGTGATTTGAATGTATTTATAGATGGAAAACTGCCAGTAATCATTCCAAACAGATGTCCATGTTGCTCTCCGAGTGTTTTTCCTGATTTGTGGGCATTACTTTGCATTACTATGAATTGGAGGTTGATTCAGGTATATGTATGGATCACTGCTTGCAATAAACACAGCTTGGGTGGTTTTAAAAATTTAGGCTACACTATGTCGACCACAAAGAGGATCTCTAGGGCTTCACTAATTGGCGCAAACTAACATAAGTGTGCTCTAAGAAAGCGTAAATGTTCTTCATGCAACTCCAACATCCATGCTGTGCCTTCGATGGCTTCACTTAAAGTATACAGAGATCCCTCGTGCTCATTTAGCAGGAAAAGAGCTGAACACATGTTTCTGATCTGTTCAACTTACATGAATTTCAGAGAACAGAAGACCCACAAAGAAACTGTCACCAAATTTTACAAAACACATTCACAATTTCATATATTATGACGACAACAGAAGAGAATCACAACCACAACATTTCACAAAACAAGACTGTGTTTCACAATACACCACAAGATTAGAGAAAACAGTCAAACAGCACAAAGCATGAATATAGAGTTTGATATGTTGTGTTTTATAAAATGTGGCTGGTTTTTGCACCTCGCTGTGTCTGTGCCTTAAAAAGAGAATACGAATACACTCTGAATCAGACATCCACTTAAACTCCACGGCCTTGTTGCCTGGTGCCCGTACCAATCTATCACAGCTACACACTGTCACTGGGAGGAGAAAAAAATCTCTGCTCTGCCTCAGACAGTGAGGAAAGCCACAAGATTCCCTGACATTTCTGAGTGTTTCTGCAAGAGTGCTTAGATACAAAGATACACAACATGATGAAACTAACCATCTGAAGCCACATCAGGATCATGTCCTAGCACATCATATCACATTTTATAAATCTGCAACAAACCTCTGGGTATCAAAATGCAACCAGGGAAACGGAAACAGTATGCGCCTGCTTTCTAAACATGCTTTTTAGCAAAAAAATAACCCAGCATGGTTACATTTTCATGTAAAATGTCACTAAATAAAATGTTGAATGAGCAACAGGAATTGTTGCATATAAAAACATGTCTCCATTAATTTAATAAGCAAAATGAGGAGCACAAAGAATACAGGTAAAATGAGTTATAATATTAGATATTTTATTAAATCTACTGCAGACTGCTAATAAATTTCTCCATACAACCAGAAAACCATCAAATAATACTTTATTGAGTCAGTCTACTGCTCTGAATCAAATCATGCATGCTTCCATGTTGGCAAAAATTAAGATGAAATGAAGAAAGTTTAAACACTTCAAGGCAAAAAAAAAATCTAAATTTATTTTTTAAAATTATCAGAATAGAGTTTTGCTTGTTTCTGCTCATCGATGCTCCACCGGAACATCAACCAGGAGCAGGAATACCGAAGAGAACAAAACGATTTGTCCTTAACTTACCCTTTTCTGGTCCTCCAATCCATGCAACACAGGCTTTCTCCTCTGGTGCTGATGTGGACTCGCCTCGGCTCCTGCTTCCATCTTTCTCAAGCCACTAAATATCCAACCTTTCCGGGAACGAAGGGAAATACCTGCTCAGAGTATTTCAGTTCCCTTCCCAACTACTTCCCAGTTATGGTGCATGAATGTCAAATCCAAAATCAGGGAAGAGCTTCCTGTCCATCAACTTTGCCTCATTAAAAATATGACTCTCAGTCTGCAGAGGGACCCAACCTCAACCACATGCTTCTTCTCAGTCATAATGTTTCCTGATGGTTCCTTTTTGTGCTTGCCGGTCCCAAGGAGCAGAACTGGAGGGAGCATCAGGGCAGGGAAGGAGACCCGGAGATAACCAGGAAGAGAGGTTCACCAGAAAACATCACAGAAGCTGTGGACATTTGATCCTTAATGATAATGTGGTCATCCTGACCCCCCTCTGCTGTTGATGATTCAACCTGGATGCTTCCCTGAAACAAAAGTTGAGAAAAACTGTTTTCCAAACAGAAAAACTAAATAAAAAAGGATGTTATAAACAACACATTTCACATGTGACACATAAATAATTTAAACCTTTTTCTTCTACAGTAACACGCTTTAAGGCACCATTTGAACTTGTTTCACATAGAAAGCAGGTTAGCTCGTTTGAGGAGGACACAGTGAACGAGCGCCCACAAAATACCTCCTAATTGATGCAGGTGTGAGCTCCTCAATCATTCCCACAAACTCCCAGAAATCACGTTTAACGACACAACTTTGTGCAGCTGAAAGACAGTTTTTGTGGAATAATAGCAGCTACTCAGCCCATACTTGTCAGCCCACAAACATGAAGTCAAGAGTTACAATGTGAAACAAATTGCTTGCGGAGACGCTGCAGCATCCCTGCAGGAGAATCAGTGTTAAGATCTGACAGAGAGACAAACAGAGCTGCCGATGTTCCGAGCTTTCTGTAAACTCACCGTTACAAGAAAAAATAAAATCAGACACAGGAAGAAACCGCAATCAGAATCATGAATGAAGAGATGCTCACCCAGCGCTGCTCTGGCTCCTTCAGAGGTCGCTCCCTGACTCGTGTGGCGCGGTCCGCTCCAAGCAGCAAGCGGAGCAGCCCTGATGCGTTCATGGGCTGTCGGAAAAGTTACCCGCAAGAAATGATCGAGAAATTGTCTTTTTTCTAAAATTTTTGTTGTCGTGAATATTAATCTGAAAGAATATAAAAAAGAAAAAGTAAAAGAGTCTCACACTACTAGCTCAGTTTGATTATTTTAGAAATCGGTGTTTTTCGTGCCTGGAACGTTTAATGGAGTTAATACAATTTAGCTTGTTGGATTCTATAGACCAGTGATTTTTCAGACATTTTACTACTACTGCGGTAAAAACCACACTGTCTAATTAGTACCACCATACTGTCAGTATGCTGTTGTGGTTTATCATTAAACAAAGAAAAAAAAATCCATTAGTACTAAATGAATGCCTGAGAGACTCGATTTAATTATGGATTCCATTTTATACTCAGAAGTTGAACATTTTAATTATCACGGACAAAATTAACAGATGGGTCCCTCATAGACACAGTTTTGAGTGGAAAAGTCTGACTTTCTATCATCCTTGACCACTGCCTTGCATCTAAAACTTAAAAATAGACAAAATAAAAAATATTAATTGCATATTTGAGGAATATTTCACTACGACTATAGTATCCTTTAGTGAGCATGCTGCTACAGTGTTTAGAAGTAGGCAAAAAATGCAAAGAAATACATTGTTATGAGCATACACTCACCGGCCACTTTAGTAGGTACCCCTTGCTAGTATCGGGTTGGACCCCGTTTTGCCTTTAGAACTGCCTTAATCCTTCATGGCATATATTCAACAAGGTACTGGAAACATTCCTCAGAGTTTGGTCCATATTGACATGATAGCATCACACAGATGTTGCAGATCTGTTTGCTGCACATCCATGATGCAATCTCCCTTTCCACCACATCCAAAAGGTGCTCTATTGAATTGAGATCTGGTGACTGTGGAGGCCATTTGAGTACAGTGAACTCATTGTCATGTTCAAGAAACCAGTCTGAGAGGATTAGTGCTTTATGACATGGCGTGTTATCCTGCTGGAAGTAACCATCAGAAGATCGGTACACTGTGGTCATAAAGGCATGGACATGGTAAGCAACACCACTCAGGTAGGCTGTGGCGTTGACATGATGCTCAACTGGTACTAAGGGGCCCAAAGTGCGCCAAGAAAATATCCCCCACACCATAACACCACCACCACCAGCCTGAACCGTTGATACAAGGCAGGATGGATCCATGCTTTCATGTTGTTGAGGCCAAATTCTGACCCTACCATCCGAAAGTCGCAGCAGAAATTGAGACTCATCAGACCAGGCAACATTTTTCCAACCTTCTATTGTCCAATTTTGGTGAGCCTGTGTGAATTGTAGCCTCAGTTTCATGTTCTTAGCTGACAGGAGTGGCACCCGGTGTGGTCTTCTGCTGCTGTAGCCCATCCGGCTCAAGGTTCGACGTGTTGTGCGTTCATAGATGCTCTTCTGCATGCCTTGGTTGTAACGAGTGGTTATTTGAGTTACTGTTGCCTTTCTATCAGCTCGAACCAGTCTGGCCATTCTCCTCTGACCTCTGGCATCAACAAGGCATTTGTGCCCACAGAACTGCTGTTCACTGGATATTTTCTCTTTTTTGGACCATTCTCTGTAAACCCTAGAGATGGTAGTGCGTGAAAATCCCAGTAGATCAGCAGTTTCTGAAATACTCAGACCAGCCCGTCTAGCACCAACAACCACGCCACTTCAAAGTCACTTAAATCACATTTCTTCCCCATTCTGATGCTCGGTTTGAACTGCAGCAGATCGTCTTGACCATGCCTAAATGCATTGAGTTGTTGCCATGTGATTGGCTGATTAGAAATTTGCGTTAACGAGCAGTTAGAGTGGTGTACCTAATAAAGTGGCCGGTGAGTGTATATTGGTGAAATAATAGTTAGCCGGGTCACTGAGCAGAACAGTTCAAATCCCACTTGTTTGGAAATCAGAAATGGAACAAGTTTAAGCTGGGTTGGACATCTTTCCAAATTCCAACTTCAAAGGTAAATAGAACACAGTATAAGAATCCTACAACATATTTTCCTGGTTTAATGTCTTCGTCTTCAGGTTACTCTGGAAGTTCACTGGATTTCTCTTTTAAGATGTATCCGGTGAAGATCAATGGTATTGAACTGTGGCTGTTGGTGCTTAGTAACTCTACATGAAAGTTTATCTGTTTGCATTAACTATGTCTATATATCAATTTGTGCTCCTGTATGTCAACAGTAATGTTAGTTTTAATTTTTGCAGCAATAGTTTTTTTCCACAATGAGCGCTTTAGATATGAAAAAAAAGTAAACATCCATTTGACCTGGTATTTTTTTCCCTAGTTGTACATGTCTGTTTATTTTTTTAGTAGGATATATGAAGCCATAAAGCCAATCCTAGGCCATAAATAAAAGGTTTTTAAGAGGTTAATTTTCTTTATATCCCTTAAAATTTATAGGGGTCAGATTCAAGTTAAAACTGCAAACTTCAAAGTATTTATTTGAATTTTATGTGACAGACCAACACAAAGTGTGAAGTGCTTTTTTATTTAGCCCACCTGGGGCGCTATTTTTTTGGAAGTATTTTTCACTGAAATTAAAGTTGCAATTTAAAGTTGCAAGTAGTCTATATAATGGGGGGGAGTGGGGGGTTTGTCCCTGCTTCAACAACACAAGTTGTTAAACTTTCCTCTGATTTACAGATTGGATTTAGGTCTGAACTTTGACTGGGCCATTCTAGCACCTGAATGTGTTTTCCATTGTAGCTCTGGCTCCATGTTTAGGGTCCTGCTAAAAGGAGAATATCCAAGTGTTGCAGCCTGTAACAGGTTTTCCTCCAGGATCACTGGTACTTAGCAATATTCCATCTTCTCGTCAGCTCAGTTTCCTTGTCCTTGCTGATGAAAAGCATCGCCACAGCATAATGCTGCCACCATGGACTAAACAATAATCCATGACATGTTCAAAGCCTGTGATATCGTTTTATACCCTAACATTGTTTTAAACTTATCCACAACTTTCTCCCTAAACCTGTCTGTTGTGTTCTTCGGCCTTCATGAAACAGTTTGTTCACTAATGTTCTCTAACAAACCTCTAAGGCCTTCATAGAACATCCGCATTTATACCGAGATTCAGTTTTACACAGGTGGGCTCTACTTGATAAGCAATGCTATCATAATAAAGGGGATTGAATATAAATGCTTAGATTTTTAATTCTAAAAAAGAAAAGTGTCTCATTTTTCCTCCCCTTCACATTTATGCTCTACTTTGAATCTTTCAAACACATGAAATTACAATGCAACTTTATTGAAGTGTGTTGTTGTGAGATGTGAAAAATAGGAATCAATACGTTTGCAACGCACTTTATAACACTTTCTTGTCTTTGATCTAAGTCAGCACAGTTTATAAACCACCATCACATGCCGTTATTTGCTACTTTATTTTGCTACTAGTGATGGTAAAAGTTCATATGGAGACATTAACAGTAAAACATTAAGAAGACATGGTTCCGTTTTACAATTCTAATATCTGTAAATGTGTCCGATTATCGTCGGAGTTGAAATTTAGGAGCAACACCTAAAGGCAGCAACGGGGTCCCGCTCACTCTCTTTCTAACGCCGTCGCATTACGTCACAGACTGCTTCAGATTCTTTTATCAGCATCCTTGAAGCCGCCTGCATGTTGTCATGGTGATTTTTGATAAGGAGTGCTCTCCTGCCACCTAGCGTCGAAATGACATGTCGATTTAAACGCTAAGAGCTGCATAAATTCCCAGATGTTAAAAGGGTTTCATTCACTTCTGCAGTTACAACGTTGTGCAAAAGTCTTAAGACAATCCTGATTTATTTAAATTGTTCTTCTCAGAATTTCTCATTTTCCTAAACAGTATTTCTGCTTCCTTCATTGTTCCTTTTCTGCAGTCGATGTGTTTTACCTAAAGTTTTCCTTATTATTACAATAAGGAGCCTAAACTTAAATGCATAGAAAATTACAAATTCTGATTTTAGATCCTTAATAGCTTTGTTGCTAGTAGTCGCCCTTTTGACCTAATTTATTCCAGTTTCTTTGATTGGTTTTATAATTTTTGCCAACTCCTGCACAGCCATTGAACAGTATTTTGTTTTACCTTAACTTGTTGTCTATTTATTTATTTATTTGCTGTCTTTCGTATTTTTCACATGACTGCTCTGTGTATTTAATTTTCTGTTAGTACCTTTTTAGTCTTGTAACTTCTTTAACATGTTTAAATTTCCTAAAAATGTTAATATCTCTTATCATTGGAAGGTTTGTATGTCACACTTGCAATACTTTGTTACCTTGGCTTGTCTTGCAGATGCAGCAGAAAAAGATGCAATTAGTGACAACATGCTAAGTACCCACAGGTCATACTTGAAATTGGTGTGAGTTTAAGTTTGTCAATTGATCTTTGGAGCATTTTAACGCCCAGATGAATATTGGGTCAGGTTTAAGCAGCCAAAGAAAAAAACCCTCTGTAAAATGGTCAGGAGCTGGACTGACCAAACCAGACTCCAAGGAAAAATGTTGAAAGCCTGTCAAAAAGCCTGCGCTAAATGTCAATATGACTTTTAAAGATGACAAAACTTGGCTGTTTGGAGTTTTAATATAAAACAACAAGGAATAATTTAAGATTTCTGCAAATTGTTACATAAAATAAATTTAAAATGACACCCTAATTTGATCCTGTAGCTTTAAGAAATAAGAGACACCCAATTACCCAATTAAAACATGCAACATATTTTAGTTTCTCACCAGCTCAAACTACAGTAGATATTACTACATATATCAATAATGCAACAAATACAGAAATATAATATTTATTATATTATTTTATGCAGTGACAGAAAGAAGACCTTCAGCATCTTATCAAATAATTTTACTCAGAGCAGATAATCAATGCATTCATGTAAGTCGTATGTTACATTTTGTATTTCTGCTTCATTAAATTTTACTTATATGAAAGTGTGATTTTATACCATAATACACCTTCAATTGTAAATGTATCCTGTTAGAGTCAGAGTAAAGATATAGAAGCAACACCTAAAGGCATCAGAAAAGACTCAAATAAACCAGTCCTCATTTACTGGTAGCCTCTTTAAAGCTACAACTCCAGCAAACACAAGACCCGCATTTCTCATACTGGTGAGTAGTGAAATTTTTTATCCAAATTTACGGTTTAAATGACATTTGTACAGTGGGACTCAGTAAAAAGAGAACATGTGAGAACATTATAATCTAATCCTGGATTAAAATCTAATTATGATAATCTAAACTTGCGCTGTACCTTATTTATTCTCCTCCAGACAGACAGTTAGATAATAATTACTGAGGAAAATCCACAATAATCAAATCAAATGAATCCAGATTTCACACAAACCATGCAAAAGTTTGTGTTGGAGGGTTATGTTGACATTTTTGTGTTGTCATTTTAACTTATACTCTGGTTACAGCATCCATGCACTCATGTATGTAACAGTGAAAAAGCAAAAAATAATTATCCTCCTCCTCCATGGACTGTTTTACTCTATCCACTAAAGATACCAATAAGCTCACACACCTCTTTCCAGGAATCAGTAAACAATCACTTTTAAAACAGGTGTAAATTAATCATTTATCTGATTTCCCTGTGGGTTCAGTAAATTATTTTTAGACTGAGTGCACAAGCATGCAATTTTCATGCGAAAACAATTCATATTGTTTTTAACTATAACATCAAGGTTTACCATGAGCTCATGGCAGAGATTCCAATTATGGTCAGTCTCTTTATGGAAGCTGCAGAGACGAGAAAATGTAAGGCCGGAGCCACGGATGGATGACTGAAGGGACAGCATTATATTAACTATGCAGTTTTTATCTAAAACCAGTGTAGAAATAACGATTTTTATTTGCATTGGATTGGAGAAGTGGCAAACTCTGTTTTCTTTTCCTTAAAATACGTAACTTATATATATTTAACATAAATAGTATAGAGAGCTCTGAAACAACAAATATGTCATAATGTTACAACTGAGGCTGCATTTAAGACCTGGACCAGATTATGTTTATTACACTCTTATACTAAACTCTTACAGTCTTAAACTAAAAGAGGCTGTCGGGTATTTACTGTTTACGCAAGTTGGCGCCTAATGGGCTCAGAGTTTCTGATTAAGACCCGCCTCTTTCTCTCTCGATTTGGCGTCAGTAATAGGGTGACATTAGTGCGCATGCTCCCACTGGGCGGGTCAGATGGTGGTGGTCATCATCACAAACTGGGCAAAGTTTTCCCACAACTGTAGTAAAGTTGGTCACAAGACCACGGTTGTTGGCGAGAGGAGGGAAACCAAGAGCCGAGCAGATTTAACTCAGTTAAATGTAACGGATTTCATGTTTCTATGGGGGGGGGGAAATCCCGATGTCCTCTTTAAAAACACGGCTTCGCTGCTGCACTTTTATCTTTGGAATAATACTGTGAAGATGGGAATCCTTCTCTGAGGAAGAGGATCACTTCGTGGATCTCGGTGAGTATTTTACGAGGAAACACGGAGTTGATAATTAAAACATCCATATATGTTTACCTGTGTTTAAGTTTTAAGCGGTTGATGTGTGGAGACGTGACTGGATTAACTGGTTTTTGCGAGTAACTGGTTTTTGCGAGTTCCCTGTGGTTAAATCTGGTCGCTTTTAAAAGACAGCGCTCTTTCTGGGGTCTAAACTTCTTAAATAGCCCACGCTTAACCGGTGTAAATCTGAGGTTTTAGAGGAATTGGCCGTTGTTGCTGCTCGGGGATCTTCGGCGCCAAGCATTTCAAAAATAGTTTACCTGCGCGGGCCGAAATTCACTTCCTCCGCGCTGTCTCTGCCCGAGCTCCTATTGGCTGTCTCTTGCGAAAAGGGCGGGTCCTTCTCAGCCGTTGAGCCCAGCGATTCGAGGGAATGTACGTCAGTTACCGCCACATTTGCGCAGTATGTTATATCTTTTATATAAGTTTACCTTTAATGCGAATCACGAAAGACAGGGGATATATAATAGGTTATTATTACGCTCTCTTAAAGCTTTTCTATTCGAAAAGAAATGTTTTTAAAGCAGCAGCGATGTCTAGACGTATTATTTCGGATATTGATGAGGCATAAATTTGTTCTAGAGTATAGTGTTGCGCAAAAATGTTTAACCCTTTTAATGTATGATCATGTAACAACCACACACTTGATGTATTTTATTTTATGTAGTAGACCAACACAGAGTAGTTCATCATTGCATTATGGAAGGAAAGTTATACATGGTTATTAATCATGTTTACTATTACTAATAATAATTATTATTATTATGAAAAGTGTGGTGGGCATTTGTATTGAGCCACCCTAAATCGATACTCTTTGCAAGCACATTTCACTGCAGTTACAGCTGCTGGTCCTTTGGAGTATGTCTCTGCCAGCTTTACACATCTGGAGACAGGAATGTCTGTCTCACTTGTTTAGTCTGGACTTTATCTGGGCCATTCTAACACATGAACACGCTTTGATTGATTTTATCTTAGATTGTATGTTTAGGGTCATTGCCCTGCTAGAAGGTGGACCTTCGCCCCAGTCTGAGACATGTTTTCTTTAAGGATTGCCCTTTATTTAGCTGCACCCATCTTCCCATCCAAACTAACCAGCCTCCCCCTTTTCCTGCTGAAGAAAGCATCCCCCAGCATGATGTTATCAGCACCGTGTGTCATCATGGGGATGGTGTGTTCAGGGTGATAAGCAGTGTATGCCAAAACCTTATTCTATATGTTTGCCATTTCTGCGTAATGGCTTGTGGCAAACTTTAAGCATAATTTCTTTGGGCATTATTACTGCCGCCATACCATAAGACCAGAGCTGTGGATCTCTACAGTTCTCCATAGAGTTACCATGGACCTCTTACCTGCTTCTCTAAATAAATTGACTGGTAGCTTTGCTGTTAAGTTCTCTTGTTTTTTTTTTTTTTTTTACATTAACGCTGAAAAGTTAGGGAACTACTGTACTCCACATCTAAACTGTGTTTGCAATAAGTGAAAAAATACAGGAAATGTGTTTTGCTCATTATTATTTCCACATCTTCAATCTGTATTCTTTTTCAATACACTAAGGCGATGGTTTTGTTTGAGCCCAAATGTCTTTAAATACTCCAAAGAAATCAGCCGGCCTGTGTGTAGAAACAACTGATGAACAATGGGGCCCTTCACAACACCCAAAAAGAGAGCGGAGGCTGGTTCCGTTGATCCCTGGACGCCAACCTCCAACCTTAAGATGCTCATCAGTGCTGCCAGTCCTGAGATCCGGAACAGGGAAAAGAAGCTGTGCATGGACACCGATGAACCGGACGGTTTAGACCCCACACAGGTACAAGTTGTTACGTGGCTGCATGTAGGTAAATGTGTTCAAGATGTCTTTCTAATGGGATATCTTTCTTTGCAGGACTCTGAAAATGGTGAAGAGTTGGAGAAAATTATCAGCAGAAAAGACAAGAGTCTGGGCTTGTTGTGTCACAAGTTTCTCGCCAGGTACCCGGATTACCCAGATTCAGCCCTGGCTGACATCTGCCTGGACGATGTCGCTACTCAGCTCAGTACGTCTGCATTCGAACTATTTCTAATGTTGGTTGAAATCAGTTTTTTTTGGAGAATGTTCAATTTATCCTCTAATACAACACACAGATGTAGAGCGCCGGCGCATCTATGATATCATGAACGTTCTGGAGAGCCTCCATATGGTGAGCCGCTCAGCAAAGAACCGCTACTCTTGGCACGGCCGGACAAAGCTGGGCGAGACCCTGGCCATTTTGAAGCATGTTGGCGAGAAGCACAGGTATGGCCAGCAGATGCAGCAGATCCGGCAGCGCATCAGAGACAGGGAGTTCGACTTTAATCCAGAGGAGAAGGAGAACGAAGCAGCAGCGGATGTGGAGTTTGGGGAGCAGAAGGAGCTTTTCTTCGTGGAGCATCCTGGAGTCGAGTTTAAAGCAGGTGAAAAGCAGAAAGGCCAACTTTTCATTTATAAGGGTATTAAATGTATTTAAGCTGACGTTAAATGTTATGTTTCCTCTGTATGGACTACCCTTCCTGTCCCTTCAGCTTCGGTTAATAGCAGGAAGGACAAATCTCTGCGAGTGATGAGCCAAAAGTTTGTCATGCTGTTTCTGGTGTCCAACCCGCCCGTGGTCAGTCTGGACGTGGCTGCAAAGATATTAATAGGAGAAGACCATGTTGCAGATCAGGACAAGAGCAAGTTTAAGAGTAAGTACCTAAAATCTGTGTGATTTGTCAAAATGTGGCTTTGTTGACTCTTTTCACAGTTAGCTTTGTAAAATGATTGCTTTTCAGTAGATGCTTGCTTGGTCATGTGTTTGCAGCCAAGGTGAGGCGTTTGTACGACATAGCGAACGTGCTTCGAAGCCTGAAGCTGATCGAGAAATTCCATGTGACAGAAGCGGGAGGAAGAAAGCCAGCCTTTAAATGGGTCGGCCCTATAGAACTTCCACCAGTTAAAGGTATTGACACAAGTCTTTCCTGTTTTCTCTCATCTCTCCTTTGGGTTTATATTCTGTTCACATATTTCCTTGAAACATTAAGACCTACTGAATATTTTTTTCTCCAACTGTTGTTTTAGATTTGGCCAGGTCCTCAACTGAGTGCCCATCCAAGAAGAAAAGAGTACTTGAATCATCTATAGAAAACTGTGCCAAAAACCTCTTTTCTTCATCGGGGGCCAAGCGCAGCTTCACCCGACACCCCTCCCTCATAAAGCTCTCCAGGAACATTCAGGACGACCGGCGTAAGATCAACTCTGCCCCCAGCAGTCCTGCTAAGTGTGTCCTTGGTGAGTAGGGTGCTTTGCTCTGCATAAAAATTGCATTTCTCCAGTTTTTGAACTTCCAAATTAACACAGTGTTTGTCTTCTCTGATCTCAGGCGATTCGGCCAACATGGACTTTTCAAGCAAAATGGCCCAACTTGCTGCTATTTGTAAAATTAAACTTGATCAGGAATCAAGGTGAGATGAATCCCACGGTGAATAAGTTTTCTCTTCAGTTCTTTATGTAAAGAGGGTGTTGACTGAAGTCTGACTCAGAGAAATCTGCTCTTGATTCCATTAATGAAAAAGTATTAGCTTCTGTGTAGAGAAACTGGTGTCTCTGATGAGCTGCAGGGATGCTAAAGCTCCATCAATCCATCCATCCATCTATAAATGTCCTGCAGCTCAGGGAGAGAGGTCATTTTAGTGTTACTCCAGTTAAACCAGGTCCTGCTTCTCCTCTACTGCAGATTTACCTTTATGTCCAAACATACATATATTTTTTTTCTTTCTATTACTACCACCATTTTTTCTGGCATAGTAATTTTCTGTTAAAATGAGAAAAAAACAGATTTTTGATCAGGGATTAAATAATCAAGAGTCCTGACTCTGTTCCAGGCCAAAGGAAACTCCTGAGTCCACTGCTACAGAGGGAGACACAGCAGCTAAGAGGTTACAGCCAACCGCCCCTGGTCCCATGGAACCACCAAAGGTGCCTCTATTAACACCAACTCAGGAGTCCGGAGTGCACCAAACTCCGCGCACGCCTCTAGCAGGACAGCCTGCCGGCTCGGTCACCTTCATCCCTGCACAGTGTTCCCGCCTGATTCCTGTCCTCATACCTCAGCAGCAGGGGAATGGGCCCTACGCTGTGTATTTGCACTCTTCTACCCTCAGGTCAAATCCTCTGTCCAGGCCTCAGCCAACTAGCCTCGCAGTGCGCTCGATGACATTTGAGGACAAGACTGGACAGAGTCCAAATGCCAGGTCTGCATCTAAGAGCCAACCGGTCTCCAGGGAGTCTGACATCAGTCCTTTGAAGCTTAAACGCCAACGTTCAAATTCCACCTCGGAGAGCAGTCCTTCTAAAACCAAGAGGTCCGAGCCCAACTTTAAGGTAAAGAAAAATGCATGTAGGGCAATTATGGAATACTGATGCTGATGCAAGCCAGTTTTGGTTATAGACATACGGTAAATTATTATAACTTTAATGCCGTGGTAACTTGGTAATACAGTATAGTTCCCTTTTTCTTTGTCCATGTAGGACAGCTGTCCAAAACTCTCTGAGATCCTGCATGCCCGTCTAAAGGCGCGCAGTGGCAGCCGACCCTCACCCCGTGCTCTCCACCTGGACCCGGAGTTTGTTAACACCCCCGGGAGCGCTGCAGGCAATCAGACACTGGAGTACAGCTTGGAGAACCTCCTGGATAGAGAAGACAAGTCAGCAAACTCTGACGGTGAGGCTGATTTCACACCGGTCCAGGCAGTGCCTCTCACACCTGGACAAATCCACTCCGAGGTGAATGCACCAACACCCTGCTCAACTTGCTTCAGTGAAGAACAAGACTGATCCACTCTTTGATTTAACACCAGTTTTTCTTGTTCTCTCCAGACTTTAGTACCAGCCGGATACTTGATCCCAATTTCGCAGCAGTCTCTTATCAGTTACAAGGAATTACAGAGTTCTGGAGAAGAAAGCAACAAGGCCTCATCTTCTTACAACATCTACCAAACCCCAACTGCAGGTAAATATCTTTTCTTTCGATTCCAGTTGGACATTATCTTAATGAACTTGAACGCAAGAGAAGGAGGGTGCATGTAATATTTCTTTGTCTCAGGCTCCACACCGGCTGCAGCCCTGGAGGTGACACCCACCAATCTTTGTATGAACAAACCCTCAGCTGCTACCTCCATTTCCTCTCTGCACGCCTCCCAGCTGCCTCATCGACTTAACAGTCCGAGTCCCGCAATCCTGAATTTCACACTGCAGAATCTGGGCCTGATCTCCAGCCCAGGAAACACGTTTACATCCTCACAGACTCCAGAACGCTCCGGTGCCCTGCTGAGTCCGCTGAGTCTGCAGCAGAGAAGCATGGTTTTTATCAAACCTGTTTCTCCTGTGCCTGTACAGCAGGGGCTGCCTGGACAGCCACTCACACTGATCAGTGTACAACAGGTAAACATGAACAGTTCAATTGATTTTTTTTTTCGTTCATCAGCCCCTTAACTGGTCAAAAATGTATTAGCTAAATAATTCTGGCTCTAAATTGGAGCCAGAAGCAGGTAAAGCAGAGGGAGTGAATATTTATTGGTGCAGGTGAGTGACTGCAGAGTGTAAAGTGTTCCTATGCAGCCTTGGAAAAATATGGAACTTGACCTTAGTATTTTCCAGGTCTGGATTTAAAAAGAACATCGAAAACAATGTATTTCCATAATTTATTCATTATCATGTTTTGGAATATTCCTTCCTTTCTTTTTTCCTTCCCTTAAGTTCTCTGAAATGTAATCAAACTGCCAGAGATAGTAAAGAAATGTGGGGGTTTGAAAAGTAGTGAATCTAGGGTTCCAATACAGTCTGGGAAAACCTAGGGATTGATTTCTCTATTTTCCAACTCTGGAAAAGCATGGAAAATATTTGCTTGACATACTGTTCTGTCTCCAGTTGTCTAAAAGTTGTATCCATCCTTCCTCCCTACTTTTTGGTGACCTTCCTTCCTTTTATTTTATCCTTGTTTTCTGTCCTTCCAAGATTTCTTTCATCCTTTTTTGTATACTTCCTTGTGTCCTTTCTTTCTACCTTGTGTTTATCCCTTCTTCCTCTTCTCCTTCCTTTCTGTTCCTTGTGTGCTTTCTTCCTTCCTTGCTCAAGTCCTTCATTGTGCCCTCCTTTCTTTTCTTGTGTCCATTCTTCTTTCTTTACCTTGGTCCTTTCTTTCTTTCATCATACCTCTCTCCCTTGTTTCCTTCCTTCCCAGTGTCCTTCCTTTCTTGCCTCCTAGCCTTGTGGCCTACCACCCTTCGTCCCTCGTTTCCTTCCCTCCCTCCTTCCTTGTGTCCTTCCTTCCTTTCTTGGACTCCTTTTGTCCTGCTTCCTACCAATTTCTGGTTTTTGGACATGACTCAAGCTGCCAGTTTGGAATATTTGTCATAAATTTATAGTAAACTAGTATTTTTAGATTTTATGGTGAACACAAACGCCTGGGAACCTTGGAAAGCTGAGGGTGGGAAATATTGTATTTTTACATGAAAAGTATGTAGGGACACTAAATTATCTCCATAAAGGCAAATGTATGTTTAATGTGAGCTTTGTGGATATTTTGTCGATGGGGGATGGGAACACCTCTTACAGCCTTGCTTTGCATCAGTTCTCTTACCTTAATGGGAAAACGCTACAGATTCCCCTAATTAATGTTTCAGTTCTGTTAATCAGATTTATCTGACTCTTAAACTGAACTTTGTCGTGCAGCCTCTGATGACTACCCCAAAGGGGACGGGACTCCCTCAGCACAGCTTCTTCCATACACCGGTCCCGCTCTCGCCCCTGGCTGCCGTGGTAACCACCAACACGCAGCCGGCCGCCAAAACTGTTTACATCCCTCAGAGGAAGCTGGACGTCTCTGCCGAGGACTCCTGATGTAAATGTTGGAGTCTGTTATAAATGTACTTGTGGGTGGAGGGCTGTCTGTTTGTGTGTTTAGTGTTTCACATTATTCCTTACCTCTGAACATTTCACAGCATCCATGTGGCCTTTTGTTATCACTGTCAGTCATAAAAATAGCTGCCATGCAGACTTTGGCTGAGGCCCAGTGGACTTATGGAAAACCGATTCAGATACCCAGGAACACTACTGCCTGGCTCCATGTGATGCTGATAAGATGTTTTCCCAGGACTAAATTAAAAATGTACATCTTTCTTTATCGATTTTCTAGTCTTTTTTTTTTCAATTTTCCTTTGCTTTTAACATTCTGGATTTCCTTTATTTCAACAAGATCAGTAAGTTTCATCACTGTTAAAGCAGAACTGAGATCACTTTTGCATATATGTACGTGAACTGCTGCCCATGAACAGAGTTCTTAAATATGTGAATATTTGAAGCATTCTAAGAAAAAATTAACATTTTGATTGGTTTAATTTATAAGAAAATGATCTTTTGTTTGTGATGTCTTGTTCTTTGTAAAATGTTCAATAAATTTTAATGATTTTTTTTGTAAAAACAACTTGCATTTTCTTCTTTTAACTTAATTGAATATTACATCCCTTGCAACAGACTAACGATGTAAGGGATAAAGTGGGTCATCTGTTAATCATCAATTTAAATTCGAACACCTTTATTGTCTTGGCTTTTTGTCTAGTTACGTTAATAAGTGGGGCTTTGCTTGTCAAAACTGTCCAAATAGGTTGTCTTTAGCTATAAATTGTTGAGTCTTTGAATTGATACAGTACGTTTAGGACCAAAGCAGTTAGGACATATTCTGACATGTTGAACCCCATTATTAGCTTTTTTTGTTTAGCCATACCAGCACATCAAAATATAGGGCTTAAAAACAACTCATGAAAACAGCAGAAGAAAGGCCATGGGTTATAAATCAATGTATAAAAAAAATAAATGAACTCATGTCTCACTGTATCAGTACAGACATTAACCATCGCAGTTGTTTTCCTTCTCCCTGGTGGCTCATATTCCACATCTTTCATCCTTTATTTCCTATGAATGTTTCATTTCAACCCTTTTTTGATCAGATAAAATTATTTTCTCTCAATAATATTTATATAGCAAATTTTCACAAACGTCAACCTCACAAATACACAGTGCTGTACAGTACAGAAAACAGCACGGTTATGACTAAAAGTTTAAAATGATTTTAGCTGGCTTTTAAAAGTATTAAAAATATTTTTTTTTATGAAACCCAGATCTGATTGGCAGCCAATGTAGCAACCTTAGATCAGGTTTTATGAGTTCCTCTGTTTGGTCTCTCGTGGACAACCTGAAGTAGTAGTTTTTCCCTCAATAAACGTCTACATGTTGGGGTCATCCAAAGCAACTGTTGTAGTGATGTTTACTCCATGACATGCCATGAGATGCTTCTGTGGACGCAGCTGTCGGAGCTCACTGTATCTCTTACTCCAGAACAAATATTTGAGCTCCTGATTTTCAGGCTTCTTTCAGCCGGTGATAACGGGTCAGAGGGTCTGTCACAAGTTATTTTAGGAGGAAGCGTCAGCGGTGGTCTGTGCTGATGGTGGTATGAAGACTATTTAACCCGCCTGGGAGAGTTAACAGCCACATCAACCACACGGGCTTGGACTAAAGGTAAGGAACCATTTTATTTTAGTTTGAAGAATAATTGTCTTCCTTCTTATCGGCAGAAAAATCATGTTTATTTACATTTCTAAAGGATGCGTGTTAAAAAATGTTCCAACATATGTAGAGTTGTTTGATGGCTTTTATGTCTGAAATACCACCGACCGCTCCTGTGAGGTGACGGGTCGAACAGGAGGCCAGTCTAAACTTCACAGCCTCTTCTTTAGGCTTTTGGCATTTGAGAAACAGCTGATGAGTCAAAATGAGATGAACCGTAATGAGAAAAACATTTTAGTTGTACGACATTTTAATCAAAAATGTTTTTTTACTGCTAAAATAAATCTAACAGAACAAAAACAGTAGAATGATATGGACAGAAGATAAGAATAGGATATTTTTCCTAAAAGCAAACATCTGGCTTTTAGAATTTCTAATTTTAAGCAAATGTAACTTAAAAAAACTGAATCTTCAGGAAAATTGCTCTGATGTTTTTTTTTTTTTTTGCGGTGATCTTTTGACTCAGAACTGTTAGATGTTATTGGTGCTATGATGATGAATATATGACAGTAACATTTGTTAATTTCCAGCCTTAAGGTCCAGCCTTGAAGGCAGAATAAATATCAGAGAAAGTCTCTAAGATGCCAAACTGGGGAGGAGGCGCGAAGTGTGCAGCCTGTGAGAAGATGGTGTACCACGCCGAGGAGATCCAGTGTAACAGCAGGAGTTTCCACAAGACCTGCTTCATCTGCAGTAAGGATACGTTCTTTCTTTGCCTTACTTTATGATTGATTTTATTTTATGTAAGATTTATTTATTATTTAGGGGACAATGCTGGTCTTGGCCAGGAGGGCAGTAAAAGTGACCAAACTGAACAGGTTTGACTAATATGTGCATACATAATTGCACATTTTAGGCATGAATGACATACTAATGCCAAAAGGTTATTGTACATATATAACCTGATTAAAAGCATCTGGCCAAGAACCTGTTGCACATGCTCAACCCATTGTCAGCACCTCAGTCCCCACCTATTGCACATAACAGCCATGATAACAAGACTGGTGAGCTCTGAGCCACGCCTTTAATTGTCCCAGTTAAACTAGTAAATGCTAGTACTGTGTCTTATTGGTCCCACTGAAACAAGAAGATGGTGGATATTACTGCAGAGCTGTTTGTCCATTAAATGTTGCTACATTTCTGTTTGTTTGTTTGTTCTTATGTTGTATTTCCCATTCTTTCTCCCATTTACCTAGCTTCCTTAATATTGAAAAAGTTTTATGAATTCATCCTTTACCTTACATTTATTCTTTGTTAATTACAATGTTTGTTAAGCGTTGCTTGATATTTTTCAAACAATGCTAATTTTGCTGGAAAACTTAAACACAGAAGGCAGAAAAAGCATAGATATGCAGAAGATATCATTTTAAGCCATTGTGGCCTTGTAGAAATAGACTATTGCTCTTATATTGTTTGCTGCACCATTGTGAAACACTTATCTTCTTGTGGCTTTCTTTCATCGGTGGCTTTGTTCTCTCCTGGGCAGATTTGTGAAGAAGCAGTGCTAATAGTTGTCCTGAGCAGTGCATCTTTACAGCTCCTGCAAAGTTACCATGGGCCTCTTGGCTGCTTCTCTGATCGATGCTCCCTGTTTCCAGCCCAGAACTCTGTGAGATGTTCAAAGGTTAGGGAATTATTTTTTAACCTAACCCTGCTTGAAACTTCTCCACAGCTTTCTCCCTGATCTGTCTGTTGTGTTTCTTGGTCTTCAGCAAGCCTCTGAGCCCCTCACAGAACAGCAGAATTTATGCTGAGATTAAAGAATTTACACGTGGACTGTTTTAATTAATTATGTGACTTTTGATGTGTTTTGATTTTATTTAGGTGAATCAAAGTAAAGGGGGATTAATTCAAATGCATAGTTTTGCAACAACTCCCAATGACAAACACTGAAGGTTGTGGTTACATTTTGAGTACATGTCTAACTGCAAAGGGAGAGAATACTTTTTCTGTTTTTCTGTTGTCTGCACAAACTGCAACCCTCCCCTGCTTGTTGGTGTCTGTGTGACTGATCCATTATTCCACCGGGACGCTCTGAAAGGCTTCTGTGATAAACTCATCCCACCTGCTAAGTATTCATCTTCTCTCCAACATTCACTTCACACTCCAATGTCCTCCTGAAAATAGCAACACAAGACACCTGACTTTGTGTGCTGTCACTGTTGACTGATAAAGCCAGCTTGGTGGGAGCTTTATTTAACTTCTGTTCCTCCAACATGACATTCCTCGGTCTGGATAAATTCAAATTGTGCATGCCTTAGATAAATATTAATGTCCTTTGTTTTTCACAGTGAGCTGCAGAAAAGGGCTCGACAGCACCACGGTTGCAGCACACGAGTCTGAGATTTACTGCAAGTCGTGTTATGGGAAGAAATATGGGCCAAAAGGCTATGGATATGGACAAGGAGCAGGGGCTCTGAGCTCTGATCCTCCAGGACAGGATGAAGAACCGCACCAGCAAAAGTATGGGTTAAACACCAAATGTGTGCTTTTACAGATAATGGTACTCAAATCAGATTGGTTGATTTAACACCTTCAGAACGCTTAAAACCGTCCATACTTCTTTACATTTTGCTTCAAAGGAGAAAGACCTTAAACATTAACATTCTTCTGGAATTCCGAAGGTATTTTCTTAAACTCAAACATAAGGAGTTTAACATGGGTTCTGCACTAAATGGTATATTTCCGGTCGAAATGATGCATAGATGTCAGCTGAACCTAAGATAATAAATATTCATCTGAATAAGGTCAGACACTGGCCTGAAGAATAAGGGAATACAGCCAAAGTTTAAAAGAAAAAAAATATATATATTTTCCAGAAAACCTGAAGAACTATCGATCAGATCCACTTTAAAATATTTGTATTAAGTCTGGCTATTTGAGGCAAAATATAAAGAAATGAGGGATGACTCAAGACTTTTGCACAGCATTGTACAAACCAACCTAGGTTGGCAGATTTTATTGAGATGTTCAGCTGTTAATTTCTATTTTTTTTTTTAGTTCTAAACCTCGACAAACCTCTTCAAATCCCAATTCCAGCAAGTTTTCGCAGAAGTTTGGCGGCTCAGACCGCTGCCCCCGTTGCTCCAAAGCGGTGTATGCAGCCGAGAAGGTGATGGGAGCGGGAAAGGTAGGAACTGTCTCTGAATGCTGTGGTTCTGACTCTGGCTTGGTTCTCCTCCATCAGTTTAATCTCATTCAAACACGGAGAACCAGGACCCTGAACCCAAACCTGTTTGATCTGAATGAGTCCTAACCACATGGTAAACTGGTCCAGTATTACATTCAGTATATTAAAGCTTTATGGCTGCACAGACAAAAACTGTGAAAAAGGTCATCTGCCGGAATTAGGATGATTATAATGAAATTAAGGATTGGGGGAATTGCCGATGAGCTACGACACATAATCAAAACAGAGTAAATAAAATTATCAGTCAGATCCATTAAACAACTTTCCTTAGTTTACACAAAAGATACAACTCAAAACAATGCATATTTTGAGATTCTTCTGTGTTAACTTATATTTCTTTGATAGTTTATAATTTTCACCCCATGATCATTAAAGCCTACAAATCAGAACACATTTTATGTTTAAGCATTGATTCTTTTTAAAAGAACCTAATGACAAAACAGCAATTTTATTTTTTTCAGTGGATTAAATTTTTGAAAACACTCACAGCACAATGTTTGATGGAAACAAATCTTTAGACCCGACCTATTTTTTTTTTTTCTGACATTATACATTTATTTTGTCATCAGGCTTGGCATAAAACCTGTTTCCGCTGCGCGCTGTGTGGTAAGAGCCTGGAGTCGACCACAGTGACAGACAAGGATGGAGAGCTGTACTGCAAAGGTACATTCATTACTCTCTTTCTCTCTATATATATATATATACACACACACACACACACACACACAGGGGTTGGACAATGAAACTGAAACACCTGTCATTTTAGTGTGGGAGGTTTCATGCCTAAATTGGACCAGCCTGGTAGCCAGTCTTCATTGATTGCACATTGCACCAGTAAGAGCAGAGTGTGAAGGTTCAATTAGGAGGGTAAGAGCACAGTTTTGCTCAAAATATTGAAATGCACACAACATTATGGGTGACATACCAGAGTTCAAAAGAGGACAAATTGTTGGTGCACGTCTTGCCGGGCTGCTATAGCCAAACCTTTGGTCAATCATGCCAATGCCAAACGTCGATTTCAATGGTGCAAGGAGCGCAAATCTTGGGCTGTGGACAATGAGACACATGTATTGTGATGGTTTAGGCTGCCATATCATGGCATTCCCTTGGCCCAATACTTGTGCTAGATGGGCGCGTCACTGCCAAGGACTACCGAACCATTCTTGAGGACCATGTGCATCCAATGGTTCAAACATTGTATCCTAAAGGCGGTGCCGTGTATCAGGATGACAGTGCACCAATACACACAGCAAGACTGGTGAAAGATTGGTTTGATGAACATGAAAGTGAAGTTGAACATCTCCCATGGCCTGCACAGTCACCAGATCTAAATATTATTGAGCCACTTTGGGGTGTTTTGGAGGAGCGAGTCAGGAAATGTTTTCCTCCACCAGTATCACATAGTGACCTGGCCACTATCCTGCAAGAAGAATGGCTCAAAATCCCTCTGACCACTGGGCAGGACTTCTCATTCTACCTTGCAAGGACATCTCTTACATGCAGTCCTGTTACGGTGATCCCACAGTTTTCCTACCAGAGGTAGTTCTGAACTCTGGCTAGGCCAGTCTAAGACAGAAGTCAGTCTTTTATTAATTTGAATTCATGCTTTGGCTTCCTGTAATGCTAAATATGACATTGCTGCCACCATAATCCACTGTGGGTATGGTGTAGTTTTAGTGCCAAACACGCCTTTTGGATTTGTGACCTAATAAGACATTTTCCAACAAGCTGCTATAAGATTTTAACCAGGAGTGGATGCTTTCTATGAAGGAAAACGTCCTTACCTCTTGGTCCAAGTGGACTAGAGAATACAGGATATTGTTGTCATAAAGTATAAGAGCAGGTTTTTACAAATGAAAGCTTGGTATGTTTTTCTGTTTTCAGTTTGCTATGCCAAAAACTTCGGCCCGAAAGGCTTCGGTCTGGGAAACGAAGCCATGTTGGAGGAACGAGAATAAACTGGTGGCTCTGCTGAAGCTCAAACCCAACCCCGGCACCTCAACCCTGGAAGATAGACGAGCATGAACAAGCTCCTCGGGAGCAACGTTTTAAAAATCCCAATATGTTGAAAATAATGGGAAAAATGTGCATAATAATAAAAAACGAATTTTGTTACATCCAAATCTATTCTGATTGGAGGTTTATTTTAAAGGCAGTCAGGTCTGTGCCCTTGCCTTAATCTTTGGTTACCTGAGGAGAGATCTTGACTATTTCTTAAATATGAGCTTTCATGAGTTATGGGTCAGAACGACTTCTTTGTTGAAGTTATTTTATGGTTTCTTAGTGGATGAAAGGTTCCTCAATTTAACGAAGTTACACTTTCATATAGACCAGAGCTCTGCAACCTGTCACAAAGTTCCAATAGTAGATATCAAAAAAAGGTTTTGTGATTCTAAAGAGTTTTATTTAGCTGGTCTGACGGCAAAAATGGCTCTTTGAAATGTCAAGGTTGCAGAGTCCTGATTTAAATTTTGCAAAGGCTAACTGTTACTAGATGGCTTAAATTAAGAGTGCAGACTGTGACAAAGGCATATTTTTCAAATTAAAGCAGTTATTTCATACAAAGGATCTTAAAATCCAACAAAAAACATGAATTTAATCAACTTTTCACCATTATTAGTAAAAAATTCCCCCACAATATTTTGTTTTATTATTAGGAACCAAGTAAAAGTGAGTTTTAAACAGTTAAAAAGACAGGCGCAAGATTGCTTTATTGAAGTATATAATAGTGGTTATTTGTTATGAAACATGCAGCTTTTACAAAAGTCATAAAACCAAACTGTTTACACATACAAAGATTCTTGTTTTCCTCTTACTGGATGATAAAAAATAGGCTTAATGTGTCCATAAAAACAGCACAAAATGTCCAGAACTATTTAGACCTTCAGGATTTCCCTTTTTTACTCACATTGGTCGAGTGTAAGGCAGCAGCAGACTGTACAAAGATCAGCCAGGTCAAACGATATCTACACCTCCTTATTTTTCCAACCTCAACAGTCATTAAGTCTCTCTTTACAAGGAGCTCAAGGCAGGAAAAATAAATAAATACATTCTGTGCTTTTGGTCCAGAAGCAGAGTCCGACGCGGACATGTGCGGAGGAGATGAAGTCAGACCATGTTTGTTTGTTCAAACAGGTACTGGTCGCGTTGGGGCTGGAGCTGGGTCGTCCAGTCGACGATGGTTGGCTTAAAGAGGCCGCAGCAGCGCAGCTGGAAGAACGACACCAGGTTCTGCACCACGCCCATGCTGCAGACCGACGGGTCAAACGGAGACCATCAGAGAGAGAAAAGGGGAAATGGTGAAACTCTTCTGAGGAGGCAAGCCTCTGATTTTCAGGTTGTTTGTGTTTAAAACTATCAGTTTAATAAGGAACCTGTGTCCTTACAGAAACAGGACTTTCAGAACCAAAACAAGTTCTAGAGTGGAGAAAACCTCCACCACTTCAGTGCTACATACTAGCCTCGCACACATGTGGTTCTGGGTTGTTTTCAGATGAATAAAGACTTTTATGGAAAGACTGCAGTATTTAAGGCAAATGGAGTATTTTTGTTTGGGCAACACCTTAAATCAGGAATTTCAAACTGAATCTCATGCGACCAAAACTAAAACCTCCAAATTGAAGCTGAAACTCAAGTTTTATTTTTCAAAACAAAAAAACATAAATGTAAAACATTTTTTATTTCTCCTGTCCAAATATTCAAGCAGTAATATTAACGCTTCAAGGCATCTTATTTCCCAGTCAGAACAAGTAAATTCTGTTCGTTAGCTTTAAAAGAGTCAAGAACATTTAGTCCTCACGTCTACCTCAGTATTTCTTCCTTGGAGTAATCCTTCTAGTTGAAGTATTTTACTACAGGGCTCCACAGCAACTAAAAACCTCTAATTAAAAATCCCAACAGAGGAACTAATACTCATCAGAGCTGACAAAGTTCATATGTAAATGTTTGATTTTGAAAACCATCCTTGCTTTGGTCAATCACATTAACTTCTAGTAAAACAGTGAAGTTGTAACATGCAAAAGGTGAAAAAGTTCAGTTTAACATGAGACATTAATACACTGTAGATGAATTATTGCTAACGCTTAAAACTCCATACTCTTCTATGGCTCCAGCATCAGTTTGATCCCACAGTAAAGCATGAAAGCAATATTACTGAACTCACTTGAACGGGTTCTGTCTCAGGGACACAGATTGTCTCATTCTTCTTTGCTGGAGCACCAGATTAGTTCTCTCTGCAGTGGTTAATCCCAGGAATGTAATCTGCTCCGAAACAAAGAAAAAAAGAAAACATTATTCCACAGAGAAGATGCCCATCAAATGAATGAAGGCAGGAGATAACCAAACCAGATGAACTGGTTTCAGAGGTTTAATGGGTCTAACCTAATCTGTCTCTACTCAAACCATCTACAGATAAATGTTAAGATTTCTTTTCTAGATTTAACTCGATTTATTTCTGGCTTGTCCAGAAAGTCCAGTTTGTAGTCATCTTGTTATTGTTACATTAGTTGGAAAGATTTAGCCATATGGAGTTTCACCACACTAATTAAAAGGTGTTAGTGGGCCACAGAAACCCATCAACACAGCCGTCACCTGGTAAAGCTGCCCAATCAGGAACAAAGTGGACCAGCAGGTATGGTAGAAGGACAGCACAAAGATGGCCAACACCCAGGGAGAGCAGCTGACCGCTGCAGACAGGACGCCCCACAGGCCCTGATCCTCAAAGTGCAACGAACAGTGGCTGGTCCAGTCTGAAAAGACACGCAGCATCATTTCTATTTATTACACAGGTCTCTGAGGACCTCTGGTCACACGTTTGTTGAGTCACTCACATATAAAACAACCGTAGAGCATCCAGCTCCCCATCAGCGAGAGGGAAAGGAGCAAAAGGACGAAATAGTGATGATTCCTCGCACCTGAAACATTATGAGGGACATTAAAGATAACTGTTCATGTTCAGCAGACGGAAAATGTTTTTTGTTTTTATTTGCACAAATATCGAAAGAAAACAGTCTTCAGTAATTAAGTTATAAAAAGTTCAATATTCAACATTTACATCAAATTGTGCATTTAACATTTTAGGACTGCATCTTACTGGGTCTTCAGATAAACTATTTTATTTAAGCAGAACTTTCCATCGGGGCATGTTTACATCAGTTATGTTTTTAATTGTCTGAACTGAGATTCTGCAAGTAAAATCCATGTTGATTGTGGTTTTTTACTGAAGTTTTACACATTTTCACTTCATACTAACATATACAAGTAAGAGAGCAAGGAGGGAAGGGTGGACAGATGAGGTGCTTTACACCAAATAAAAAGAACAGCACATCTGATATTTCCATTGATGACCTTCAGAACCACAAATTCTGTCGCGAGCCACTTTTTAAAAAGGTTCGTTTTCACAGAGTTGTTTTTGTCCTAAAAATCAAGCTAAATGTGAAGTTGTTTAATAACAGAAGAACCATTCTTCTGTCCAGCCGACACCACCATGCACCCAGAAAATGGTCTGAAAATATTAAATGGTTTCCAGTTTCAGGGTGTATTCACACCGCTTTAAACGGACTAGAGTTCATTTCCCCCCTTGGTCAGGACCTTTTGTGCAGGTGTGAATACTCTCAAGCAAACCCTGGTCCGGACCAAACAACCGGACCGAGACCATCTCAAAAAGTGGGTCTCCCAAACGGACTCTGGTGCGGTTCGCTTATGGTCTGAATACAAACCGGCTCCGATCCGAACCAAGTACAAAAAGCGTACGTCTCTTTGGACATAAAAAGCCACCGTAGCCGGTAGCAAAGGTGTGTGTTGTAAGGTAATCATACCTGATAAGCTGTGTGTTGCTTAGCAACACTACCGGCTTGTTGTGGGACAAGCAAGCAGAGAACGTTGGCGTTCAGCACGCATTCTCCGACGGGGTTCCAACATTATAAATGGAACGTCTCAAAGTCTGTGCTGAATGAGCTGCGCTTCAGCCTCACAATAATATTGCAGCTGTAATAACAGCACAAATATGCAGAACAGAGGTGCTGCACGCAGCACGTCTGCAGCTGTTTTCCTACATTTCCGGGTCTGTGCTCTGTCCCGCCCCCATCATTTCTGTCCAATGGGAACAATGATCGTCACCCGCGTGGCTTTGTTTACAAGTAATAGTTCACTTGCAGAATGTACAATGTGAAAACAAACCGCACCAAATGAAAAAATAAAGTTCGCTTTTGGTCCGGACCAAACAAGCAGACCAAAGGTCTTTCCTGGTGTGAATACGCCCTCAGTCTGCCTGTGTGAAGGTATGGATGACTGGCCAGTGCAGCGCTGACCCCATGTGGTGATTCCGGTCACAGCAATACAAACGTCCCTGAGTGTTTCTATGGGCGCCAACATCCAAAGGCGGTTTCAGTTATTGATCTGCATGGTTTCAATTTTATTAAAATAATATTTTTGGAAAAAAAAATATTTCTGCGAGCAGACGATGCTCAGACAGACCTTCATACAAAAGCGGTGAACTAATTTTAACACTGAGCCTTGGGAAGAAGCATCTTTAATCAGCAATTAAATAATTTAGAAAGTCCAGATATAAACGATCTATATATTAGAAACACAAAAAAATTTTATCATTTGAAAAATAAACTGTTGGGAATTGGTTGGTTGGCAAACACATGTACCCGTCGGCAAAGACAACGGAAATACTTGTCTTTGTCTTTGTGTTTAAACCCTACGGATTTTTGCCTCTTTTCTAGAAATTGCATTTAACTTTATCTGAAATGTTTTGTTGCACATAAAACAAGTTGCTGAATAATTTAAACCGATCAAATGTAAATTTGACTAAAATAACCTTCCCAAGTTTAGTTGTACCTATACAGGTGTTGGTCCATGCAGAGTGGTGGTCCTGCTTCGCCACGCATCCATCACAGCTGAAGCAGTGAACCGCTCTCACTGGTTTCCTTATCTGCCGAAATGGAAATGATTTTAGGTATTCACATTACCTCAATCGTTTCATAATGATTGGAAGGTTTCCTGTGGAATGACTCACCATACAAGAAGTGCAAAATATTCTGGGGTCCAAACAGCCAGCCTCAGCTAGCACCACCACGTTCTGAAATCCCAAATGCAAAGAAAACACAAGCCTCATCAAGCTGTGGAAACAGCTCCGTGCAAGACGGCTTTAACCGGACGACAAATTTCAAGACCTTTCCCACCATTTTCTTCTGCTCTTCTGTGGGTTTGATGAAACCGGGGTCCGTCCTGCAGGTCCGGAGGAAGTAGTAGAGAAGAGCGGTGGCGTTCAGAGTGAACAGCACCTGAACTGTTGCGCTAGGTAGATGTAGATTCAAGTTAAGAAACTTTAAAGAAGAAACCCAAACTTATTTCATTACACACGAAGTTTTGAGAAATGAACCGTTTACTCAGACAAGAAAAAGCATTCAGGATTGCATCGATGTTTCCTTTCAGTTTGAAAGGAAGGAAAAAGTTGGAACACTAATCAGTGAATAGCTAACAGTGGCCGCTGCTTTAGGCATTAAAAATAACACAAAACATTAAAGCAGTCCCAGTCGGGGATTACTTGCTTTCAAACTAAAATGGCCTACGATAAAATGACCTTTTCAGGAATTGTCTTCTTGTATGTAAAGGATATCTGGGAGGAACCAGAAACACCAGGTGATGAGCATCCAGAACACTGAAGCCATGAACGTCGAAGGCATCAGAGAAGCCTGAAAGTCCGGGTTTGTGAAATTCCTGTTTTAATAGCAGACAGTTCTGATTAAAGTTACCCTCACATGAAAACTCTTGCATTTACATTTCAGTCTGTCAGGAGAAGATCTGAAGGCAAACAGGTTCTCACCTTGAGGCTAGGTTGCTCACTCCCATCACACAGGCCAACAGGATACTTTTAAGCAACCAGGACTCCGAGTTCATATCCAGTATTGCACCAACACATCCAAATATGCCAGTACTAAATAGGAACTGCATCAAAACCTTCAAAAATATCAGACAAAACACAATTACAGCAGTCCAAGTCATTCTGATTTCTGCTCATGAATGATCAGGAGTGTTAAATCTAACCTTGTATCGGACAACAACGCGTAGGCAGCGGGAATTAGAGCGAATTCGCTCCTGTTTGATGACATTGAGCATGTGGATGAGCAGCGGGCTGTGCACCTGGTGGGCCAGGTCGATGGGCGTGTCACCCTGAGGAACAAACCATGAAGAAACAGTTACTTGTTGCTTAAATTCAACTACTAGTCCTCATTTATTAAATGTATGTGGAGGGAAAAACAGGACAAAGGACACGGAGAAAAAGTTACGGTTCTTAAAACGGAAATATTTTTAGACGCATGGTGCATTTAGAACAATATTACTGTATTTATGGTTAATTATTAATTATCTGCAGATAATTTAAGTAGAACTAAATCCCACAGTTCCAGATCATGACTAGCATGTAAGGAGATGTGAACTGACTTTTTACATAAAGTAAGCTGATTTCTTGTATGCAACTGTAGACTCGAAGAGAGAAACACTATGTTTTAAGGCAAAGTGATCAACAGCTATTAGGCTGATTTTGTCTTCCTAGGACGTCTTTATGGAGCTTTGACAAACTCCAGGTAAGAGAGGCAAACCTGGCACTCCAAACCCAAACCAGCGCAGGTTCTCTCCATTTGTCTCAGAGATACAAACAGACTGAAACTCTCCCTTATCTCTAAAATTTGTGAAACTTACCTTGATATTTTCAGCGTCCACGCTTGCTCCCGCCTCCAACAGGATGTGGGCAGCATCAACGTTTCCTGCGAGCACTGCGCAATGCAACGGCGTGTTCCTGTTAACTTTGTCCACCGCGCTAACCGAGGCATTGTTTTTGATAAGAAAGTTTGTGGGCTCAGGTCTGAGGCAGAAAAACGGGAACTTTTATCATTTAACTATAAATACATCAAGATACAGCCTTTTGTATATTTAAAGATATTTTTCAAATACGTATAGCCGGAAGAAGAGGAAAACCTCTTGAAGACTCTGCCATGTGAAACCACTGGGCTAGGGTCTTACCCAATAATCTTCTGGGCTGCTAACATGAGGGGTGTCTGACCGTTGCAGTCAGGCACATCCACTTCCTGAACATAACGAAACACCAAGAGAAAAACAAGACATGAAAAAACCAGAAACGCCAGATTTCTGAGTGAAAGGTGATCCTGTATGGAGTCTGACCTCTCCCTTAGCCATAAGATAAGCTGCTACGGCCATATGCTGGAAGAGGATGGCGAGGTGGAGTGAGCGGTAACCCTCTCCGTCTGTGATGGAGGGGTCTGCTCCATATCTCATCAACTGGATCACCATGGGGAGGTGGCCCTGTCTGTTCACACATATAAAACAAACAAGCTTTGTACAAATAAAGCCAATTTCTTATTTTATTACTAGGTAAATGTTGAATTTCCCAACTGATGACTGATCTGAATAAAAACAAGTTAAATGAGATCAATAAATCCATTATGCTCCAACCTAATGGCCCAGTGGAGTGGAGTAGAGTTGAGGTCTCCTCCCAGCTGGTCAACAATAGCCCCTTTGGACATATAGTACCTGAAAGACAACAATCAGTCGCTGGTTTCTTCTTAAATAAACTTGACCTGAAAATGTCAAAAAAACCGAACTGGGCCTGAGACAGTGATTCTTTAACTGGGAGGTGCGCCTTCAAATGGTGGGGTACTGCTATGATATGGGAGGGCCATGACCCCTCCAGATGTTACATTTGATTTGTTTTTCCAGGCAGCCAGGGGAGACTGTTAACCAGTGAAATACAACTAGGATAATTTGGTTTTATTTGTCCCTTTGTATTTGCTGACTACTATAGTTTTTTAAAAACAGGGTTAATGTGATGCAACAATTATGTGACAAAATGTCAAACTAATTTTGTTCATAAAATATTTTTTGAAAGGACACTTCTAAGCTGAAAAATGTTATTCACCTTAATGTTTTTATTTTCTATAAAAGTTAAACTTGATCTGTTTTGGTCCAAAGTCTGAACAGAGGCATAGACGAAGAAGGTTAAGATGTAAAAGATAAGAAATATTAAAGACAAAGCAGCAAATTTGATCTATTATGACCTGAATACTGGTCACAGTGATGCTCTGTGAGCTAAAATCTTCTCAATATCAAGTTCACCAAACAACTTTCATGTTTTATGATCTAAACATCACAAAAAGGAAAAACTGAGGCAAAGATCATTTCAAGAACTCTTACTTGACCAGCTCTGAACGGTTGTTGATTGCCGCCCAGTGCAGCAGAGTGACGTTCTCTTTGTCTGGCTGCCTGACGTCATATCCTGCTTCCACCAGCTCCTTACAGCGCTCAAGGATCCCAAATCTGAGAGGATGGAAAAACAGACTTAACACACTCATTGCTAAAGTGAGGCTTTGGGATATAAGCTACTAAAAAATGCAGCTTACGGTGAAGAAAGCGACAAGAAAACTAAAGAAGTTATTGATTAAATCCAGTAAGGTCAAAGTAAACGGTCGTCAGTGGATCAAGCTGGTAAAACAGGCTCTTTTTATCAGATTTTACCGGTGATAAAAAAAATGGCTTCCTCTGACACATAATGAGGTAAACAGAACCAGGAGCACCTCCTGGGCTGCTTCTTCGTGGTGCAGCAGCTGATAAAGATAAAATCAAGTATCTCCTACCTTCTTACCGTGATCTCAGCCTTCAGGCTAAAAAGCTGCTGTATGCCTGCTGATCAAACACGGATGTCTGAATGCCGAGCAAGGCTACGGTTTAAATACCTGAGCATCTTTATGAAAACATCTTAAAAACTTTGCATCTTTAAATACAATTCTTGGACAATAACCCAGAATCATCAGATTTTTTTCCAGTCTAAACAGTTTAAACATTTTCCAAAATCATTGCCGGGACTGTAGGGGAGGATTTTACTGAGGTAAAATAACAACAGGGCTGGAATCTTTTAATCACTACAAGTGATCCGTTTTCCTTTATTGAACGCTCTTCTATGCATTACAAACAAGGGATTTGGTTTGTTAAGCTAAAGCAAAACTGTTACAATAAAACGGATATAAAAACCATGAACTCCAAGTTTTCTTAAATATGTAAAAGAAAATTACAAATCATACACCTTAGTTACAGATGGGTCGTGTTTTTGTCCTTTGCCGTTTCTTTAGATCTCAGCTGTGCTCAGATTTTAATTAAAACTATTGTAACTTCTTTGATTTACACTAAATCACTCATGATGTATACTGATAACCCGGGAGAACAGAGGAAAAGTAACATGACGGACTCATAATTGCGCTACTGAAAACACTTGAAACGGTTGTTTTGTGTTCTTCAATCAACTCCTAATCAGCAATCAGACTCGCATCTCAATTAGGATCAGACTGAAGTTCCGCTGCACAAACCTTGGAAAATACAGGACATGCAAATATTGATTCTGTTCACACCAAGAATCAGGAGCTAAATGACTCAAACTGGAATTTACTTGCAAAACCAACCCAATTATTACTTATTACAAAACCACCTGACTGGCTGTGGATCGGTGAAATATGAAGCGCGGCAACGTTGAGAGGAAGCAGGAGGCTTGCTAGTTTATCCAGATCAACAATATTCTGACAATCAGAAAATATATTTAAAAAAAAAAAATCATGTAGAGAGCTGCTGGACAGGACGTTTCATTGTATTTCTGCTTACATGTTATTACTACACTGGGATGTTTATGCTGCTCTAAATAACCAATTACACTAGTATCCCTTAAGGCACACGACATGGCTCAGGTCTATTGCTTGCTCTAAGTGTCCCAGTGTTGTCGTATGTTGTGACAGAATAAAAACAATAAACACAAACAGGCTCGGAAAAATTTATTTCAAGAAGAAAACAGGTTGAGATGTGAGGAGCTGGCATAGTATGGAAGTAAAATAGTCTCATTAGAATCAGACATTTTTTTAAACATTGAATTTATAACAATGAATTTTTATCCTGTGCAATTATGTATGTGATTTTTTTTTTTGTAAATTCACCTGCAAAAATTCGCCTGCAGAAATTCGTCTGCAGAAATTCGCCTGCAAATGTGTTCCCGCTTCTTCCGGTAACTTCAAAACAAGAGCATCTGCGGACAGGGTTGGGGCGCTAGCTGTCATCAGGTCAGTCAAACATTTCATTCAGTTCCATTAGATGAAAAAAATACCGAATCTCAAATGGTTGTTAAAGCAATCAGCACTCGATCGAGTCGAGGGTCTTTTAGCCAATCAGATCACGCTTATTTGATCACGTGACACACTATTGCCTTGGGCAGAAGCGAGTCTCTTAACAGTTTGCTGGATAGTGGCTTAATGAACATCAGTGATGAGATTTTTCTGCCAAAAATATATTATTACAAAACGCCAGGTAATTAACACCCATTTGAGATTCGGTATTTTTTTTCATCTAATGGAACTGAATGAAATGTTTGACTGACCTGATGACAGCTAGCGCCCCAGCCCTGTCCGAAGATGCTCTTGTTTTGAAGTGACCGGAAGAAGCGGCAACACATTTGCAGGCGAATTTTTGCTGGCAAATTTTAAGTACAAAAAAAATTCACATACCTAATTGCACAGGATAAAAATTCAGTGTCATAAATTCAATGTCTAAAAAATGTCTGATTCTAATGAGACTATTTTACTTAGCATAGGAGCTGGACAAAATGTGAGTTCAATAAATTCAATAAAAACTTGAACATAAGTTAACTTAAGATTTAATTTAACCATTACTTATTAGACTTTAGAAAGTGTATTTTTATATCGCCCGTTTCTCAGAGGAGCTAATTCATTCCAACTTTCTCCATTTTTGTATTTTCATGCTCAACAATACATTAAAATACGGCCCATTAATTTAAATTATTTGTAAGATTTGGGGTTTTTTGGGGATTATTTGCCTCCATAATTAATCAAATTACTAAACTACAAAGAGAACTAATTCTAGGTATGGGTTAAGTAGATGGGCATTACGTAGTATGCTCACTGCTAAGACAAGAAGTTCCATCTCGAAAATAAAAAAAATCATCTTTCTCATACATTGTCATGATAGTTTTTTAAAATATGTTGCCTACTCTAAGCTTAAAGATGTCTTAAGCTGTAAGGAAATGACACAAAACAGATCCTACAGAGGGAATCAGACCACAGACACAGGCCTAGGTGGTGCTGTGAACACAGCATGAGAGGAAAAACACTGTAAACATCTAAAGCTTACTGTGTTGCCTTCACAATGTCCCAGCTGCTGCTGTCATCCATCTGTGATCGTTTCTTCGGCTGCTGACTGATATCCATGACCGGATCTGCACCTTTTCCCATCTGTCCGTAAGCAGGCGAATACATGTTGGTCATCCCACCAAAGGCTGCTGCTCTGGGCCCGTGACTGTGAGAATGGCCCGAATGGCCGTGTTTACAGCCGTCCTGCATGTGGCCGTGACCCTGAAAGCAAAATGAAAACTCACTGATCTGACCCAGGACGCTTCAAGTGGAAAGGAGACGGATCAAGTGATCCAAGAGATGGATGACGTTTTCAATGTCTTTTTATTCACTACAGGTAGTGACTTAAAAACAGGAAAAAACTGTACAATACAGACAGGGAGCTACTATTTCTACTGCAGAATAAAACATGTCTGCTGTACTCAATCAAACATATTTTCACAAGTTTGCCCTTTTCCCCAGTACACCACTGCTCACTGGGAGATTAACTGCAGGACAGATCACTCAACTTCCAGAACAAATACCTACAAAATGACTCCGTGTGTACAAGCTGTGAAGTTTAGCAATCTAACGAACCAAAGAAAGATAACACTGCGAGGGATTTGCAGGTATAGCTGACACTTTAGTTCAAGGCCACGCCTGTTAACTGAATTCTTAATGTTAACTTTAGAAAGAGGAGATGTACTGATAAAAGGTTCACAGCTAAACTATTATGTATCAGCTAGTCTATAGAAAGAAAAACCTGAATTAACATTCGGAATAAATGAGTAAATGGGATTGTTGAGGGGAGCTAAACCTTTACTGTAACAGGTTTTCATATCCCACTACAACCTGGAGGATAAAACAGCATATTTTTATATTTTTTAACAAAAGAAGTAAAGTGATTTTATGAACTTTTTTATTGGTGTTTATTCACTTCAATTCTTTGTTTCTTGTGGAAATTTGTTTGAGCAAATATACATTTTCTGCAGATTAATTCAACATTTCTGACTGTGTTGTGGGAGGTTTGGCTATCTGGGACTTCCATACATTTGTACGCTGACATTTTATGTTCCTGAAGGAGACAGTCAGCTAAGGTGGTTCACAGAATCATGGACACCTCCCTTTAGAGGATTTATGGGAACGTCTCACTCGGAGCAGAACCTTCGGGAAAACCTAAAACCTGCGAGAGAAATTACATTATGATTCAAAAGGTGAATTTAAACTGATTATTGACATAACGGTGCCCCACACATGCCAACACTGCTACAACCAACCCTCCTCTGTACGTGTTGAAATGGGATGAATTTCCTGGAGGGGTTTGTTTGTTTTAAAAAAGAATTTGAATATGTTAAATCTAACCGCAGCTGGGTGCTGCCATAATGTTCCTAGAGAGAAAACGCTCCAACATATGGAAAAGCTTAGAGTGTGTTTGGCTGTAATAAAATCAATAGCTCAAGACATGTAGGTCAGACTGGTGGTTCCTAAGAGGATTATACTGGTAATAGGAGATGATACCCAGAGTAAATCGGGCAATGTAATGGTTAATCAGATCGAGCTGGCTGTCAGTTCATCGCTGTCTTGTCAATATCAAAGCCGAGACGTTTCCGTTTTCACAACAAGGAAACCAGCTAAATGTTCACAATCAGGTGGGGTTGGTAAGTTAAATCGCTTAGTTAGGTTTCAGGTAACCATGACAAGTTAAACTACACTAGGTGTACCTGTTTCTGAATCAGTCTGAACAGGTTATTTCGCGTTATAGCAACTCACCACGGGCTAAAACTACACGGTAGCCTAGCTAATTAATGCTAACTTTCCGCTAAAATGAGGCCACCTGTACAAAAATATGCGGATCACTTCTGACCCAAAATAACTAAAATCCCTCGACAGAATAATAAAAAGCAGCTAATAAAGCTAAAGCCACTTACATTACCGCCCTCATTCCAGTCCATCTCAGTGTGGAGGATCGAATCGAAAGTTCCTGCATTTGGAACATAGGTTCAACTTCCGCCGAGAGGTTTTCAAAATAAAACTTCTTCTACTTCTTCTATTTCAGTTTTACTGGCGGTTGGCAACTGTGTGCAGTACCGCCACCTTCTGAATTGGAGTGTAAACCACAACGAATACCCTATATTCGTCTAAAAGGTTTTGCCTTGATAATGGACAGAAGAAATGCTTTCCAACCAGATAATGATCAGACTTTAAACAAAGTAACTCAACTAAATTAAATTGTAGTTTCTTATCCAGAAAATTATTTAGAAGAATATGTCTTTCTCTGTGATATCTTATCTAAAATAAAATGACAATGCTAAACTGTCTCTTGTGATTAACATCTGACATCTAATGCAGCAAAGTTAACCCAGTTAGTTGTTGATATTCCACCTTGTTATTCTCACCTCTTGCACTTTAGTCCAACAAAGCCTGCCTGCTAAGCTCTAAGCGACAATTGTGAGATTGAGTGCTGATTTTGATATATTTCACATTGTACATGTCCCATCATTTGGACATACTAACTCCCTTTCATCCAATATCTCTTCTAAAATATTACCATTTACATAATTTCTGTGTGCATTAAAATCCCCACACCAAATAATTCCCTCGACTGGTCTAGCATTGATTCGAACTCTAATTCTTTTTCTAGTTTCCTACATGGATTATAGAAATCTGTTAGCTTAGCACCTCCCTTTCCCCTCCACACCTCAATAACTACAACCTCAAGATCAATTTCTATTGATATGTTGATAATTTAGTCCTTGCCTAACAAAAGTTGCACAACCTCCTCTGCTTCTGTCTTTACATAAGGTTGCATAACCTTTAATTATGAAATCTAACTGAGGTTTAAGCCATGTTTCTTGAAGGCAAACAATGTCTGGCTTCTCTTCTAACTGTTTAAAATGCCCTGGTAAACTCTTGGCCTTTTACTAATAAACTTCTAGCGTTCCACTGGAGCACTAGCATTCAATAAGATTGTGCTGGAATCTGACCAGACTAGTCTACAGATTTGTCTACAGGAATCCGAGGACTGCATTGATGCATTTGGCCAGGAGATGGTGCTACTACATCTGCTACTAAGGGCCATCCCTGCAGTGGTAAGTCTACTCTTTCATCACTTTTGTACATTTGTACAGCCTCAGCGTATGAGACTCTCCACTCTGTTCTTATCTATTGGATGTCTACTGCTTTCTTCCTAGGATCACACCATCTGTAAGTAGCTGTATGATCTCCCTCACAACTGTAGCACATCACCTTAGCATTCATACCACAATGACTGTAGGCATGATCTCCACTACATGGCTGCTTGCCTTTACATACATTAGCAGTGTGCCTATAATGCTGACATTTGTAGCATCTGATAGGTTGGGGAACATACTCTCACACATTGAAGCCCATATACCCTCCATCACCTTATCTGGAAGAACTTCTCCATTAAATGTTAACAGAATGTCAACTTTTACCCCATAATCACAGATAGCTTGGAGACACCTAATCCTTACAGTGTTGCCTCCTTTCAGATGCTGTTTTAGCTCATCAAAATTTTCTTCAATGGGGATTCTTAAAATCACTCTCCCCAAAAGATTGTCTGCCACCAACCACTTTCTTCTCTGCTATCACCTTTTGACATACAGCTTGAAGCTTCATTGCTTTGTTTTCTGCTCAAGAAGGAGACATCCGTCTCACAATACTTTGGCCATTTCTATTTCTTCAATCACATTTCTCAAAGCCATGGTCAGAGATACTGGACTAACAGTCTTGATATTGTTGCCTTCCTCAAATTTGAATATAACTTTAAATTATTCCCTCATCATCAACCTCTTCCTAACATATGTCCTTTGTAAATCATCACCTTCTAAGGCTCTCTTACTTCCCAACATTGGACTGTCCGCCCTGTCTCCCCTTCCCCCACTTTTCCTTGCACTCACAGGTGTCCAAATCATGCCAGTTTCGACCTCTTTAAGATAAATCACCACCCTTACTAGCCATTCTTGTTCACTCCAATTCAGGTTATACCTCGCCGCCAGTGGATTAGACTACAAAGTCCAACAAAACAAGAATTCGAATTTTGCTCCTCCCTGCAGTCTCATGCAGTTCCAAACAGAAGTCCATTCTTCCGAGTACCTTCTGGATACCCGAAAAAAGACAACTTATAATTTTTGATCATGGTCATTTTTTTAAGGACTACAATTTTATTTAAACTTTTAGGTTTTAAAATAAAGAAAAATATAAAGGTTTAGCTAAAAAATCCAAGCAATGTTGATACTTTTGGTAAAAATGTATTATAACTATAATTAAAAACATTAGGTGATCTTTCATCATTTTTATCCAAAGTTAATATAAGCCATTGTGGAAGGTCTAACCTTTAAAGGACTTTAGCACTGACACATGAATTCATTGTGATCCATATTGAGACCCAATTCCAACTCTGGAATCTACAGATGTAAAGGGTTTGTTATCTTCTAATCTTCTAATGCTTACATCCTTCTTTATGCTTCTGCCTCTTAAACTGCCTCTCAAACTTTGGCACTGAGCCGCTCACTTTTAAAAATACAGATGTATTGGAAGATGCGAACTATTTTGCTGCAAAAAATGAAAGAACCCACGTTTTCTCAATACATACGAGCTGGCCTGTCTCTTTTGTTCACATTCTGCCTGATATCTCCCCAAAAAATAACAATTTTAACAGGTTTCCTAAATATAAACAAGGCAAATGTTAGAATAATCCATTCATCTTCTATACCCACTTCTCCCGCACATGGTCACGGGGGAGCTGGTGCCTAGCTCCAGCAGTCTACGGGTACGAGGCAGGGAACACCCTGGACAGGTTGCCAGTCACGGAGTAACAATGCACAAATAACCATGCCTACACCCATTCACACATAAGGGTAATTAAGCGACCCTAATTAATATATCAGTCATGTTTTTGGACTGTGGGAGGAAGCTGGAGTACCCGGAGAGAACCCACACATACACGGGGAGAACATGCACACTCCATGCAAGAAGACCTCTGGTCGGTAGTTGAACCCAGGATCTTCTTGCTGCAAGGCAACGGTGCTACTAACTGCGCCACAGTGCAGCCCTGTTGGAATATTCTGGAATTTAAAGAAAACAAAATTTGAAAAACCTTTTGGGAATTATTTATGTGATTTCAGGATAAACTTTTATTTATTTATTTTTTATCAGGCATACATAACAAGATATCAATAAAAAGATAACTAATTAAAAATTAGAAGAACAAGCATTGATGTTCTTAACTTTAGTTAAAAAAATATCAATTATCTTTCCCTTTTAATCATTACATTGTTTGATTAATTTGTATGGTTTCACTTTCTTTCACATCTCCATTTGTCTCATTTCATTTATAGTTCTGTGCTGGCACAATATATGGGTTGATGGTCATTCAAATAAAAGTTATTTCTGGAAGGTCCAAGAACTTAGCACAAAACCTACAAAACAAAGAAGGGAAAGAGAAGAAAAACATGGAGACCTCTCATATTTACATGAAGGTTGCTGAAGTAACTGAGTGCTCCTTTGTTTTTGTGATATAATGTAAAATCTGATGTAATCAGTCATGTGACCCTAACTATAGCTGTGGTATGGAAACATTTGCACACAAACCAATTAAACTGGGACTTAACCAACAGCCTCACTATCATAATATTACCATAAAGGACGTTCTTTTATTCTCTAGAAACAATTATAGCTAAACAAGCCATTACGATTATTTTATAATCCTCCCCACTTAGTGTTTCATGATCCACGTTTGGCTTCTGACCCCAACCTTGGAAACTATTGTTGTAATCTGTATGTAGTATGTAAATAACATGTAATCCAGTGTTTCACGAAAATATTGGTTTGCTGTCTTTTTGTGTTTTACTTTGAATTTGACACGTTGCAGCTGTCGACGGTATAATTTAAAATCTTGCATCTTATTTTGAAAGGTGAAGTTCTTCTTCCTGCTTCCATAACATGTAACATTAGTCTTCATTTTGCAGTCTTCATTTTGCGTGCGTTTTACTGCCACCAGCAGACCTCTGCAGCTGCTATCTACACAATTCAGAAGTAGACATGAATACAACGAACATGCACACAAATGTGATATAAAAACGGGTTCGGTTTGGAAAACAGGAAACATTGAACCTTATAATAACAACCATAAAATAACTGCAACTTTGAGAAAGTCTGAGCATAACTTTTAACTGATAGATGATGCTTTTGGTATTGCAAAATGGAACACTATAATTCAGAAACAAAGTTATGCTTTCCTACGACAGTGAAACTGACCAGTGAAAATAATAATAAAAAATAAAAATAAAAAAGTAAACAAATTTGAATAATTTTTTAAAAGTAGCCCTCCAAAATAAAAATAATTAAATAACTGTAACATACAACAAATAGAAATAAATGAGCAAGGAAATTGTATAACCAATATTTTTTTATTAAATAAAAAAATATATATTGCAATTAGCATAAACTACTACACTTCAATCAGTGCAACTCATGAGGGTCTCCTAACTCTGGAGTCTTAGTTAAACATCAAGGCCATCTCTGTCTGTTAATCTCTAGCTGCTCTGCATGGGTTACGAGGCTCTCTTGCAGGGAAAGGAGGTTTTCATCTTCACCGTACTAACTGTTAAGGAGCTAATTATGGACCGAATCATGCACCTAAAGTGACTGTCTCCATGGAGCTGTTGTTTCTTCAAAGACAAGCACAGGGCTGAACACAGCTGGACAACATTTACATCTTACTTCATTTACCTCCTGTTGCAGCTTCTACTTAGTTATACTAATCTAGAAACAAAAGCCTTTTATAACCATCTTTATTCGTATCTAAAATGTAATCAAATGAAATGTTTAGGATTGTTAATTCGATTGGGTGAAGACACAACTCTCCAGGACTGACAGCCATGATTTACTTATTTCTGTCTCAGTGCTTTATGTCAAAACTCTTCTTGTTCTCTTTGAATAACGAGAAAAAAACCCATCTTGAGCCAGTAAAAAATGCAATCAATCAAAAACACGTAGTGTTGCATTTAAATTGGCATGTTTCAATGGGAAAACCAACACTAATTTTAAATGGAACTGTGCCTCCTGCACTTTCAAAAGATAACCAATAGATGGCGCTACTGGCTAATCTTTAATCAGAACATTTTCAGTCTCATTTGCTAAAGATTAATTTGTTTTATGTGAAAAATCGAAAAGATATAATCAAGCACATTCATATTTTGAATATTTTTTTTCATACAAATCAGCAGTGTGTACAGAGCAGTAAGAAAATTTAATGTGAAGCTTTAGCTTGTTGAAATGTGTGCTGTTGTTCAGCAGAACCAGTTTTTTTCGGACAGAAAACAGATCAAATATTTGAAAGTTGTTTTTTTTATATATATTTGAAAAGGTTTGATGAAACTAGTATGTGACATCTGCCTCGGTCTCCCCAATCATCATGGAAATATCCCTTTTCTTGTTTGCTCTGACCTTTAAATGCCTTCTTCATTCTAAACATCCACAACCTGCAACTGCAGAATAAGATATTTACTCTTAATCACTACTAGAGCATCAGCTGGAGCATCACATGAGGTCACATCAAGCATGGTGTTTGAGGTTTTTACTTTACCTTGAAAAAGTATTCCTAACTTCTGAACTATTTTTTATTTTGTCCCATTACAACCATGGATTGATTTTTATGTCACAGATCACATCTCTGCATCTCTACCAGCTTTGTCCACATTAAGACTAAACATCTTGACAATTTTCCTTTGCAAAATAGCTCTAGGCTGAGGGCAGATAAAAAAATTACTCCTCTGACTTTCTTTGACTTTTCTGTATTATTGTGCAGGTGGTAGCACCATTGCCTTGCAGCAAGAGGGTTCTGGGTTCGAATCCTGGCCTGGGATCTTTCTGCATTGAGTTTGCACGTTCTTCCTGTGCATGTGTGAGTTCTATTAAGTTAATTTGTCTCTCTAAATTGCCTGTAGGTGTAAATGGTTGTGTGTCTCTGTCTTGCTCTGTGATGGACTGGCATCCTGTCCAATATGTACCCTCCTCTCGCCCAATGACCTCTGGAGACAGGCACTAGCTCCCCGGGACCCTGCACCAATAAGCGGATATAGACAATGGATGCTTCTTTGTGCTGGTCTAATACATAGAATCCCAATGAACAACATTGAAGTTTGTCATTGTGACTTAACACATCATTAGCCTCATAGCATAATTGCCCAAGTCACATTTTGGCTTACTGCTACAATATCAATAAAAAATATAATGTGCTTGCTAAAAGATTTGAAAACGTTCAACTGTGACTTAGGCAATTATGCTATGAGGCTAACGATGTAAAGATTTCAAGGGGCAGGATGACTGTTGCAGGGTTTTGTATATGAGAGTCAAAATAAAGCTACTGAGTAAAATGTGAAAATAAACATGTTGCTGACGTCTCACAGAATTTCTTAGACGTTCTACTTTAGAGAGATGGGACCCTTGTAGTTTAACCCTGACTTTGACCTTCTGTAACAAACTGCAGACAGCATGGGAATTAGTTTGTTTCCTATTAATTAATTAAACATAATTCATTAATTAAATTTTTTTGTCCACCGAGGCATGCTGCTGATAATTAAAATAATTTCTGCCCTGTTTCATTTCAACACTTAACTATTTTGCAGGTAATGTGCACAATCATATATATATATATATATTTTTTTTTTGTTTAGCTTGTGAGCACATGTCAAATCTTTATTCCTGCATGTTACTGAATAGAAGTAATTGAGTTGTCGGTAGGAAGTCATAAAAACAAGGAGGAGTAAAGGTCAACAGGACTTTATCATTTGCAGGAGGCGTAAGACGAGAGGCAAAGCAAAAATGAATTTGTAATTTTACAACAGGACACAGTAACACCTATGAGAACTTTATCTTTGTTGTGAGCTGATGTTCTTCAGCGAGGAGAGCCTGGGGTCAAAGGAAATAGAGCGATTCAGGATGCTGGGCCTTCCAGAAAAAGCATGTAGAGGATGTCTGTTTGAGCACTGATAGAGCGAAGGAGCGGGCTCTGCTCCTGGTAAAGCCTTTGTGCAGTTTGATAACTCTGATATTGTGTGAAACACTAACAAGTCCAGTTAAAGGTGTTTTATTAAAAGCTCAAAGTTAACACGGATTCCTTTATCTTTTGAAATGAAGCAGTCAGACTTTCTTACAATGGTTTCAAATAGGTTTTTATCAAAACTCCTACAGGCTTCATAATGTTATTTGGACTTTGTTTGCTTTTTCACTCAATTTTAGTCCAGCACCGACAATTTTCAGAAAAACCCAGACATAAAAAGGATCTACAACTGAAAGGATTAACAATTTGTCTTCACACAATATAGATAGCTAATTTCCGCTTTTAAATTGGATGCTGTTCCCCTTTTGCCCGTCACAGGGAATGCTAGAGCAGCGGGATTCCCAAAGCTACAGCTGAACCCAGGTATTTACATATACTCAATAAAAAAGACATTACTTTTTTGCCCCCCATTCTGACGTTAAATTAGACTAAACATTCCTGTTTTAGTTTAGTTATCAACATTATTGCGGGAATAATGTGAGAACTGGAAGAATGTTTTTATTATTTTCTTTAAACACGATGATGTCATGGCTTTGTAGGCTTTCAGTGGGTTAACTCATATTGTGAGTTAACTCATTGAAACTCACTTTTAACTCACAATATGAGTTAAATGAAGGCTCACCTGGATGTGTTTTATGGCAAAACCATGCCTTGGTCTGCTTCCCAGACCAACCACACGCTTGTAAAGCAGGGATCTCAAACTCCAGTCGTCCAGTGTCCTGGAATTTTTAGCTTCAACACACCGGAATCAAATAATTAGATCATTAACAGGAGTCTGTGGATCTGGAATGCAGGCTGAGGATGTAATTCAACCGTTTAATGGAGGTGTGTAAGGCCAGAAACACATCTAAAAACTACAGGACACCAGCAGAGATGGAGACCTCTGATCTAAAGTTACCTGGCCACTCTGAGGACTGGAGACCTATCCCAGGTGTTCCCTAATTCGCCCCCAAAGACTGCTGCGTCTCATAATGGCATTAAATAAATAGCCGTTTTACATTTTAGCGTTCAAAATAGAAGCATCGTGTTAATATCATCTGCAGTTGTTTTCTCTGGGCTAAAAGGCATGACCATCACACAGTGATCTTCCTATTTTAGGCGCCGTCTTTCACAGCACACATAATATAGTGAAAATTTAATAATGAAGTAAAATTTGATCAGTGCAGAAATAAGAACACAGAATTTAATGCAGTTTCCCCTCATGCGTTGGATGCATTGCAGACTCTTGAGAGCACATCTGATGGTGAAACTGACACCATCATTTCAAGTGTTGTTTCAATGAGAGCGAGTAATATGCTCAGCAACCCGTGGCGTTCACATTGAGACCTGCTCAGCCTCTCCGGAGACAAGTTTAGATATGAAAGTGAGAAGACCTCGGCTGAACGAAGTTAATTGTGCTAATGAAGTGTGTGGTGGCCGGTGGAACTCAAGACTGAAGCACCTCATGATGTAGATATGTAGATGTAGATGTAGAAGAAACGTGTCTTTTTTTCCTTTTCATTTGACGATTAAAAGATAGATTAAATGTGGAAAACCCTAAAACTCCCAACTAAACTAGACATTTGTACCTCAGGCTCTTCCTCTGTGTTTAAAAAAGCTTTTTGAAACACCTACAGTGGATCTCCTTTTAGGACTGAAAATATGTGAGAATTTAAATAGTTAAAATTACTTTATGCCACTTTTTTATGACACAAAGTATGAATTTAATAATTGTTCATGTCAAGCTTGGCCTAAATCTGACTGACAGACACACTCAGGAGAGCGTACATTATTAAATGCTAAGAAAAATTGAAAACATTTCAAAATAAAGATGAGTTTAAAAAAAACAAAAGTTCATTTATATCCGGGAGTTGTGGAATTTAATGAAGGACCACTTCCAGCTAGTATTTTCAAACAGTTTAATGCAAAGGTCTGCAAGGTGATGCAGTTGTTAGCACTGTTGCCTTGCAGGAAGAAGGTCCTGGTTTTAATCCCAGCGTGGGGTCTTTCTGCATGGAGTTTGGATGTTCTTACCGGGTACGCCGACTTCCTCCCACAGTCCAGAAGCATGAACCTCATGTTAATGTGTGTGTCTGTGTTGCTCTGTGATGGACCTATCCAGGGTGTACCTCGCCTCTCGTACAGTGACTGCTGGAGATGGGTACCAGCACCCTGCAAGGATGCAAATCGAAAAAAGTTTAACATTTTTGCCGAATCAATCAAGCAAATCCCAGCTAAACAGGATTTGCTTACAATGATGAGAACACAATCACTCAATTAAAATTCAGATTAAGAATAACCATCATTATAGATTAACAACCTAACTTAATCCTTAAAATGCATTTCTTAAACTTTCTGTGTTTAGAACACAACAGTTTGGCTTAACGTATCTTTAATGAATCCAAGCACAGAGAAGAAAGAGGATTCTTGATTTCTTTATATTCATTTTCTTTCAGTGGTAAAATTTAGGCTCAAAGTTGCATTGGTGGTTTCAAAAAGAGTTCTTTTTGTGATTTATTACAACAAAAACCTCACTTATTTTAGCATAGCAAAACCCGTAGAGCAAAATTGTGTTAGAGGCTTCCCCTGTGCCCCATGTGAAAACAAATCAATATTCCATGAATCTTTTAAATGTGCCTCATGCCAAGGCTGCAACCTCCGGCAGCACTCCATATAAGTTATTCTAACGCTCCTGGCATTGTGTATGCTATGAGTACTGCAACTGGTCATTATTCTTCTGGGTTCTACCGAAAGCATTGCACCACGCTGCAATGAAAAATCCACACTCTTCATTTCAATAAATACTGCCCCGGGCTCAGGGCTCTTGCAGATAGATAACCTAAAGTTTGACTCCCTGCTGGAATTGGACCTACAGCTGGGTAAAAGGGCTCTTGCCTCCAAATTGCACCCGGACTATGCCTCGCTGGTTGCTGGGAAACCAAAGGGACCTGGGAGATTTTAGGGGCTGCAATCTGAATACAAAATAAACAGGTCAGCGTGGTAAAGGTGAAGCCCTAGCATTGTTAGTAGAGTTAAAGGGGAGGGTGTTGGAGCAGTAGCTCAATTTTGCAACAGTCGCTTAATTTTGCAACAGTTGCTTGTCCAATTGAAAACAACTTCAGGCTTTAAGAAGCTTGGTCTTATTGGTTTATGAATGGTTTACTCCACACCTCCCATGGTTCACTCCACATCTCAGGAATCTGCGCAGGGACAAGAAAGAAGCTCACAGCAGTGGAGATTGGGCGCGGTACAGGCAGGCCAGGAACAAACTAACAAAGGAGATCAAAGCAGCCAAGAGAAGCTATAGTGAGAAGATGAAAAACAGCCTTTCTGCTGGTGACGCTTCTACTGTATGGACTGGTCTGAGAAACCTGACTGCCTACAGGAGCCCCCCCACCCATCCTGAACAAAGTCCTCGCCTGGCGAACCGTCTGAATGGCTTCTACTGCAGACATGACAAGAAGCCGTTTACGCCTCAAATCATCTCCTCCACATCCCATTCAGGAACAAGTTCTTCCCACAAAGCAACCAACCCCCTACCTTCAGATCCTCTGCCTGCACTGAAGATCTCTGAGGATGATGTAAACGGGCTCTTTCAGCGCATGAAAACAAAGAAAGCTGGAGGACCTGATAACGTCTCCCCATCATGCCTGAAAACTTGTGCACATCAACTCGCTCCGATCTTCACCCGGATCTTCAACAAGTCACTGGAGAAGTGTGAGGTCCCCTCCTGCTTCAAACGATCCACCATCATCCTGGTGCCCAAGAAACCCACCATCCTAGGATTAAATGACTACAGACCTGTAGCCCTGACGTCTGTGGTCATGAAATCCTTTGAGCGGCTGGTGTTGAAGCACCTGAAAGACGTCACAGACCCTCTACTGGACGCCCTGCAGTTTGCTTACCGAGCAAACAGGTCGGCAGATGATGCTGTCAGCTTAGGTCTACACTTCATCCTGCAACACCACGACTGTCCAGGAACGTACGCCAGGATCCTGTTTGTAGACTTCAGCTCGACCTTCAACACCATCACACCAGACATCTTCCACCAGAAGCTCACCCAGCTCAACGTCCCAGCCTCCACCTGTCAGTGGATCAACAGCTTCCTGACGGACGACAGCAGCAGGTGAGACTGGGGAGCATCTTCTCCCGAAGCAGATCAATAAGTACTGGTGCCCCCCCAGGGGTGTGTTCTATCCCCACTCCTCTTCTCCCTGTACACAAATGACTGCACCTCAGCGGACCCGTCCGTGAAACTCCTGAAGTTTGCAGACGACACCACTGTCATTGGACTGATCCAGGACGGTGATGAGTCTGCATACAGACAGGAGGTGGATCGGCTGGTACACTGGTGTAGTCAGAACTGCCTGGAACTAAACCCACTCAAGACTGTGGAGATGGTGGTGGACTTTCGGAGAACACCACCCCCATACACCCCCCCTCACCATCCTCAACAACACCGTGTCGGCTGTGGACCACTTCAGGTTCCTAGGAACCACCATCTCTGAGGACCTGAGATGGTCCTCACACACAGACACTGTTCGAAAGAAGGCCCAGCAGAGACTGTACTTCCTGAGGCAACTCAAGAAGTTCAACCTTCCACAGGAGCTGCTGGTCATCTTCTACACTGCCATCATTCAGTCTGTCCTGTCTTCATCCATCTCAGTTTGGTTTGGTTCATCCACAAAACAGGACAGGTCCAGACTGCAATGAATAATCAGGACTGCAGAGAGAATAAACAGGGCTGACCTTCCCTCCATCCAGGACTTATACAGGTCTAGGGTCAGGAAAAGAGCTGCAAAAATCTCTGCAGACCCCACACACCCTGCACATAAACTGTTTAGAGTTTTACCTTCAGGCTGCCGCTACAGAGCACTGTTCACTAAAACCAGCCGCCAGAGACAGTTTCTTCCCCCAGGCTGTTTCTCTGATGAACATTTAATAGAGTACCAAACAACAGCATACAGATGTTGCAAATGCACCTTTTTATTTATATATGTGTATATTTGTATATTGTATACATGTATATTCTTTAACGCAAAAAACAAAAACCAGAGAGCAAAGTGTACCGGAGTAAAATTCCTTGTTTGTATGTATGAACTTGGCCATAAAGCCGATTCTGATTCTGATGAAGGTCAGTGAAAAAAAAAAACACAGAATTTGGACTTGATGTACATGACTCCTTCACACCACCCTCTAAAGTAAAATCAAAGAGTTCTGTACTGTTTAAAAGTATCTTGTAAGACAGGACTCTCTGCAGTGCGTTGTGCAGAGAAACCTTTACCTGTTTCCTCCTCCACTACGAGACTGAAACTGATGGTGGGTGTGCAGAAACCTCTAATATATAGGGGAAAATTCCACAGATTGAAAAAAGGTAAAAGAAACATTTGGAAAAAAATATTTTGTGCAATCATCATTTATGCATTTATGAATTCATTTTGCATGTTATCAAAAAGAGCAGCTCTCTCAGCTTTCTCCCCAAAACATACGGCACAAAATCCATTAAGAGACACAGGAAGGATATAAGTAAAAGGAGTGAAAATGATGAACAAATAAAAGCTACTACCTCAAGATAAGCTTTCAGAATGCCTGCAGAAATTCTAAATCTGACTATTTTAAAGGACTACAAACATATCTGAATTCTGGCTTAACCTTTTTTTCTCTGGCTCTAAAAGTCAGTCAAACACCGCCAAATAAATCATAGTCACAGTTGCAATAGTGCTTCTACTTGAAAAATATTCTTTTAAGTCTCACCTTTACACCGGTGCCAAAAGCTTGCATGTAGACCTTATAACTATGGAGGTATACTTGATTTATTTCAGGTATGTAATTTCAGGAGGAAATTGCTTCTAAAACCCTTAGGGCTTAACAGGAGTGAGAAAACAACCCTCTGACCAAACATTTTACCATCAGTTTTCTCCCACTTACTACTTTAAACATTTCCAAACTAATTAGGAGTACATTTATTACACCCATTACCCTACAGCCATTAAACAATGCTTACTACTCAAAGATTTGAAACAATCTTAGCAGCCATGCCTGATGCAGAAAAAGGAGAAGTGAAGCGGCATGTATTGTATTCTGTTTCTTTCATCCTGCTCCCCCTCATCAGCAGGTCACCCTTTGGTAATTCAGTGGCAGGGTCATGGTCGGATTTTGAACTCAAGGTCTTGTGGCATTCCGGGCCAAAGGTCAACCCAAACACTGATGAATGAAAGAGCCGGGGGGTCAACCTTCTTAGCTCGCCGCATGTTGATGCTGACAGAAAGCCAGCAGGAGCAGGAAGGCTGTATTATTCAACATGAGACTGTTTTTTAAAGACAGTAATGCACACATGCAGAGGTCAGTCACTGAAGTTAGTGGGAGGTATGTCAGTGGAGGATGGGTGATTTGCAAAGATTTAAACTGGAAAGCCAAGATATTTAATTCTGTCACTCAGTGATAGTTGATGTTGGTGTCAGTGAGAGTTCAGGGCAGAAAGGAGCTTTGTTTCGCTGATTTTCTCTGGAGTTCATGGACAGAGTCAAGCAGCAGCATTACCTGATGAAAAGAGAGGTCAATATTCACCACCATGCTGGATTCAGCAAAAAAAATAAAAATGACAAACATGCAAACACAGTTTTATTTATGAATCATTCATACCCATGTCACTCTGTTTCAGCTGAAATGTGCACCAGCTGCCCCGTGGTAACGGATGAGCTAAAGCTGGGACAGTTTATCCACAGAAATGCACTCTGATAGCTGCTGCATGTTTCAGAATGACCATGCGTTCTAATATAAATATTCATGAAAGGCAACAAGAAATGAGAAACTGTCTCTTTTGCCTGCAAGATTTGGTTAGACCTTATGTATTTACACACACCTTGATAAATTCAAGGTTTGTGCTTTTCAGCAGTTAGCACAAGACAAAAGAAGGGCAGTTTTAGCAATCCAAAGACTGGGATATTTTCCAGAAACGATCAACCCTAACCCAGCAGTAGTGAGATCGCCTCTCTGGAGGTGGTAACCAAGAAACAAAGAATAAAGATCTTTGATGCACTTGATATGAAGCTTATTAGCTGTACACATGGGCATTACTGCTGATGAAAAGTGAAACTGAACAGAATGGAGGAAAATTGAAGCTACATAAACATGACTGTAAACTGATTTAATCGAGGGAGCAACAGCCGCCATAAAAAAATCTCCTTAATTTAATCAGAGCGTTTCAAGGACATAATGCTTGCGCTGCCCTGAGCAGTCCATCTGCTGATGAAGGTTGCATGATATGACCGAAAGCTCTGCAACAACGGCTGCATCTTGCTGCTCTCTAAATAAATGTACATGTTTGGAAACATACCCGGCAGTCATCAAGTTAAAGGAAAACAATTCTTAAAAGTATTGACAACTTCATGAGCTGGTCTTGAATTTCATGACTCTACTAATGATGTTTGGTTTTTCTCCATGGGCAGCATTTCTGAAACATATGAAATTTCTCAGATTTGGCAGGCAGCTGCACCGTCTGCTCAGAAGAAAGTAATTTGATTTTTTCTGCAGTTTCTTGATTATGAAGGAAACCTGATGCAGACTTGGCTTCAAATCTTGAGAGGACGTGTGAGTTTGCTGGGACTTGCAAGATGTCAAATCAGGTAAACTGCATTTCTCATATCCATGCCCCAGTAAGATCTGCAATTTATATTTCCCTAATGTTTAGGTGGCATCTAATTAGAAACGACTTCCATTACACAGATAGACCAATGGTCAGGATATATTTGACCTTTTTCTAGTTTTATTGTTTGACATCTTACAAAAATGCGGCAGGATAATGTTTTTAGTATTGCTTGACAAAGCCTGTTTATGTTTTCAAATAAATCCAACTGACTTTCATTGAGTACATACTGTAAAACATGGCAATATTCAACAACAAAATCCAAATCCCTGCCACGCGTGGCAATAGAAATGAGCTTCTTTGGCCAGTGCATTATGCGGAAGATTCAGACGGAAAATAGCAGGAGGTTTGGAGCAGATCTTTAGTTTTCTTTTGTATCTCCGCACTGGATCTTCTAGGAGGATATTCTTTAATTTTTAGCCTAGAAAGAAATCATTATCAATATGTAATCGCAGCCAAATAGAATAAAAGCTTCCAACCAAATATGAACAGTCTAAAATCCCATAAAAATGATTGTTAGTAATCATTTGTAATTGACAACAAAAGCTATGTAGTTGATTACTAAAAAGGGTAAGTTAAGAACCTATAGTGTGTTGTGATTAATAATCTGACATTATTTAATATTTAATATTAATATTTTATCAAATAATATTTCGGTCTGTTAAGGGTTGTCCTGTGAATACCAGCCTAGTAAGGCGATGGTATTAGAACAAAGTTGAAAGGTGTGAGCCAAGCTCTGACATTATTGAACAGCATACACTCTGCACACACATGGAATGAATTCACACAATTTCTTAAAATACAAGAATTTCTTAACAAAAATAAGTCAACTCAAAGTCAAACATATTTCAATCAACAAACTCTTTACTATGCTAAAACAATCCAACTAAACTACCAAGCAGAATTAAAGAATGACGAAGACTAATGGGCTATGTACAATATAAACAAGTTGATTAAAGATGATTGAAAACCATGACCAAAAGAGTGATGCAACATTACCATGTAATATTTATGTCTGAGAACCAAGGATTATCTTGAAGAATCTGGAAATGAAGTTAAGTTAGTCTTGGAACTAACTTAGGCAGTAATCAGCAAACCTTTAGACAACCATTCACAATGCAAGATCAGATAAAATATTATTTTAATAAAATAATGTTTTAAAGAATGATCTGCTGAATAAAACCAACCTTCTGGATGACTAATTCTCAACGGTGTCTCATTAGCTGCCTTTATTTATTGAAATATTTAAAGAAATATTATTAAAGGTAACGGTAAATTATTTAAGGAAATATCTTTGAAAAGAGCCAAATCTTTCTAGAGAAATGGGGCTTAATGGTGTTTACTTAGTTATCAAATGTAGTAAAATGATGTTAGGGACATTTACTGGATTGAAAACTAAACCGTTCTGGGTAAAAACTCTTCAGCAGCAAGCACGTGGCCTAGGCTGTTAGCAGTTAAGCTAACAAAGGAGGCTGATAGCTTAGCATCCAGAATCAAAACACACACTTAAAATTCCGTCAATAAAAGGGTTAAAATGCATAAGCGCAGACAGCGCGTTATGAGCAATCTTCTGTTTAAAATCACCCTTTAAATAAAGTTTGTCTTAACTTTAAAAACACATAAACACAGAACACAAAGCTGATCACGTGTTCAGCCTACTAGCACTAAGGTAGCAGTTTCACACAACAAAACCAAACTTCATAAAAAAATGAAAAACGTTTAGATCATTTCATCCTAACTGTTATTCTGCCCAAACCTAACCTCTGACCATGTTGAGGAAAAGATGTCCGGGGCGGCGAAGTTTGAAGAAACGTCCACAGTCAACAAGCGGTTAGCCTTCGGCTAACCTAACGAAGCTGTGGGCGGCCTGTTCTGTTGGCCGGACAAAACTGCACGTTACCGGTGATGCGGCGACGTCCTTCTCTCAGGCAAGGAAAACCGCTTCACTCAGGTTGTAGAGACCGCGTCTCTGCTGGGGACTTTTCTCGAACACCGTGTGCGTCTGCAGGGCTCAGAGAGAGAGTCAAGCCAGGCCTGTACCTTAATTCCCGTTTTTATGAATGAATACTGGGTACACAAACAGTCATTCACTCATACTTATCTTTGCATATGATCGGTGATCATATGAGACTCTTGGATCCAGTTTGAAGAGTTAATTCTTTTTGCCAGCAAAAAGACTTCAGCGCGCTGTGTCTCTCCGGCCAGCCTCTCAGCAGAGTTCCGGATGGAAGAGATCGGGGCATTGGAAAGGGGGTGTTTTTATACAGCCAGTGGCATCATGGGAAGTCTGCTGTTACCCCCTTTTCCCCCTTTCTGAAGTTGTGCTGAAAGTCTGTTAAATGCAATTTATTTTGAAAACTCCAGAAGAGTTTGTACCGGAGTTTTAATGTTGAAATCCATGGCTTAGGGTTCCAACAAGTGCTAGAAATGAAACAGTAAGTGTCCAAAAGGAAATATGACTTTATTGCATGGCAAATTATTTCAAATCTAATCAAACATTAAACAGAATTTGCTGTGCGGCCATACTGATGGTCAGATGTCTGTAGGATGTGGTACCCTCTATGGGTAGTGAGTTGGTGCAGACATACACCCCCTGTTTCTTCCCCTTTTTGTAAGCTGCAGTTTGGTCTTCAAGATCGAGTAAACTGAGTTATTGTCTGAGTTGCTCCCATCCATGCTTTACTGGGGAAAGATCAGGGGACTTGGCAGGCCACAAAAGGGCCTTAACAGGATGCAGGTAGTCCTTAGACCAGTGAGCCATGAGTGGATGGGAATTGTTTTGCTTTCTAAAGACTGGACCAGAGTGCTGTCATAGGGGTGTAAGACATGTGGACGCAGCATATTTCTGATTTAGCTATCCCCTGTCAGGATGGTCTGTGATAGGGTGAATGTAGCACCTTGAGAGATTGGTATGACTAGAAAAGCGCTCTATAATTTCAGTGTATTTACCATTGGCGTATGCTGCAATATGCACACACTGTGGTTATGCAGAACCAGGATTAATTGTTGAACATGATACGTTGGCACTCATAATCAGTTAGTGTAACTAATCTAAACATAGCCATTTCTGTAGCCTACAAATGGGAGGGTGAACCTTCAGTCCAGGCTGCTGGAAAGAGTCAAACACCTGTTTCCAGATGGCAGCTATCATAGAGTTCTGTAATGCTTGGCCCATTATATGAGAATCTAACTTTAGTGTGGTCTGTCTTGGGATGCTCTCAGATTACCTATTGGTTCAAATACTGTGCAACTGCTACATCTTTACACTGAACATATCGGGCAATTACACAATATGACCTCTCAGCCTCAATTTACAAACCATGCAACCCCGATCAAATTCTGTCAGGTGCCGGTTGTGTTTTCTAAGTGTCCATGAGGCATCTTCTGTATTTGTTATTGTTTTGACACACTTTAGTATGGTTTGGCAACTGGCTGATAACTGTTGTTTCCCAATGCAGGTACGAATTGCACCCTCTGGTGTCAGTTCTCAAACCACAGGTCCTTGCAAATGACCCTTTTACATTAAATTACCTATTTATGGTCTTTCCGTGTACCAATTTAAGTCCAAACTGAACAAGGTGCATTTACTGTTTTTTAATACTGTGTGTATTCTGATATTAAATTTTAAGTTCAAATAATAAAATCATGCAGTTAACAAAATGTATAAAATGCCTTAAATGTCACACAACAAACACATTTTAATATGAAGGACTCAAATCTGACTGAGATGCTGTGGCATTAATTAAAAAGAACGTTCATGCTCCAAAAAGTTTCTTTTGTCAACAAAAGTAGACAAAAATGTCTTCACAGTGAAGACTGATGTTATTCTTTCACTGGCTTTTAGATTTAGGAGACAAATTCTGTTTTTCATAGGGCGAAGTTAGTTTGGATAGCTGTTTTTACCCTAAAAACTGAAATCATCATCTGAAAGCTGCTTATTTACTAAGGTTATCTTTGTCTGATATTAAAATCTGTTTGATGATCTGAAACATGTAAGATAAAAATAAGCAAAAACAGAACAAAATCGTATAACGGTAAATTGTTCGTGTTTGTTTTTGTGTAAAAAATGGATTTTGGTGTTATGTAAAGTCCTAAACCTTTATTGTGCAAGCACAGTATATAAAGACCTGTTGCTCTCTCTGCAGCTTTTTGCATTTTAGCCTTTTTTAAAGCAATAAAAATGTGCTTTGTAGGGTTTCACCATGATTACATGGTCTTTTTAACAATAAAATAAAGACTTGATATCTTATTTACTCAAGTACCATTTTTTCTTTCTCACCTCTATGATTATATCTTCGATTTAATGAGGGAAATCAATGAGCGATACTGGCTTTAACCTGGATTCACCTCATCATGTCCTTCATTAAAAATAGAAGGAACCCTCGTGTTGTACTGTATTTTACTGCCGTGTGTTTCATTTGTTTTGAGTGTGCGTTTGTCTTTAGCTTTGGCTGCTCAACAATGAAGAGGCTCTTTGTGGTGGTGCCAGTGCAGGGCAAAAAGGGGATGGAACTCCGGGTGAGGGAGAGGGGTGAGTTGGGGGGAGACGGACATCAAGACAACAAAGGGCAGCGGGGCCGATAATTCCACCTAATGCCCCCTGTCTGCCCCATGTCTGCAGTGGCTCTCTGGTGAGTGGCAGACTGAGTGCACTCATGCAAAAGGTTACTTGGGTGATCAAGTGCTCCTCTCAGGGGTTTGTGTGAGGGGGTGTCAGGACAGGCTGGCCTTCTTCATGTTCGATCAGAGCAGCAGCAGCAGCTGATTCAGCGGAGCTCAGCCTGCCATGTCCTTGGTGGTCATGTATTATGTAACAGGCTTTGTGCTTTCTGGACAGGAAACGCTTGCAGACTGGTATGCTGTCAAACATAACACTGGGGTCAGTTAAGGATGAGGGTGCAGTGAGCCTGTGGTCTAGTTTTAGGAATCCCTTTTTCCTCCCTTTTATTTATTTTCAACCTATAAAGCTGGGAATATGATGGATTTTACAGCTGGAGAGCAAGTTGTCTCACAACAACAGATGTGAAGGAAGAAGGTGGCTGTGCCAGAAGGATGCATACTGCCTTGGAGAAATGCTGACTTATCACTTGTGTTCATTTAAAGTTTTTTGAAATCAAAATTGTGATTCATTTTTATATTCCAATGCCCTCAACTTTAGGAGCAAGGCATTGGATTGCAGTGGTCCCCAACTCCAGTTGCTACCTTTCCCACCATGCACTGGTCAAAAACTGCACCTCTTAGAGGTGGCAGGCCAAAAGGAGGGAGGTCACATGTTGCTCATTCAAGTCTTCCCAGGATGACGCCATCCTTATCACCAGTCTGGGCAAAAGACATAAGCAGGGGTTGTTTACAGATCAGTTATCATTGACTATTCAGAGCTACTCAGAGTACAGATTGTGCTTCTTCATATTTAAAGGCACTAGTAAAGGTGGCTTGGATGTCTGGTAAGGATGTTTGGTTGACAACAAATGAAGAGGAGGAATAAGAGAAAAAAAGAAGGATTTTAAATGGATAATAGCTTTTTAAAATTGTTTTAAGATTTTTGGATATATAATGAATGAAAAAAACAGCAAATGTTCACTACCTTTCTGTTTTTTTCCAGCATTCAGTAAACATATTTGCTGATGCAGGTAAGTGTACGAAAAAAGTTACCTCAGACTACTTGAGAAAATGGCGCCCATCATGAGGATGAAGTGCTGCTGGGCACCGTGAACATAACACCCTGATGTCAGAGTCAATCTGGAGGTACCTTTCACCCTCCTCGGAAATCTGACAGTTGTCACATTTATGTTACGGTCTGTCCTACGGAGGAACCCAGAACGCAGACAAGCAGGCAGCATGACGGTAGTTAACTTTAGGCTTTAATTAAACAAAAACTCACTCTTAGAAGAGGCAGGAACAAAACAGAAGCAGGCTGGCTTGACAGGCATGGCATGGTCCACAAAACAAGACATGAGTAGAGATACAATGATTCCACAATGACTAACAGAACAGGTGTGTATATATGGAGTGGAAACCAGGTGGAGCAAGACAGATTGACAAGGTGCAGGTGAACTGGATAAAGATGATTAACAGAACAGAACGTGGCTGGAGCAAGAACAGAAACTCTTGAATACAAACAAAACTAAAGCATGACCAGAACCAAAAACCAAACTTGACAAAACATGAACAAGACTAAAACATAACCAGAAAAATAATAAACAAAGCATGATTCAAAAACTGTGAGAAATATAAGAAAAACCCAGAAAAACAAACAGAAACATGATTCAAAACCTTAACTGTGAAAAACATAAAGAAAAAACCAGAAATCAAAAACCAAACAACCCCAAATCATAACAATTTAGGTGTTGATAAACAGCTGACTTTTAAACCTTGAGGACACAAGAGAGATAACCAACTCCCATTAGCACATGAAGCAGACGAAGATGAACTTCTGAGGTAACCTTTATTAAAACCACTTCACCACATGAAATTGTTGTTACACTGCTGCCTCATGTGCACCGTGCCTTTAATAAAAACACATTTTTGTTCATGTGTAAATTTGTTTCAGGACTCTGAAACAAAGAGTCTGGTCTGATTTGAACAATGCCATCAATCCCCTGTCAATTACACCACGCTTCAAAAACCTTAGAAATATGCCTGATATGGATAAGGCAATGTACTGTATGCAACTTTATGAAAATATAAGATAATCTTAAAGTGCCTGTGACATCGAATTTTCATGATAAATCCAATTATATTTCTGGAAAGAAAACACTGACAAAATATTTTAAAAAGTAAATTCATGCCACTGAAATGAACAGTTGTAGAGATATATGGTCATAATTCTCACTAAAAGGCATTTCCAGACTACTTCTTTGCGATTTTGTTGAGCTCTTTTATGACGTCAAAGGGGAACCCCCACACGTAAACTGACTACTGCTACAATGGCCAGCGATACACACAGCATGTTTCTGTAGATATATTTCAGTCACTATCACAGAGAGAGCCATAAGAAGAAAATCAGCTTTCATCAGATTGCAGAGCAAGTGCTGCGATGTGCGGAGGTCCATCTAATTTGACCAGAGTCTATTTTTGCCAGATGCCAGAGCATGGCTGGAGTCAATATGCATGAATCATACCGCACCACCAGGAAACGAAACCAACACATCAGGATTTTCAAAAATAATTCACTAAAGACGGACTAGATCTCGCTATATTAATAAAAAGACACATATATTTATATATACACGTGTATACTTTAGCAGTTGTTTACATAAGATCAATTAGATCAGTTACTGGGTTAACTAAGCTATTACAAACGAACAATTAAACATTAAATGCACCAGATTAACAACAATCAACAAATATAGCTTCACTGCACTCAATGAACTCTCTCATTTTAGAACAAAGCACATGAAAATATCTGGATGCATAAAACGAAAAATGAAGCAGTTGTACTGGTTTAACTTCCACGGAATGAGTTGTTTTGGACATGCTACCTCGTTTTTTATTGGCTTTTATTGCATGATCTGCGTATGGTTCTTGGAGCTCCTCCAGGCTTCGCAGCGGATCGGACCAGAGCAGATACAGTGTAAATCCAGGTTCCCTGAGCTGACCTGTCAAGTAGGTAGGTTCCTGGAGGTCCTATAGTATGCCTCACAAAGCTTTCCTACCCCTTGACCATCTTGTCGTGTTAAAAACACAAACCCCAATGTTATTTATGTTCTAGACCATCACAGAACAGCCCATACTTGTGTCCCCGAAGGAAATTGAGTCATGTTTTTAAAAATGTTTCTACAAATACAATCTTAAAAAAATGTGCTATGCATTTATTTTCAGCTCCCTTTTCTATGATTCCCCTAAATAATTTCCAGTGCAATCAATCACATTCAGAGGTCACCTAATAATAAAGTCCACCTTTATTTAACTTAAGTTCAGTATAAACTCAGCTGTTCTGTGAAGGTGTCTGAGGTTTGTTAGAGAACACAGGAGACAGGTTAGGAGACAGGTTAGGGAGAAAGTTGTAGAGAGGTTTGAAGCAGGGTGAGGTTATAGAAAAATGTCCCAAGCTCTAAACATCTAACAGAGCTCTGTTTAATTCCGACAGCTGAAAATGGAATGAAAAGAGTATGGCACAACTGCAAAACTACCAAGACTTGGCTGTTCATCTAAACCCACAGAGCAGGAAAGGAGAGCATTAATCAGAGAAGCACCCAAGATGCCCAAGGCAACTCTGGAAAAGTACCAAGGATCCACAGCTCAGGTGAAAGAATCTATTACCAGGAAAACTATAAATGCATTTAACAAATCTGGCCTTTATTGAGATAGGCCAGAAGATGGCTGGTATTGAAAGAAAAACTATAAGTAGTTTGTAGTTTGCCACAAGCCATGTGAAAGACACAACAAATGTGTGGGCAGATGAAACCAAAATTGTATGTTGTTGCCTTCCTGTAAATTGCTATGTCTGGGGGAAAGCTGCACGTCACCTCGAGGACACCCAGAAACATGGTGGTGGTAGTATCATGCTGTGGGGACATTTTTCTTCAGCAGTGAGGGACAGGGAAGCTGATCCAAGGTAATAGAAAGAAGAATGAAGCTAAGTATGTTGCAATACTGGAAGAAAACCTGTTAGTGGCTGACGTTACAAAATATGAGAAAATTAAAGCGGTATGAATACTTATGCTATCCATTGCCCCTCTAAACCCTCCGTCTACTGCCCTCCTTGTGTCAATATGGGCATTATCATTTCATGATGGCCAGACGTAAAAAATAAAAAGGAATCAAATATACAAATACTGCATTCATTTAGTAATGTTTCTTACACGTACATGCGTATTAGCACACTAAAGTTTATTGTCCAACCAGGAACTGATGATATCAAGCTCTAGCGTATCTAGTTGCTTTACACATAACCCTGAGAGACTCTATTCTTTCTCCAATCAGGCTTTTTTTAAAGAAAATTTATGAATAACCTTGTGTTATGAGGTGAAGCTGTATGGAGTCAAGGGTGCTGTAGATCCTCTCACTGGGAACGGTCGTAACTCCAGAAAGCAGAGCAGCGAGAACATTGCATCTATGTTCTTGACTGGTAGCTCATCTGCTCCCGGCAAAGCACACCAGCTGGTGCAGTGTGCCACTTTATGGTAGATCGAAACTGCTCAGGTTTAATGTGTTTGTGGCTGTCGCAGCTCTGACGAAGGGTGCAATACATAACCGGGGAGTAATAAGGGAGGACAAGCCAATCAATAGCCTGAGAGGCCGTTTGACCCGCGCTTTAAAATGACAAATTTCCAGCCCTGAATCACTGAGAGTGTCTCCCTGCCTTCTGCTGCAGTCAACAACTGCCTGCAGGGATGCAGTGCAAGAAAAAACTGAGTGGACATAACATCTGTCAGATGTCGAGACTCGTTTTCTTTGCATGCCTTACAGCATGCCTTACTTGTATATGTGAGTGTAGGTGTATGTGTGTGTGTGAAAAATATCCATTTCAGGTTTAGTCTCAAAAAGGCCAAACTAGCAATAAAAGTCTTGTAAGTAAAGACGGGGGGGGTTCCACCTGTGAAAAGAGGCTTTTGTTGAAGCAGCCTCCTGTTTCCTGGTAGATAAAGCACATCTGCTTTACTCAGAGATATGTGTACGCTTACACAGCCCCTCACTCTTATGTTCACATTTTCATTCTTTCTCTTCTTTATTCATATCTATTTCTGTTATTCCCTCATGCAAAATCATCCTGGCTGCATATTTTCCGACTTGCTATCGTCTCTTTTTCCCTTACTCGTCACTTCTCAGTCTGTTTTCCCAGACTGCCCAGCACCAGCTGGTCCATGTAGACACACTTATTATGACTGCTGTTTGTCCTGAAATGACCTCTCCTGGAGATAATCACGCCCTCTGGCAGAGAGCCGCATTGCATTACTGTAGCTTCGCAGTCACAGACACCAAAACCTTCCTTAAAACTACGTGATATTCAGTCTTGGAGTGACATTGGTACTCTTGTGCGGACTCCCTTACGCATGTTTTCAGTTTTCAACAAATTGAAAGACCTGTATCTGATGAGCAAGAAATCAACTTCTATTAGGCATAAATTTGTTAACAGTCTTCACGTCTTAGCTTCTGATTAAGGATCCAATTTAGTCAAAGCTTCATGCAGCTTTTTGCAGCAGAGACTTGTGCTGCCTTTAGCACCAACAAGTCTCCTGTCGTGCCAATTAATGGCCTGAATTCAGAATCATCCACTGTTCTTTTCAGAGGGTGTGAGCCAGTCAGAATATTAAGCAGTTTACATCTGCTCTCTAAAATAGCCTTTTCGTCGTTTCTAGCTCAGAGCTCTAATTTGTCAGACATGTTTTAACAGAAATTTGCCTATACTTGGCTGTGCCACAGATAATTTCCATGATTTCTTCACATACTGTAGAGATCTTTAGAGAGCGGAGTCATTCTCTGTGTAATTTTCTCTAAAGCAGCATGTTTTTAATCCCAGCATGTTAAGAAAAAGCTTAAATTTTCTCTGCTTAGCAGAAGAAATGGACCACAGGGGACATAAAGGGACACAAAGGACACATCAGATGAAATAAAAGCAGCAACATTGATTTGGAAAACAAGACAGAGTCAGAGCCATTGATTTTAAAATCCAGTATTAATGACTTTGCTCAGCACAGTACACAGTGTTATTGCTGCAGAATCAAACAAGACAAACGCAAACATGGCTTGGCTTGACTGATTTAATCAATAAAATACATGCGATCCACATATAAAAGTAGTGAAAAACCCAGCTGGGGTGTTCAGATCTGGCACCTCTGCACAGCTTCGGAGGTGAACCAGTCATTTCTGAGTAGTTTACGTAAAAATGTTTCAGTGTGAATGCAGATTGGGTTGGTTTTCCGGTGTGTGATGTTGTTTCAGGGCACGGGGAGAGGCCGCAGTGGGAAGAAGAGGGGGAAGAGGTGTGAAGTGGGGGTTTCGGTCAGAGAAGCTCATTCATCAAGTCATTACGGGAGGTGGCTCCTGTGGTATTTCAGCCTGTCCATCAGTGGAAGAGGATGAGGAGGAGGAAGAGGGGGGAAGAATCCCAGAGGAGGACCAGTGCTCGGCTGTCCTTTCTCCATCTTTCTCCCCCCCCCCCCCCTTGGATGCTCATACCCTCCTTCTCCTCTGACAGCTCACCTTCTGACTGCTATTACTCCCCCTTCTTCCTCTCCTCCATCACACTGACTTCCACTATATCTGCCCCTCTATTACATCTTCCATCCTTATCCAATTCTGTTTCGTCTACACATACACACACATCATCCTCCCTCAGTATTCTCCATACTCCCCTCACTCTCCTTTTTTTACATTTCTCCGGGGAGGCAGCCCTTGACTCTCTGATGTCCCTTGCATGCCAAAAATTACTATTGACATTTCAATTCAGTGGATTTTTTCTCCCTCTCTCTCTGCTTTCTGCTGATGCCTTATAGCAGGGGGGCATTTACATGTCAATGGGCCAGACAAAAGAGAGGTAGAGTGTGCTCCTTCCTGTCCCCTGAAGACACACTGTAACACTAAATGTGCAGCTTTTTTGGTGGCAAAGGAGTTTTGTGGGTTAGCTTTGAGTTTGTAAAGGATTATTGTTATTCTGCTAGGAAATAATTAATCTTAAAATAAAGAATCATCAGGATTTTGTTGAAGTTTTGTGAATTTAAAGAAAAACTAGCAGATACACCTTTAACACACTTTCATGCTGAATTTCATGTATGAAATGACCAGATCGAATTGAGGTGATAGACTTGAACCACTGAACCACCTGCAGGCTGTCTGGGGGGGATGAAAAAATCGTGAAACAGATCCTGTGCTTTGAAAGCACCGATGGTGTCTGAGGCAGACTGGATGTTGTGGTATGTCCAACGAGCTGGCTCCTGGGTCTAAAAGCATAACTTGACTTGTGTAAGCATGCAGCATTGCAGAAGCAATGTAATTTGCAGCAAATGCAGTCAAGCAATTTGTATGTATAAGATTAGAGTTGCAAGGGTAAGGTAGATCTAGTATGAGCATAAGAGGGCATACAGTCCATTGCAATAGTATTCATATGCCTTGAAATTTTCATTTTTTGCATTAAAACCACAAAGAAATATCTATTGTGGGAGATTTTTTGTGATTTACAGTATAAGTAAAACATGGTTTTCCATTTATTTTTACAAATAAACCTCTGTGATCTGTGTATTTTAAGGATGTATTCAGCCCATCTGTCGCAAACTCTGAAGAACCATAATTCGTTCCAGTTAAAACAAGTCTTTTAGGATCTGCAACTGAGCATGGAAAATAAACTAGAGCACATTTACAGACTGAAAGTTTTGCACATTTCTTTCCTGCAAAATAGCTCAACCTCAATCAAATGAGATGAAGAGCTTCTGAGAAGATAAATGTTCAAGTTTCTCCCCTGATTCAAAATTTCGTTTAGGTCTGGACTTTGATTGGGCCATTCTAGCAGATGAACATGCTTGATCTAAACCATCCATTGTAGCTCTGGTTGTATGTTTAAGGCTGTTGTTCTGCTGTAAGGTGAACCTCCATCCTGGTCTGTTTTGCAGCCTCAGGTTTTCGTTCACGATTGTCCTGTTTTAGCTCCATCCATCTTCCCATCAACTATGACCAGTTTCCCTGTCCCTGCTGCAGAAAGGTTTTGGTCGTATCTGGTCAGAGCACCTTCTTTCAGAAGTTTACTGCGCCCCCGACATGGCCTAAGGCAAACTGCAATTGGATCCTCTTATTGACTTAATTTTAACTTTGGCTTTCTTCTCACCACTTGTCCATAACAGCCAGATATGTAGAGTGCAGAACTAATAGCCATCCTGTCAGGAGAATATCACACTTGCATTTTGATTCTCTGCAGCTCCTCCAGAGTTGTCATGGGCCTCTGGACTGCTTCTCTGATTAAAGCTCTCCCACCTGGTCTGTCAGTTTAGGTGGATGGATATGTCATGGTAGGTTTCCTATTGCATCATGTTCCTTCCATTTATGGATGACAGTTTGAACTGTTTTTGCTTCTTCACAGAACAGCTACATTTATTTTGAGAAATAAATTACAAACTGACTCTACTAATTAGGGACCTTCTCAACACAATGGGTTGCACTTGAACTTTTTGAAAATGTCAGTGTGAAGGGTCTGAATTTAAATGCATGCCACTCTTTTTAAATTTTAAACTGTAAATATTTTAAAAACCATGCATCTGTTTTAGCATATTCATGCACTACTTTGTGTTAGTCTATCACATAAAAAAATCTCCCCAAAAATACACAGAAGTTTGTGGGTTTAACAGGACAAAGGTTTGTAAAGGTACAATAGGACAACAGGGATGAACACTTTTACAAACCCAGTTTCTTTCTAACATGAGCCGCTGTGATTGTGCCAGTACGTTACATTTTCTGCCGAGACAGAAAGGAATACAGGTTCTTCTTCATTAAATCGTGTATTTCCTTTTCCATATTATCCTCTTCAAATCATGGAGTTGTTGGAATCTGCATACATGTTTTAGGACATTGCTGTATTTGAAAAAAAATAAATGGAGACAGTACAACCATCAGTTGTTGCCCACAATTTGTACAGCTAAAAAAAGTCTCAACTGGGCGGCAAATTGGACAAGAATCCAAATTATGAATACTGATATTAATAGTTGTCACCCTACACTTTGCACAAGGAAACTATTGGGCTCCTTGCTTCATGTGGCTGTTTTCCACAGTGCTCTCACCATAAAAATAACCTAAAATGGACTGTGTTTATGCATGCAAGAGCTTGGATTTCATATTTATTTGTATGCACAGACTCCTGGGTGTATTTTTAATGCTGGAATATTTTTCAGACATGCATCTTCATTTGTGAAACCCTGTGAGGTATTCCCACCTGACGGGTCCCAAGGCTCGTGGCTTGCTGTGATTATCCTAAAGGAGATGCATTGCATATGTAAATGTGCTGTTTCGGAGAAAGATGGCTGCTGTTGAAGCGAAAAAAAAAAAGTCCTTCAGCATTGATCTGCTCTTCTGTATTTAATATGGGTTAAGTGTTCAGCTTCCATTAGGACCAAATTCATGCAGGGGTTTTATAATTATGCCAGAGTCAATCTGCATTACTCCTTAGCACTATCGAAAAGCTGCTTACTTTAATAAAAATACACGTCAGATTCAGGGACAGCAACTGCTGTGAATATCTATGGGCTTGCGTTTGGTGGGGTGCAAGTCCTTTTTTTTTTTGCGTTTGCACATAATTTGAATCAATATGCACAGGAAAGAGGCATTTAAGCAACTAACCAGTTGCAAACGGCAGAAGCAGCAAGCGGTCATTGTGCACCAAATGTTCTGTCGGCTCCACAATCCTTTCAATCAGTGCAACAAACAACTCTTTCAACATTTGTCTCTTTTCTCCCCCAGGACATGATTCCTCTTCTCTCTTTGCCTACTGAGAACCATCAGTCTGTTGCTTCTCCCTGTTGCCCTACTTTCATCAGTTTAGATTTTTTTTTCTTCCAATGAGAGCTTTCAAGTCTGACCTCTGTAGCCCTGGAAAAGGACTGCTGCGGGTAACAACGACCACCAACCAATCACAGATATGTCTGACTGGCCTCAGGTGTGTGAGCTTGATTCTTAATGAGGGTAAAAATAAAACATGAATAGATTTTAAGGTAGCATGTAGACCACTTAAATACATTCACATAATTGTAAAATGCAAAAGTTGATTCATTCTGACTTGACTTTTACTCGTTTGTTTTATTGGCCTTCGTTTCATGGGCATGAATCTCATTTGAGTTTTGGGCATTTACTGATTATTTTAACTGTTTTTCCTTTTTCCTTCTTGGCTACAACTACAAGAAGTATGTTTAGAGGAGTGGTGAGGAGAAGTATATCTTCTCAAAGGGTTGTATGGATTAGGGTTAGGGTTAGCTTGAGCCTGTATGTATAGTTTTGACCCTATGTAGACAAGAAAACACATTGAACCCAATACTTTTTTATAAGAGATCTTGATGTTATTTGCTGTATTTTCAGTCCACCCGAAATAGTTTGCATAATTTGGCTGTGTGAGTTAAGGGTTGGGTCTGTTGTGGGAGGAACATTGATGGATGGAGCAGGGGGTGGGTTGCCAAGTGGTACGGGCCCATGTGTGGACATGGGACATCTGCATAGCATAGGTTGTGGCCGGCCCTTGATCCGCTCTCTGTATCTTGGCCCGCATTCGTGTCTGGGGTTGGTGTTTTCCCCATATTGTTATGTTTTTTTTCAGCAAAAGTGAATTTAGGAGGCAACCTGCAGACTTGGTGGTGGTGAGCTTCAACCCCCCTGAACCCACAAGTTTAGGATGAACATCTTCCCTTTTTCACGTCTGTGCACACTTATATAGAAAGACTGCCATGCATACACACAATATCTGGTCGTATGAAATAATTAGAACACCTCATTAAACATTTAGTTCTTTATTAAAAAAAATATGTATTGATGCCAAACATTATTTATTTAGCTTATTTTTTTTATTAAAATAAAGTGATTTTATTGTACTTAAACAAGAAAATTAACCTTTTTCAATCAAAGAAAAAAAACTTTGTACGCCCTATCCCCTAATAGCTAGTCTTACTCACTTTGGCTGAAATAATTTCAGTAAGACTCTGCTTTTAGGCATCCACCAGTGATGTCAGTCTGAGGAAAGTTTGTCTCACTCCTCGCTGTCAGCTGTGAGATGTTTGAGGGGTGCGTGTACAGCCCATTTCAAGTCAACCCAAGGCAGCACAATGATATCGGGGCTTTCACTTAGTCTGGGACTTTCTATTTCTTAGTTTTTAGCCAGTCTTTGCTGGATTTCCTCATGATCCTCACAAATGGACATTTTCCTCTAGCACCCTCTGTCCGATACACAGCAGAATTGAAGTTCGATTCTAGGATGCTGTGCCAGGCAGGTCCTGCTGTAGCAAAGCATCCTAAACCATGATACTTTCAGCTCTCTGCTTTACATTGGCATGAAATTATTTTCCTGGAATGCTTTGGGTTTGTGTCAAACGTGTCCTTTGTTCTAGTTTCCAAAAAAACGTACTTTTAGACTCATCTGTCCAAAGAACATTACTCAACATGTCTAGATCTTTGTCTTTGTTCTCAGTGGCAAAGTCCAGTTTGACCCTAATTTTTCCTCTTTCGTGTTGTACAGACATATACTGTACATTCATAGTAGTAAGAGCCTGTTGTAGGTACTCAGATAGCACTTCGGCTGCATATAGCCCTCAGAACCCTTTGATCCAGCAGGGAACGGTTACTGATAACCAATAGTATTTCTGTGATAACATTAACAGCAATGCATATGTCTGAGCCAGGATTAGGGTCAGTAAACACAACATAAGTGGCTAAGCATCACACGAGATAAGTTAGAATGACAGGTTTCATGGCAATTGTAAAAAAAATGAAGTAGATGCTGAGTGAACCTTTTCAGAAGAAATGGATGTGCTCTGATTTTGTCGTTGAAGTGATGTTTTGTGGCGAGGCATAAGCACGCTAAATTGGAGGAGCGTATGGACAGATGATGACCGATGACCGTTTGGATGCACAATAATCAGTTTTTACAAGACTGCTCAATGACAGAGAATTATGTGAGCATGTTGACAAGGAAGCCCAAGCCTCATGCAGAGGAAGAGTTTGTGCAGGAATGCATGCTGCTGCAAAGCCGCATGCATTCCAAACAAAATAATTTGAAATCATCAGTTTGCTCAGAGGAACAGTTGCAGACTGGGTCACTGATAAGGCAAATGACTCCTGGCTAAAGAGAAGCACCTCCAACCAACACATTAGGTGAGAGTGGTAGATGCATTAATATTAAGGCACACAGCTTGTAAAACTGCATCAGAGTAACTTTGAAAATATCAGATATGCTTATATTTAAGAGAACAATATTTCTTTCTTGAGTGTAAAAAATGTGAAAGAAAGAAAAAAACATAGGACTTATAATTGTTGTATTGCATAAGTTTCTAAGTTGAGAGTGTCTCACAGGAGGCTCCTATAAAATGAAGTTTCCTCTGAGAGTAAGATGATTCTCCACCTTGCTTTATGGTTTTTGGATGCCTGTTTTTGCATCTTGCTGTCTGCTTTCAGGGTCAATTTGCTTGGACGGCCAGACCTGGGCATGCTTGCTGTTGTTTTGAATGTCCTCCACTTATAGACTATTTACTGTGCAGTAAACAAGCTTATTTCAAATACTCCAGATTTTTATTAGTTAATGCATCCACTTCTTTCACTGAAGCTTAAATCAGATAGCCCCTAAGAGAGAACAATGCCTAATGTTGAGCATAAAATCTTAAATAGTTTATTTCTTTTCTAACATCATATTGCTTCAGTGTATCTGACTCATCTTGGAGCAGCAGTGTGCACATTAGTGGTTAGCTGGATTCAGTTTGATCCCTTGCTTCAAAGTCCTGTGATCACACTACTTTTGTCTGCATGGGATCTTAAAGAGAACACACTTTGAAGATCAAAATGTGTATAATTTCAGTTTTTCATGATACCAACTTTCTTTTCCAAAAGGCTTATGAGCTCCAGAGCTGCCCTCAGGGTTTTAACGTTATTCTGGCAAGGCTGAGGAGTTCTGACATGGGACAGGAGGTGTATTCATGCATATTTAGGCAGTTCTCATGTGTGGCAAATGTGGCAGAGCGTCTTTGAGATTATACAGATGCAAAAAGAAGTGAGAGCTCAAACTTCTGATGGTGAAAGGGAGAAGTGAGATGTTTCAGAGATGGAAAGAGGCAGGGGAGAATGCGAAGGGCCTGCTGGGTAAAACAAATTCAGACCTTGTGGAGTTCAGTGATGTTTTGAGTGTCAGAAAGATTTTTGTGAAACTCTGTACTCCTTCCCGCCGCTTAAGAGGAACTGCAACGAATCACATTAAAAGTTTGTTGTTGACCAGGTCAACCCTTCTTTTGGTTTGTGGGTTTTTTTTGAAAGTTCCAAAGTGTTTAAACAGAATTTCCATCATTAAATTGATGCAGTAAGTCATTATGTTTGGTGATAAACAATAAATAAGTGAAGTAGACTCTCCTGGTTGCAGTCTGTAACATTAAAAAATACAATACTCAGGTCACTTACACATAGAGATCGCAATACAGTTCCACACCTCCAAATTGCACATATGTTAATTGGTGAGAGACTAAGAAGAGCTATAAATTCTTTAGGCTGCAGTTCAAATACAAAATGCATTTGGCATGCTGTTAAAGAGAAGCCCTAGAATCATATCTAAAGAGGAAGGAAGAGGAAGAGTGGGAGAGAAATGCATGAGCAGAAGCTCATTATAATATGTTTAAAATAGCTGCAGTGTGACACATTGTGATCATTGAAAAACAGATTTTGGATTTTGTGTGCATGGTTACTACTTACTGCACTAATGTCAGTATCCTCACTGTGCAGAAAAAAACCCTTAACTGCATCCTCTCATGATGCTCATAAATGGGTAAAAATACAGATGGAGTTTCCTCTCACACAGCATCGCTATAACCAATGGTTGGGGTACAGAAACCTCCAATATATATAGGGAAATTATGCAAATTGTAAAGAAGTGCTAAACGCTCTATAGCAGGGGCGCTCACACTTTTTCAGCATGCGAGCTACTTATAAAACAACCAAGTCAAATGATCAACCTACCCACTACAAAAATGCAAAACATATAACTATTTTCAAATTTATTAAGGATTCTTTGTATGTACAATGTATGTTGATGTACCTTGCATTACTGAATAAGCCAATATTGCACAACACACATGATAAATAATTATTCACATTTTTTGTAATTACCTGAGTTTACTTTGATGACTTGCACTGAATTGAATCAGCCAGGGATGCATAGTCCAGACAGTCCGGACAAATCATGGCGCTGCAGCTTTGAGGCTAAATGTTGCATCTTTCGTTTGAAAGCGTTCACTGAGCTAATCATATTGGTCACTGTTTTGTATTTTCCTTGCAGCTCATGGTTAAGGTCATTCAACAAGTTTGTCAGATCAGTTAAAAATGCCAAGTCCACCAGCCATTGACTATCAATTAGTTACTTGTATTCTGCATGTCCAGATACACGGAAAAACTCTTTAATCTCCGGACAGAGTTCTCGAAATCTTTGGGGGAATTTCCCACGACTAAGCCATCCCACATCAGTATGTAACAACAACTCAGAGTGGTTGCAGTCAGCCTTCTCCAGATGTGCACGGAATAACCGTCTTTGAAGAGATCTGGCTCGAATAGAACAGGCGATCTTCGTTGCCACATCCATGATCTCTTTCATGTTGAGCATTTTAGCGCATAACGCTTGTTGGTGGATTATGCAATGGTAATTCAAGAAGTCTGGGAACGCATCGTCCTGCCTGCACTTTGCAATAAATCCATTCACACGTCTATCTGTGGTGATAGACACCAATTTGTACACTGGGAGCTGAGTTTTCTCGATAAAGTTTGTAAATGTCTGAAAAATGTCCTCTCCTCGCGTCTGTTCTTTCATGGGAAGTGTTGTCAATAGCTCCTCTTTTGCACTAAGATCACTAAACACCATACGAATGAAAATGCACATCTGGGCTGTGTCACTCACATCTGTAGATTCGTCCAACTGCAGGGAGAAACACTCACAATCTCCGATGTCCTTCCACATTTGCTGGGTTAAATTCTCAGCCATGGCTTCACAGCGCCGTGTAACTGTATGTCTTGACAGCTGCAGAGCTTTGATTGAAGATAATATCTCTGCCTTATTTTTAAAGTCTCGGTACAATGAGTCAGCTGCTTCAACGAATGCTTCTTTTACCATCTCTCCGTCTTGGAAGGACTTATTGTTTTTAACGATGCCGTGACTCACCCGGAACGATGCTTTGGTGGCGGCTTTCGCTTTTGAAGTTTGTTGAGTGAAAAATGACTGCTGTCCGGACAACTGGGATTTTAGTTCCTCCACCTTTCTCTTTCTCAGCTGGCTTTTCGGCGGAAAGTCGATGTCGTATTTTCCATGAACAGTCCGAAAATGCCGCTCCACATTCTCTTCTTTGGTATTGCGATGGTAGACTGGCAGATGAGGCAAACGCACTTCGAAAATGACATCGTGAAAAAAAAGTCCACCTCCCCTTCCGTATGAAAGTGATATATTTTTGCCTTCTTACTTGGTCCAGCTTTTTCACTCATTTTGATCAGCATATGTTTTAGCAAGGGCTTAAAATCTGAAGGTAATTCGCTAACTAGCTTGTTTTGCTGCGCTAGCGCCGTCGTTTACACATGAATGGTGACCTAAAGGTCAAAATTCAGTTGTCATCTGAATGGTTGCCCTGTATGTCAATCAAGTGACGGGATGTTTGATAGGCTGACAAATATTTCTTTTAACGTCACGTTGCGATCGACCAGTACTGCCTCCGCGACCGACCAGTAGATCGCGATCGACGTAATGAGCACCCCTGCTCTATAGGGTCATTCTCATATTTGAACTGAAATTAAGGTTTCCAACAACACTGAAACAGCCTTATAGAAGGGCTCTCCTTGTTTAGTTTTATAGGGGTCTAAATCTTTAAAATGAGATGCATTTAAACTTCTGTTGTCTTCATATTAAGGAATAGGTCTAGCTGTTATGCAGACTTAACTCCTCATGTTCGAAAACTTGGTTGTTCAAAGTTTATCAAGAGCCAGATTAACTGAGATATTTGCCTCATGACTCGAGCTTTAATCTGATTTACTGAATTTAGTAAACAAATAAGTCTGAAAAAAGAAAATACTGACGAACCCTGGAAAAGAGCTGATTTATCCAAAGTAAATCAGATATTAAAGGAATTTATATCCTGACAATTTTCTAAGGCTTCAAAAATGAAACATAGGATTTGAAGCAGGTGTAGCAAAAATCAACAGAAACCTCAGTGGAGAAATTCAACCTTAAGATCCGGAACAACAGGAACAATTACTTTTCTTCCTGCAATCATTTTTATTTTTAACTACCTTATCCCCTCTGTTTCTTCAGGTTAGATTGCTAAGGCTAATTAGTGAGTTGCGTAGCAACAAGAACAATGATGAATGCTCCTTCAGCTCTTTGAGCTCCTGGTCTCTCTGTTGCTGGTGAACCTTCTGAAGCTTAGTGAACAAGCTGAAGAAAAGAAGAAAAGAAACCCTCCAATCAAATCAGCCATCATTAAGGTCATTACAGCGTCTTCCCATTACCCACTGGCTCTTATGAAAAATGTGATGAATGTTGCCTTCATTCATTTGGATCTATATAGCTCCTGAATCTCTCTTCATCTATTTTTCCTGACATCCACAGTGTCGCAGTAATTATCGGAGATTTAATTAGTCAGAGAACAAAGGCAATTTGACCTTCTCTGCAGGTCCAGAAAAATGGGATTTCCATAGCACACATCACCCAACAGTACAAAGATGTCACATTTTCCACCAGAAGGCTTCCCTCCATAAGTTTACATATATCCATCAAACATGTCTCTTTTTTCGTTTTCTTTACAAGGAAAAGCTTTGCTGCGTCACAGTTTTGCTCACCTTCCCTGAGTTCCAAAGGAGAAAAAGGAAAATTCCTGCTATCTCCTGACGGCTTTCAAAGGGAGTAATTACCCTGAAAAAACATTCAATTTGAGGACAGCATGCAGCTACGTGGTTTATCATGAAGAAGAAGAAGAATGGCTAATTAAAGGAGGCAGCCCTGATCTCAAGGCCATGGTGCTGAGATGCAGACAGGGAGATGAGAGATAACCCTCAGCTGCAAACGTACCAGATTTTAAAAATAAACTCCATAAAGATATCTAAGGTTTTCTTTTGATTGAGAAAACTGTAATAATGTACTATAATAACAATATTCCAAACAGTTATTCTCACAGATCTTTAAAACTGCAATATTAGCTGTTCAGAGTCTTCCACAATGAAACGTGTCATTTGATCATTTTATTATATTAATGTTCATCTTCGTTTTTTTTCATTCACTTGAGGTTCCACTGTTGTGGCATTCATCAGTACAATCAGCATAACTTTAATTATTTATAAAGGCTATTACAGGACAATAAATCTGCACATTAAGTATCTGTCTAAGTGTCAAAGGATTTGAGTAAACCTTAGGTAAACTAAATTTATTGCAGAATTAAATAATCTGCGACACTGAAACTTTTCTATAGGATATATCAATGGACAAACTAGGTTTAAACCTTAATGATGCAAAACAGACATGCTTGTTTGTTGGTCTAATGTTAACAATGTGCCAGGATTCACACACATCAGCAATGACCTCAGAGAAGCAACTGTTGCTGCCCATCAATCTATGAAAGGTTATATGACCGATTGCTTTCCCAAACTATTTAAAAGTTTATAATACTACAGAGAAAAATAAATACTCACAAAAGAAGTAGTGCTTATTTTGAAGGGCTACCAGGAGAGAGACTCTTCTATGAAAAGAATATGGCAGCATGACTTAGGTCTGTAAAGCTGCATCCGAATGAAGCCCAAGACACTTCTCCATCAATGCACCACATCTCATGTTGAAAAAAACAAAAACAATAAGGACAAGCAACAAAAAACAGGTTTAAACCTTAACAATGCAAAGAAATAAGTAGCTTTAAAGAATATTTCGACTCTTGTTAGTAGGGTGTGAGTGGGTTTATGTTGAGTAGTTTCATCAGGAGCCTTTAACAGCAGTCAGTTATTGCAGTGTGTGAATACTTGAACTGTACAAAAAGTGCTATATAAATAAACATTTACTTACTAATTCAGTTTGGAAAATCAAAGGAGAGAGTCTAACTGAGGAGTGAAGGTATCAGTTGGTCAATGGGCCCTGCTGTAAGCTAAGATTCTCCTAGGCAGATATAGAGAACATTATTTATGCATTTGTGTCATCGGGTTTTGGCTACAGTAAAGCGCTTTTAACTGGTCTAGATAGATCATTAATTTTATGTCCATCAGCTACTCAGAAGGCAGCAGCCAGACTTCTTACTAAATCTAGTAAACACACTCATATCAGCCCAGTTTTATACTCTGTACTCCCAGTAGATTTTAGAATACGGTTTAAAGTTCTTGTTTTCACATACAGGACTCAATGGTCAGGCTCCTGATTATTACTGTCAGCTTTTAACCAAACACTTTCCTGCTCGTAACCTTTGATCCCAAGCCCAGAATATCTTGCTTGTTCCTTGTACTAGGCTGAAAACTAAGCGGGACCGGACCTTTCGGTCTGTAGCTCCTAAACTGTGGAAGAATTTGTCTCTGCGGCTTCGCTTTGCTGATTTTGCGGATGTTTTTAAAAACCAGCTGAAAACCGTTTTGTTCTACCAGGCATTTATGTCATGACTTTATCAAACTTTTCTATGCTTGTTTTTAGACCTTGTATAACTTAAATGTGATTTATGATGTGCAACGCTTTGTGACTTTGTGTGAAAGACTTTTTTACTGAGCTAACAACTCAGAACAAGGTCCATTTAAGAGCAACTTTCTTGCATTACAGCAACTTAAACTCAAATATCATTGCAGCTTGCGGAAATAATATGATTGGCATATTTTTTCAATTCATTAGTTTAGCATGAAACGATTATTGTTGTTTATTTTACTAACCGAAAGTTGGTGTTGCTACGGTGATGCATACTGTGGTTCATATAAATATATATAAATAAAATATATAAATGACTTAACATATTGTAGGCAGCTGAATTCGGATTTTCATTAACAATTCCGTCACTTACATTGTCTTGGAAAGGACTTCCTTAACACTTCTGTGTATGTTGTTCTGTTTAGCAATATGGTCAGTATTCAGTTGAGAGAATAGAAATTAAAAAAAGTCTGTGATGATGGTGGAAATTCATTCCTAAATGCACCTTGATCTGTATAGCTGCTAGCTTGCTCTCCAATGATCGTTTCTCTTTGGTCCCACAAACTGAGATCATGCATCTTTCTTTATTTTCCTCTTTTCTACTGTATCTGCTGTCCACTCCAGGTAACATACTGGCCGTTTACAGCTACTCCACACAGCTGTAATTCAGAAATGCAATCTCCATTCAGTGCCTTACCACTGAAAAGATAAAGATTGTAGCTTATAGTATGTGAGGATCTGTCATTTCACAACTACATTCAACTTACGAGAGTAAAGTCTGATCAGACCTTTTTTATTTTTTTCTCACTATTTTGCTGCAGTATTTCTTACATTTTCTAAGAAGTCAAAAGGTTTTCTATTTTGAATGTTTTTTAATGAATCCACAGTGTTGCATTGATGATTTTATCTTGATAAACCAAGTTTTTGTTTGTACATCATTTACTGGAGAAAAGGCAGATTATTTCACCCGATGAAAGTTGTTGAAGGCTTTGAAATTTTCTGTTCAAATGTTTTTGAAATCCTCTGTGCAGCTTTGGTGAAAAAAAAGAGTGTCTGGATTGAAAAAAAGAAAACTGTGACACAGAGGTTATCGTACTCAATTAAGCCTCCAAAGCAGAAAGAGAACGGCCCATTGTCGCATGGAGGCTGAGGGGCCGAGGGCGAGATGATGTCTCTGGTTGAGGGTCTGCTGTTAACTTTCAGGGCAAACGCAGTTGACACTGTGTGCCAACAACAACAGCTGTGCTGCGTCTCAGTGAGTGTGAGTCTGTGCGTTTGTGTGTGTGTGTGTGTGTGTGTGTGTGTGTGTACTAGAGGTTTCTGTCACCCCAGTCAAAGACGGAAGAAATACTGGTGCCAGCTTATTGGTTTCACAGGACAGACGACAACAAAAAATCTGCCATTAGATCCTTTAGACTGTTCAGTAAACTGAATTCCTGATTTTATTTGCTGTGAAGAAAAGTCATTGGTTGATGTCAAGGAAAGAAAATAAAGTTTGTGAGACAACTCTGTCCTTACTTCTCACAAAGCCGTTTTAATTAAAGGTTTTGTTTACCTCCTCGTATAATTCAGCACACAGTTCTTTTCGTTCCTCTTAAAACCACCTCAAACTCAAATATAATTATGTTTAACTTAAGATTTCTTTAATGCAGCACTTGTAAAGTTAACCTTTTTAGCCTGGAAAATGTAATTTAGTAACTCCTCCCATTCAAAAATGTCTGAAAATGTGAATAGGATATATTGATGTTTGAATATAGAGCACTATGGGTAAATAAAATTTAATGTAAGTACAGCATCGTTGCTGCCAATTGATCTCGGAAGGATTATAAGGTCATACTCATTTAAAATCAATAATGTTAAAATGAAAGCGATTATTATACAAGTTAAAAACATCCCAACAGACTTTCCCATAGTTTGGAAGTTTTACCAGGAGAAAGCGGCTTCAATCTAAACATTATTTTTCCTTTAGAAAATGTTGGTGTACCCAGAGCACCATGTTTAGTGAAAACCAAATAGAGCATATCAGGTCATGCATCTCATGCGTCAAAGGGTTGATGATTTGGGCTTGCTTTGCAGCCACAACACATAGGCACCTTGCAGTCATTGAGTTAAACATAAAATTCTGTATTTAATGAAGTATTTTAGTTTAAAATGTGTGGTCATAAGTCTGAGAGCTGCAGCTTGGCCCAAACTGGGTCTTCAACAGGACCCAGTTTGTGAAGAAGGGCTGAAAAAGTAAAGAATTATTGTGCTGCAGTGGCCTAACCAAAGTCCAGACCTAACCCTAACTGAAATGATGTGATAGAACCTGAAGAAAGCTCGGGAGATTTAATGCCTTTAAAGAAATAAACTCATTATGACAACATTTTCTTATCTAATTGATGCAAACCCTGAAACAATTTATTTACTTTTAACCTTATCTAGTAGAAGGTGTGACTATGTGTCAAACTCAAGAATACCTACGGTTGTTTAACACCACACAAAAGAGACTGCATGTAACTTGGAGTCCATGGTTTATTCATTGTGAGCTTTTAGCATCCAGCTGGGTCTCCTCTGTGGTATCACTTCATATTGCAGGCCAGAAAACATATATTTTTTCCCTCCTCAAATTAAGTTTTCTCCAAACCTCCTGCTTCTCCCAGCGTGCCCTCCTGACCCTTTCAGTGCTGCGGTTGGGATCCTGGTTGCTTTTCAGTCAGTACAACCTTAAAGCTCCCCATATGGCACACAACATCTCCTGCTGAGGGAATTCTTCATTTCTATTAATACGCGCAGCCTAATAAAGGGCTCAATTGAATTAATCAGCTTGGAGACATTAATCAGACATTAATGGAGAATTAACCTCTGCTCTGAGCGGCTGTTCCCCGTTGTCTGCCTACATGTTTACATCTCGGCTCCCATCGACCTGCTCTTCTGCTTCTTCCAAGGTATTTCTCTGAGAACTGAAGGTCCGCTGCTTTTCTGTGAGCTAACATTAAATATGAAACCGGCTCATGCATTTATTTTTCCATGATAAGCTTAAAAAAACAAATAACAGACGTTCCGATTCAAAAGGCATCACTCTTTGGATTCAGTCTTGGCCATGAGTGCAGCGGCTGTACAAGAAATTCCTACCTGAAAGTCCACTTAGTATTTCTAAATTATTATTTTCTCAGCTTGCTATTTTTAACGTTAAATAGTGTCAAAAGCTTGTGGAAAAGAAATATCAGAAGTGGATCTTGAGCTGAGGGTGTTTTTACATCCAGATTATGAGATACATCGTCTATCTGCTTTTTGAAACTGTTAATTACAGTTGGAATGAAGAGTGGTGCTGAGGGTCGGGGGCTTTTCAAGAAGCAGAAGAGGTGTTATGAGATGTGTGAAATATGTTTCTGTGCTTCAAAGATGTAACTATAAGGATGCACATCTATTTTGTGTCTCTGGTAATTGCTCTCACCTGATTTCCATTTAATCTTATTTGTATTTAAGGTCCTGGGTTCTGTTTCTTGGTTGTTGGATTCTCTTTTGCTTTCTCCCTGGTTCCTGTGTTTCCTTCGTGCCCTGTGAGTCATCCTTTTATTAAATTAGTGGTTACCACCATATGTCTGTAGACGTCCCGTTGCCGCTTTTGTCCTCCAAGTCCTTAAAACATAACAGTAACAGGGAGGTAATTAAAAAAAAGAAAATACTTTAACTCTTTTAGCTCTTCTTCTGTAAAGTAAGGCAAGCGGTCACTTCATCTGTTGTAACAAGTGGGTTGACCTGACGGATTTAGGCCTGCTTCTTTTAATGCAAGCAGAAAAAATAGAAATGTAATTAAAAAAAATAAATATTTGGATCTGTGAATTCTGGCTTCTTGTTGCTAAAACAGAAAACAGAAGTTTCATGGTTAGAGTAAGACCTCAAACACACTGTTTCCTCATGAGACACGAAAATATTTTATCCAAAATATCAGAAAGAGAATTAAAGATCTCCACTACTCTGGTTTATCCTTGGATCTAATTTCCAGATGCCAGAAGATGCCACGTCCATGTGTTCAAGTATAAACAACATGGAAGAAAACGGGTTCTGTGGGCCAGAGATTAGGTGTTTTGGTCCAAAATGTTCCAATCAACCCGGGAACAACAGCAAAGGACCTTGTAAGGACGCTGGCTGAAGCTAGTAATGAAGTGTTAATATCCAAAGTGAAATGAGTTTTGTACCAACATGGACTGAAAGGCCACTCAGTGAGGAAGCCATTACTCCAAAAGCAATTACAGTTTGCAAAGATTACAGTTTGCAAATGCACTCCGGGACAGACATTCATTTTTGAAGACATTTCCTGTGGTTTGATGAAACTTAAATTGAAGAGTTTCACCAGATTTACCATCACTACAGTCGGAGGAAATAAGGAGAAGGCGGAAGCCTGGGAACATCATCCCAACTGTAAAGTCAGGGGATAGCAGCATGTTGTGGTGATGTTTTGCATCAGGAAGTACTAGTGCACTTCACAAAATAGACAGCATCATGAGGAAAGAACTTTATGTGGAACTGTTGAAGCAGTAGCTCAAGACATCAGCCAATAAGTTAAAGCTTGAGCATGAGTGGGTCTTCCAAGTAGACCATGACCCTAAGCATATCACCAAATTAGTTAAGGACAACAAAATAAATGTTTTGGAGTGGACATCAAATTGTGAGTAAAATGAGGATGCATTGCCATAGTAGACATTTGAAATGCTAACTCTTCCTGGCATTATTTGCACTGCACCTCAGTTTTTGTTTCTAAAAAGGAGTTCCGCAAAGAGCTTCTTGAAAAGCGGAGATCTTTAGCTGTGGATGCTCCTCTTTTTCATGAACCATTGTTATCTGAGCTCAAAGGACACAGATCCAGCTGAAGTCTTGCAATAAAGATGTCTCTTCTTCTAGGCAAACACACATTACCAGCAACACAGCAAACTTTGGACTCTGAGTTTGTATGCCGTAAAGACTACTGAAAGATCACTTACTTCTGCATTGGCAGCACCACCTGCCCAAAAGGATTCAGGTGCGACCCAAAGAACTGCAGAAACAGCCTCACTTTGCAAACCAAAAGAGCGGAACCTGTTCACACATATGGATGTAGAGAATTAGATGGTGATGGATCAACTTTGTAAAATAAAAGCAGTATATCTTATCAAAGACTATGATTATTTAGTAGTTTGCATTAATTCAATAAACAGCCAGCTTCTCTGATTTCTTCTATTTGTCTTTTATTTCCTGCCCACCGAAAGTCCCAGATTTAAATGCCTGGGTTTTTTTGTGTGCCTTCTGTTTTCAGTGCTCTGAAAAGCCGTAGAAAATGTATTTCAATCAGCCTAATTATGTATGGGGAAGTTATGAAGAAAACGGCATTACACCTCCAGTCCAGCAGGTGGTGGTAATAAAAACCAAAGGCCAAACAAGCAAAGCTTGGACATCACCATCCATCCATCTATATTATGACCTCTTCCTTTGGTCAATTCTTGATCACAAAAAGTGTGCTTAAAAATGAATCTCGTAAAGTAGAAAACAACAACATGCAGGTCTTAGATATAGTGACTGGGTGGAAGTCGAACATGGCAGGAAAGGGTCAACCAATCATCGTTGCTCACAACATAACTCTGCCACTCAACGATACCTGGGTAATCTGAAAGTCCTACTACCCCAGACCAGCACATTTTATCCAGTAAGAATGAACCCGGGAAATTAAAATTACTTGGGTAAAATTGTGTCGAAACGCGCGGAGGACTTTCAAAATCCCAGGTAATGGCTGAAAGTCTGTTCAATGGAAAATGGGCTATAGAGATTAAAACTGTTAGTTGCAATTTTTTTTTCCACTTCTACAAAGTTAGAACTTTTTCCATGATGATGGAAACTCCACTGTCTGTGAGGGGTATTGATTGTCCGTTTACAGTGTTCTTGATTAGCGCGTAATGCGACAACAGCAACTAATAACTGTAATTACGGTAATTTTCTAAAACTCCACACAATTAATCAATAAGGTGCTTGAAAACGTCAGCGAGGGGAACGGAAACGGGGGAGAAAGAGACAGAGACAGAGGAGAGTGAAAATCAGCAAGGAGGTAAATTATATACCATTAGACAAATGTAGCTTTTGTTTCCGCTGTGACGCAAAGAAACAGCGGAGGTACTAATCATCTGCAGTCATTCAGCTGATCCACTTGTGATAATCATGTATTGTTACGGGGGTCAGGGGGGTCAACTCTCCCCCAGTTCAATCAGCTTGGAGAGATTCTTTCAAAGCTCTGAATGCAGAGAGGAATGGCCTCATCAATCCCGTCTGCAGGGGAAATAATTAACTTGGAAAAATAATTAGCCGGTGAACTTTAGATCCAGCTTAATTAAGTTTTACATTTAAAAGTGACAGAAAAGAGACTGAGGAAAAGTCCACTGGATTTGCATAGTTTCTACCAAAATTAGGACAGATCTTGTTTGACTCAATATTTATTGATTTTAAAAATTTGTTGCTGTCAGAAGTTTGATTTCATCATAGACATGAAAGTTTTTTTTATTATAATTACCATTGGAATGATAAAACTGAGTTTTTTTTAAAGAAAAACAAGGTTACAAGTTTGTATTTATTGAGATTTTTTTCAAAAATAATGACACACCCCCACTTATATTTGGTCAAATGTCTCTGAAGCAAGCTGTACTTCAAGCCCTTGCTTTCTGTTGCCACCAAAGGTTTTTGATATGATTCTGACTGAATAATTGACCTCTGCTCTTGGCAGAATCGCTAGAGCTAATTTAAACTGGTAGGTTTCTTGCCAGTGTTTAAGCGTCGCCTATGTAATTGACAGACCTTTCCAGAGGCTTAATATTAGCCTACCTTATTCTCCTTATCAACCAGCTTTGTTGTATGTTTAAGATTATTATCCTGTTAGAACATTTTAACCACTTAGCCGTTGATTTGAGGTGAATTCCATCCACCTTGTGCAATACATCCGTGTACCACTGGAGGTGGCACAGCCCCCCAATGCATGATACTGATTGTTAAGTTTAAGTGGTAAATGGATTGAACTTATATAGCGCCTTTTCCCTTATTTGATCACTTTAAAAGGTTTTTCCCCCAAACCACATTCAGGACTCCCCACCAGTTTTCTCACTAAATCACACATTTATACGCAGACGGTTTTTGGCAATTGAGGGTTTAAATGCCTTTCCCAGGGGGACATGCCCTGGGCAGGAGGAAATCGACCCCCAAAAACCCTTGGGTTGCCCCAGCTCAATCTGTGTTTCTTCTGACCATAAAACCTTTCTTCAGAATGGAGGGCAATTGGTTTTGCACCAACAAAAGAAGCACCTAAGAAAAATATCCAAAATTGTACAAATATATGCACACAAAGATAGGACATCCTGGAATAAAAGGATTTTGAGATGCTTAGGGCGTTGTTCTTCCGTAGCATCCTCTCAGTTCAAGGCGATGCAAAACTGGCTTTACTGTAGACAGTGACGCCAAATTTTTTTTTTTTTTTTTTTAGAAGTTTTCAGTTCATGACGCACTGGAGCCTTGATGGGACATGGCTGGGTTGTTTCTGAACCTCCAAACCTTGGCAGAGTCCCGTTGTTCTGAGCATTGGTCATTCCAAGGAGTGCTCCCAGACAAATCCTTTTTTATGCTGCAAAAAAGTAACTACCAGCTGCACTCAATCATGATCATTAACCAGAAGTTAACAGTTAAGCCATGTAGGTAAATGCATGAATATATTTAATGCTTCTAATATCTGTTGGTAAGAATGATTTGAGTTAGTTTTATATTAGCATATTTAAACTTTTGATTAGAACTGTAAAACCAAAACAATATGCAGGTTTATTTAAATATTTAGTCTGAAAATACAAAAAAGATGAGGCCACAAGTTGAAGATGAGCACATGGAAAGCATGACGCTGTCAGAGAGAATACATTTATGGCACCTCTACTTGTGCTAAATGAGCTCCAGATTACAGTAATACCACTGGTGAGCAATTAAATCCTTATAAACAGAGCACCAGAGTGCTGGCACCAGGATATGCTGCACACTCACGCTCCTTGAGGTTGATGTGGCTGCACAGAGTCAGTCAGGCTTCATCGAGTCCTGCCTTTTATCCATCAGCAGGAGGCGAAGGCTAACCTGACAAACACAAAACATCACTGGCAGCTGCCTGGGAAAGGATAATTAATACAGCCAGCAATTTGGCAGAGCTATAAACGTCCCGACAGCGAGACGCAAGTCGCTGACTGGCAGAGAGGTCATCTCTAACAGAGAAAAGAGACAGAAACACATCCCTGGTAACGCATGAAGTCCTAACGAGCTACCGTAACATTAAACTCTCTTGATTTTATATAACAGTGTCAGAATGATCACATTCGTTGGTATAAAGTCGCAGACACGTGCTAATACATAAAAACAGGTTCAGAATAGTGCTATGTAATATATGCCCCTTCATTCACACCTCAGACTGGCTTTTTCACCATGGTAACAGCGGCTAAAGCTAATGAGCATCATCATGTTTAACAGAACCCTGTAGTATCATTTAATTATCCAAGAAGCTTCAGTTTTTCCGTGCATGCGTGGGTTCTCACCGGGTACTCTGACTTCCTCCCGCAGTCCAAAGACATGCCTGTTAGGTTAATTGGTCACTCTAAATTTACCCTTAGGTGTATGAATGAGTGTGTGCATGGTTGTTTGTGTGTTGCCCTGCGATGGACTGGCGACCTGTCCAGGGTGTACCCCGCCTCTTGACCATAGACTGCTGGAGATAGCGGATAGCTGGAATAAGCGGTAGAAAATGACTGACTGGCTTCAGTTTTTCCTGAAATACTTTGTATATTTTACATTCTGAGGGTTACCAGAACATAAAATATGATGTAAATGTCTACTTCCTTGTTCATTTTCCTTTAAGAAGCCATGCTTTTAATCGTTTAGGGTGTTCTTGATCAGTCAAGTTTTAGTTTTTTGCTGTTTTTAACCTGTAACTGATTTTCAGTCCAGCACCTGAATTTTTACAAGACAGTCCGACAGTCGCCCATTATTTGAGACGTAGAAGACCAAACAATCATATCAAACACTTTATTTCCTTAAATTCTTCACTTTTTAAGTACAAAAAAAGGCAGGTTTAATTAACTATGATCGCATTCAGGGTGAACGTTTGGTAAAGCAGTGTTTACTTTGGGCCAGGGATTATTTTTGACTTTAAAACTGCCAAATTGATGGTCATACATAGATCTAAATGTCAAAGGTAGCTACATATTTTATTTTCTGGACCACTGATGAGCTATATTCTGGACATCTGGGCACTGCATGCCTGCTGCTGACTGGATGAGGAACCATGTAGGAATTCCAAATTTTTGCACCATGGTCTGGCAATGAGACTGAATCCTTCAAAACAAATCCTGGATCCAGATGGTGCTCCGCATCACCACCAAAATCAGATCATTTGTTCTGTTTCCTAATATGCACCTTGTTTGAAAATATCATCCAAATCTATTCATAACTGTTTGAGATATTTTACGAACAGACAGACAAACCCATGTCAACAAAAACAGAATGCTTTATTACCTCCTTGATGGAATATAGTAATATATTATAATAGTAATAATAATATAATAATTACTATATTAATTATTAATAATAATAGTAATATACTATAATAGTAATGAATGGATCCACATGAAATGCAGATTCTTGAACTTTAAAGCTAGTTTACACTAAATATCACAATAATGTTCTTAACTGTACTACTTCGCTTCCTCTGCGGAAATTGAATGTCAACATCCATGTACTTTATGAGCTCAAATGCAAATTCAGAAAATTTAAATCCCAACGTGTCATCTTAAATCATGTTATTTAAAGTTTTAATTTGCAAATGCAAGTATTTGTTGTTCATGTAATTAGGTTTGGGAGAACTGGGCTATTTTTAAAGGCTTAGTCTGCCAGCGTATGAGGGTCAGCGTCAAAGGACTGAACAGTGCAGATACATAACATCCAGAGCAAAGCCAGCAGAGCCAGAGCTGCCACGTCTCCTCTGTTCATCGGCAGCCTATGTTAATATGATTAGACTGGATTATGGTAATGTGCAGGGGGATCTGGTGGGTGTGGGGCGATGCCATGCTGCTCTCGTTTCGGGGGAATACTTAATTGGTTGGGCTGCTTTGATGTTGTGGTGATGTGGGCTGGGGGGCTGGTGGGAAAGGCTGGCATAGGTTGCCTCGTAATTCAAGCTGATTTTATTTTTGGCCTTTGAGGATCTGGGTCGGCGACAGGTAAAAAGGAATGGAACCTGAGAGGAATCAGACGTTTTGTTCTTTTCTTTGACTGGATGTGAAATGTGAAGTCAGGTCCCATTCAAGTCCTACTGTGATCTGTCAAAGGTTCTCTGAAACTGCAAACCGTCTATCTGGACATTTACTACAGGTAAAACTGTCCAGACAGACACAGATCAGTTTTCCAGGTCCCCCTTCATAACAATGAAATGAACAAGTCTTGAATGCATTAGTCGAGATTTCTTTTTATCTAACATAAAAAATATTTGTCCAGATGAAACACACAAATCTCAACTAACACTGCCTTAATCATGACAAGCCAGTAGGTGGCAACAAGTTAAAATACCAGGAAAGAACATTCTGAGCACAGCTAGTTGTCTTAAAAAGAACAGTACCTTATTTTTCTGCTGTTTGACATAGTTTATCGTTTCCTCTGCAGAATAAATTTCTATAGCACACAACCCAAATGTAATGGCAAAACACTGGCCAAGCATAGAATAAAATGAGGTAAAATGTGGCACCATTGTTGTTTTTGATAGTTATAACCAAGAGCTGCTGACCTAATGGATTTTTTTCCATTAGGATGCTTTCTCCATGTAATGACAAGAAAGGATAACCTTTTACTCAAACATCCAAAGCGTTGACTGTCAGAAAAAAAGAAGGCATTCCCTTTTTTACTGTTTGAGGCCTCAAACATTTTGCTACATTACATAAGGACATGCAGCTGCAATACGCCTGCTCTGAGAGTGGGCTCTGAGGATACGTTTATACGTTTAAGTAAATAAAAATTCCTTATAAATAGTCCAGGTGTGCATGCACCCGTGGCATCCTTAGGACAAAGATCATGGATGCTGACAATACTTGCTTATGAAAGTCTGATTTTTCCTGTTTAAAATCCCGGTCAGGCCCCCAATTGCATTACAAGCTGTCTTTTGGCCTGCAACACAAGATGTCAAAAGTCAGACTTTTGTGCAAATTATTTTGAGCAAAAATCTTGGGTACCAGAGACCACAGCATCACTATATATTCACTATGTGTGAGTGGTTTTAAATATTTTGCTACATCCTAGTGAGGACTTACAGATGCACTTGGTATATGGAAAACACCTCCTGCAATATTGGTCAGTAATTATATACATCTATATTATTCATAAAGAACAAAAACAGAACAGCCTACGTAGGTAGACTAAGTGTTCCTGCAGACTTGAAGGAGAAGGTATCGAAAAGAGCAGCAACAATACTGATAGCACTTATACTGTGCCATAAAAATATAGTCAGTCCGTCATTTTCTACCGCTTCTTCCACAGTGGGTCATGGGGAAGCTGGTGCCTATCTCCAGCAGTCTATGGGTGGGCGGCGGGGGTACAGCCTGGACAGGTCGCCGGTCCATTGTAGGGCAACACAGACACACACACACAGGACAAACAACCATGCACACACTCATTCATACCTAAGGGCAATGTACAGAGACTAATTAACATAACAGTCATGTCTTTAGACTGTGGGAGGAAGCCGGAGGACCCGGAGAGAACCCATGCATGCGTGGGAAGAAACATGCAAACTCCATGCAGAAAGACGCCCAGCTGGGAGTCGTTGATCCCGGTTTTCAGTTGGTTCTCGGGGCCTGTAACCTGTCCCTAGTCTTTTGCCCGGTAGATGTGCCTGTGCCTCCCTCCTTTGTTGGGACTCGGCAAACAGGGGTGCCTATTGGGGTAAGCCGGGGAGCTGGCTCCCTGGGAGAGCATTTTGGCCCCCAGTCCTTCCCTTCCCATCCCCGGACACCTCCCTCCGCCAGCTCCATCACATTACCACTCATGGAGGGCCTTGGGGTGCGGGTGCGCCATTGGAGTGCCGCAAGGGTTTTCCAACTCTGCGGTCCCATGGCAGCCTGTGCCCCAACTTTATTGTACAACTTAGACACTCTCACTTATAACATTTTCATGACATTCACATGTAGGGCCTTGGGGGTGGCCGCACTCCATGGCATCAAGAGGGCGGATATCCTCGTAGCCTAACCTCTGGTGCCTGCGCTCACCTCTTGGGGTCTTTTCACATCCCCGTTCGCTATTTCCCATCTGTGGTCGGAGGCCGGGAGAGGGAGTGGGCCCTCTAGTCAGGTCTGGGCTGGGTTTGGGGGTCAGGTCTTGGGGACTGTCTGGTGCTGGGGCTGGCGTTTCAGCTCCCTCTCTCGGGATCGCTTGGGTTCCTTTGGATCTCGGCCCCTGGCTTTGGGCCCTGGTCTGCCGGCTGGGAGGGAGTGCCGGGCTCTGGTAGGGGGGACTTAGCCGGCATTGATTGGGATGTGGCCCCGCTCCGATGGAGGGGCTGGCCGGCTGGACTACTTGGTGTGCCGTGGTGCGCCATGCGGGGGTGCGGGTGGCTGGCGGGCTGGGGCGCCCCCGGGGTTTGGGGGTGGGGTTGGCGGAGTGCCCGGTAACTGGTGCTGCCGTGGCCTTCTTCCACTGCTTCTGTGGTTCTGGCCCATGGTTGGGCGCCGGACTGCGGTTGCCGGTTGGGTGGGTGGGGCGTCGGAGCGTGTCTTGTGACTGCACCGGGGCGGCTGGTGGGTTGTGCTTGGCTTGGAGCAGTTGGCCTGCATGGCCCAGGTACCCAGCTGGTACATGTATCCCTCTCGTGGACTGGGGCTGCTGGCGCTGTCTGGGGGGGTCGGGTGGGCTTGGTGGTGTGCTGCTCTGCTGGCTGTCGTCTGTGTGTGTGTGTGTGTGGGGGGGGGGGTGGGGGGGAATCGGGGAGGTGGGGGGGTGGGGTGGGTTGGGGGGGGGGATTGGGGTGTCGGGACTGCTCCGTCCTGGGGCGGCTCTGGTTGGCGGGCTGGTTTGGGCCATGTGGACCCCTCTTTTGTACATAGCCCCCTCTCCGGAGGTGGATGGGGGTTGTTGGGGACTGGGTGGGGGCCGGGCCCGCCGGGTCTGGGCCTGTCTGCCTGTCTCTGCCCCAGGAGGGAAGGGGACCACCTCCTGGGTCCGGGGGCTGGTTGCTCCTAGGGGCTGCCGGCGGCTGGACCTTTGAGTATAGAGTATGCATGGGGAGTGTGAGTCAGTGTATGACGTCCATTGTTGTTTGTCTTTACGTTGGGAGCAAGTGATTTTATGTGTGTGGATGAGGGTGGGAGTGGGTGACTGTGAGTGCCTGTTTTTTTTTTTTGTTTTTTTTTGTGACAGGTTGGGTCTTGGACTGCTCCCTCTCCTGGATCAGCTTAGCAATAGCTTGCTCCGCTTGTGAAAGTAAATCTGTTGGGCAATTTCTTGGCACTCAGACAACAATTACGAGCGCTACTCTGTTTTACAGGACACGGTAAAAAAAAAAAAAAAATGTACTGCACAGGGCAGGAAAACTTTAATCTACAAATCTTGGCTGAAATGAGGTCAAGCAGCAGGGAAATAATCCCAAACAGCAGCAAATCTACAACAGAATGGCATAAAAAAGGAAAGCATCAAGGTTTTACAAAAGTCTATAGCGCAGACCTTGACTTGACTGAAATGCAGCAGTGAGATCTTAGGAGATCTGTGCAGAAACAATTGGCTGCACACCTTCATGAACTGAAGATAAATAAAGAGTGCAATCACTCCTGATCTGGTTTTCATTTCAAAATGTTCATACTGGAAGCTGTCCTATGTTAATAGGACCATGCATTAAAAAAAAAGCTAAGAATTTCTGACTTCATCTTCCATTTGTAAGAGTAAAAGGAAGCACTCCTATGTCAAAAAAACGGGACACCGTTTCCTGCAAGGCGGCACAAAATGGAGGGCTCAGGCCAAGTGGAAGAGGCCAAAGGGGAAATTGAAACCTTTCAAAACGGATTAACCTGATATCCTCCTCCAACTCAGAGAAGAAAAGTTACTTAAAAGGCAAAGGGCGAGCTAATTCTTTCTTTTCTTTACAATAGGTATACATGTTCACATACACTTGAATCAGTTAACGATAAAACTGAATATTTTTCACTTTTTACTCCATGTTAGGCTGCTTCGTAAAATGAGTAATTATGTGGAACATAATACATGTTAAAATTAAATATTATTAAAATAGTCACTTTTCTTCAAATAGTAAACCAGGAGCAGCATAAATTCAGTTTGCAAAAAACATTAGATATTCAAATAAAACAAACTTAACTTTCATAAGTAAAAATCTTGCAATTTTATTTGCATATAAAGGCAGCTAAATATATCACAATAAACTGAAAGAGAACTAACATTTCCATGAAGGATACAATCAGAGAAAAAGCGAGAGAGAGGAAGAGAGCACGACAGAGCATTTTACAGCCGTTGAAAATGAGTTGAGACAACTATTGGCAACATTTTTTTTTGTGCTAGCAAGATTGCATTTACACACAGTGCAAAATTAGAAAAAAAGCAACAAAACACAAATACTATCAGATTTTACACTTTAAAGGACATGGTATTCATGTTTAGGCAGGTGTGTTGCAGGGAAAACAACACCTGTTGGATTGTGACCATCACGTTTTCCTCTCTCAAAATCAGTTTCAACAAAACCATGAAAAGAAACTTCTGATAATGCAAGCATTGAAGATACAGAAAAACATTTTCTTTTTTCTCTGTCAAACACAACTTTAGTTAAGATGATTTAAAAGATGAATATATAATTTATATATATGTTATTTTACATTTTCCAAATTAGATGAGAAATCCTTGATTAAAAAGTGATCATTCTGGCTGTAAGCGACAGCCCCCCCCCCCCCTGCCATCGTCAGGTGTTTTTCTGCGGGGATGATGGGTAATAAATAAGGACTTTCCTCTGAGCTTGCAGAAAATTGGGGCTCTAGCTGAGAACATTAAAGCTAGTTTAAGGCAGCGTCCCTGTCAGCCAATAAGAGAAGAAGAACTGACCAGAAAGCAAAAAGAAACTAAATATTTACCATATGACAACGTAAAACAATGGCATCCATTGTTTGGCCAAACCAAATGTAAAGAACTTGTACAAATTCACAAAGCATCATTTATTTTACAGTTCTGACCAATATTTATCAAGAGCAAGATTGTTTAACCACAAAATCTCAAAGAAAAGGAGAATACCGGTGAGGGACAGACTGAAACGTTCTGCTGGTTTTACAAATAACGTGAAAATGCGAAGAAGGCAGGACAAAAACGTCATTTGTTCTGCATGAAGGCAACCTTGTTTTTTTTTTTTTTCAAAGGATTAGTTCGCCTTCTTCCTGTGGCTGACAGAAACGAAGCGTGATGATAAAACTCTTACCTCTGCTCGGTGAAAAACAGCTTATCTCACTTTCTCACTGTTTGTCAAACCAAAGAGCAATCAAACACGACAGAGTGATTCCAGACGAGATACCTGGACTGTTGGCACTGTTTAAAAAAACAATAACAAAAAACCCGGTATTCTCCTTTAAAGCAAAGCACCCCCCCATCCGACCCTAGCATTTTCTCCTCCGTCTCATCAACAGCTTGGAGAAAAGCAAAAAAAAAAAGAGGAAAAACTTGCAAAAAACACTTGGATCTTTCTTTTTTTTATTTTGAACTTGAAATATTTATTTATAGAAAAGAAGTCGTATCTCCAGGTCTGCAACATTCCCAGTCCACGGTGGTCTGGTCTCAGGAGCTGGAGGGGTTGGGCAGGTCGAACACGATGGGGGGGTTGGTGGGCTGGAAGCTGACGGTGCACGTCGATGCGTTGATGAACGTCGTGTATCCGTCTGTCATGATCCCGTACCCTGGTAGGGGAAACAGTGTTAGACTCCACCCAGGTCACTAGTCTGTATGCTTGATAAACACATTTCATTCATATCGTTCAGCCATTTGTACGCCCCAATCTTCTCATAATATAATCGGGAATGCTATCATGTTTATCGATCCACTTTATTCCTGTTCAACTCGGGTACATTTGTGTTTTCAGAAGGAAATACATAATATTCACAATCATATACATTGCTCTTGTCTAAATTCCATGCTCTTCCAGACTTGGACTGGCCCATTTTTTAAACATAAATAAAGCAGGGTGCTATTAGTTTACTATGTGGTTGTAGATGAATGTGTGGCCACTGGAAGCATCGAAAGACTGATGGATAAACAATTATTTAGTTGATAAAATGGGGAATGAAGCAGAGAAATGCACATTTTCATACAGCATTTTGTTTTTTCCAAACTTATGCATACCACTAAAATCTAACATACTTTCCAGATTGTGATGGAACTCAGGTTTGTTAATGTCTTCTGAAGACAGGTTCTAGCATCCATCCATATATCTTCCTAGCGACAAGCAAAGGTTCCTTTCTCCTTGCTCATTCCCCAAGTCTGGAATGTTCTGAGAATGGTTTTATTCCAGGCATTAGCTGTTCTCCAGAAAGCTAAACCAGCCACCTCCGTCGTTAAGAACTCCATCATCCCTATAAAGGGTGAACAATACAGCGAAGATGGCAGCAGAAACCCCACAGGGCCCAATCAGTGTGGAAACAGTCCTCAGAAATCACTTTAAAAGAAAAAAGCTCTAAATAACACAGGAATTCAGTCGGACAATGCCACAAGAGCCATCTGATAAACTGAATAAATTTTTTTAAATTGATTAAAAATAAAAAAAAACATGTCCCAAATCACATGGTTTCTTGGAGTTGCATTAAGATAAATTCAAGACTTTTTGAGATTACTGTGTTATAAATTTCAGACCTAAAAACAAGTACCGAATAATTTAAGCAAGTTAAATATACGCTATATATACGTTATATATAAATATATAACCCACTTTAATATGTGTATTTCAGCTTTAGTATGCAACTCCAGTTCTGATAGGTGACCTGGACTTCCAATGCTTTCAAATACAGTGTGCTGTAAGGCTCATAATGATTATTGTCACCAGGTTTAGTCAACCATTAAAATTATAGCCAAACTTAGTGGAAGTACTCTCTCACTCAGAACTACAATATGTGGACAGAATAAATGCTGCCTAAGTACTTCTTAAAGATAAAAAATTATGATAAAACGAATCAAACACCAAAACATCTAAAAAAGGAGCAATGAATGAACAAAAGTATCAATTTATCATGGAATATCTGGACATATTAAATACTTTTCAAGCTCCAAAAAGTAAGATTATGATATGAAAGGCTTTTTGAGACCCTAAAATCAGCCATGTTATTCATAAAAGTTGTGTCTTCAACATCATTTCTGATTGAAGTCCTTTTAAATTCACCAGAACACAGGAGGATTTCCCACTCTGCAGTACCTTCATGAATGCCTCCAAAGGCATGAAGTTTAGGTCGCACTCTCTTCTGGACCGTGTTGAGTAGCTCCACACAGCCGACCCGCTGCAGCTCTTTAGGAACCCAGTCTCTGAAACCTGCAAAGATATTAACATTTAACCTTTTTATTGACATTGTTTTCTTTGATCTAATAAAGATTTACAACATATCTGACCTCCCCAGAAGAATAGAAGCACAGAAATGTAACAAAGATCCTCAACTAAGTTAAAATGATGTAGATGCAAAGAAACTCATCTTGCACAGATTATACAACCACCAAGATAAGAATTAGCTGCAGCAACAATAAGAAATGCAACCTCAGAAAATCTAGAATAAACAATAGAATACAGCTACATCTGCATATTTAGGGGAACAGTGAAGCTCTCGAAGCATGCATCAGTAGAGGCAAAGCAAATTCTTTTTATTGCATTGCACAATGAAAGCAATGAATTTCTAACCTTGAAACAATTTTTTTTTATTATTTAGACATTTTCAAAGATTTTTGTTCATTGTAAACAAAGTGTTAATTAAAAAAAAAACATCTAATTATCCAGTGTTCCCACACATCTTTTCTATGAAAAAAATTATGTTTTCTTAATATTTTTCCAGAATAAAGTTTCCAGAGTTCTTAATACTTTTGAGTCATTTTTTAAATAAATGCTCACTATGAATTTTGCACAGATATCATGGACAGATGCCTGGATTGATGATGAAGAAATCAGTGGATGGCTGGGTGGATAAATAGATCGATGGACAGATACATGGACGAACGGACAGACACACAGATGATGGATGGGGGCATAAATGGACGAAGGGATGGATAATGAACCAATCAGTTGATAGATGAATTTAAGGATGATGACGGATGGATGGATGATGGATAAACAAATGGATGCATGAACAGGTGGATAAATGAACAAATGGTTGGATGGATGGAACGAGGGATGGATAGATGAATGGATGGATGGCAAAACAGACTGAAGGATGAGAGAACCGTTAGCCAATTGAAAGGGAAGTAAAGCCTGGAAATAAATATTTTACAAACTCTGTTATCATTCTCCTGAGTTTTCCAGACCTGGGAAGTCAAATTCTCCATTTTTCCAGACTGCAGGATATTAGGATGTCTCATTATCCATGAACTGAAACTCTAGCAGCAGTTTGTGTTGCAACACTAAAACAACATGAGGATATATTTATAAAATATAGCATCATTGAATATATTCAGTTTGTGCTGACTGATTCACAGCTGCTGCTGTCATCACTATTTACAGTAAATAGTGGAAAGTTGTCTTTTGTTGCATCAAAGTTAACTGTTTCTATAAATATTTACCTTATTTTCAGACTCCTCTGCACACATTTTCTGCCTTTCTATTTCGTACTCATCCCTGTGAAATCATGCCAGCACGCCTGCCTTTGAATCCACATTTTTAAATTCAACCAGATGAGTCCTGTTCTTGATAAATTTTGAACGTTTGCAGAACCTCGATCCACCTCCTCATTTTAGCTCATCCTACATCTTCAGCACACTCCTCCCTGCAGCACTGCCATGCTCTCGTTCGGTTCCGTCTCTCGTCACTTGCGACGTCTGCAAAATCGAGTTTCCATACAATCAAACAGCCAGAGTCACTGCCGCAGCAGCAGCAGCAGCAAGTCTCCGTGGGAGAAAGGGAAGGAAATCACTCAATAAAGCCAGATGGGGAGTCGAAAGGTGAAAAAACAAAAAAAATAAATAAATAACCGAGTCCCAAACAGCTAGGAGGAAAACCTAATCAATTTGCTGTGAAAACCAAAAGAAAAATCCAAGATTACTTTTCCTCATGCAGTGAAACAAATATTGAATGACTGAGCATAGTCACACATTGTTGTCTTCAGATGCAAAGCAGCTTTGTGAAGACTCACATCCACACTGCTGCAAGGACTCCAGTCTATTCATCCAGACTTTGAATAATGAGGCCCAACTTTGTTCTATGAGGTGCGAGGGGGGCTGTGATTGGTTAATTGGACTCACCTAGTGGAGGTCCGTGGGTCATCAGGATGTCGATGCCCTCGGGGACGAGGTTCCATTTATCCAGCAGAGACTGCCCCCGAGGCAGGTTGAACCCCCAGCCATTAAACCACGGAGTCCTGCAGAGACAGAGGGGGGAACAGATCGCATTAGCATCACTCACTCCACCATTATTACGGCACACATCAACAATCACCTCCAGAAGCAATAAACATGACAGACTTTCCCACATTCGTTCATCGTTTTATGATTAAATAATTGACATAGATATATAAAAAAAAGGTTTCAAACAGACATTGTCTGTATTGTGAGTCTGATTATCAAAGTGTCTTTGTTAATCATTTACTCATGGTGGGATGAAAACAATACCTATGAAGAGGCTGCATCTGCAGACACTGCCTCTGTGTCTTTCAATAAATATGTTTGGTCTTTTGCATGAATAAAGATGTAAAAATAGGCATGAAAAGATACCACGTCAGACTCTAGAGTCAAGTTTTAAATCCCCAAAAAATTGACAAAAAAATTCAAGAATCAGGAATAAAATATTTTTTTCCTTATAATAAACATTTATTATATCTGTTATATTTTGAGTAAAGCTGTGGCATCAGCCTAACAGTATTGCAGTAAAAACACAGCAAAGACCTTCTTTATCTGTTTAAGTGATAATTATATGATGCTTGAATAAATGGATTAGGGCAAGATTGCTACATTTTATCACAAACAACCTGCATACAGAGTCTCATGCTGCATATAACCACGCTGAACCAGCTAATCTCTACAACACAATGGAAATATTTTAGATCCAAAATTATTCGTTCATTCTGGACATTCTTTCAATCAAAAAATAAAACAGTAAATCATGTTGTGCCATTCAGCTGTGTCACTTCTCTTTCTTACACACACATGAAAAATTAATGACGCTTCACTACAGGAAGGCTGATTTATTTACAATGAAACTGATGTATTCTAACATCTAATAAAGCAGCAGAGCCTAGATTATCAAATACACTGCTCAAAAAAATAAAGGGAACACTCAAATAACACATCCTAGATCTGAATGAATGAAATGTTCTCATTGAATACTTTGTTCTGTAAAAAGCTGAATGTGCTGACAACAAAATCACACAAAAATCATCAATGGAAATCAAATTTATTAACCAATGGAGGCCTGGATTTGGAGTCACACACAAAATTAAAGTGGAAAAACACTACAGGCTGATCCTACTTTGATGTAATGTCCTTAAAACAAGTCAAAATGAGGCTCAGTATTGTGTGTGGCCTCCACGTGCCTGTATGACCTCCCTACAACACCTGGGCATGCTCCTGATGAGACGGTGGATGGTCTCCTGAGGGATCTCCTCCCAGACCTGGACTAAAGCATTCACCAACTCCTGGACAGTCTATGGTGCAACGTGACGTTGGTGGATGGAGCGAGACATGATGTCCCAGATGTGCTCAACCGGATTCAGGTCTGGGGAACGGCGGGCCAGTCCATAGCTTCAATGTCTTCATCTTGCAGGAACTGCTGACACACTCCAGCCACATGAGGTCTAGCATTGTCCTGCTTTAGGAGGAACCGAGGGCCAACCGCACCAGCATATGGTCTCACAAGGGGTCTGAGGAGCTCATCTCGGTACCTAATGGCAGTCAGGCTACCTCTGGCGAGCACATGGAGGGCCATGTGGCCCTCCAATGAAATGCCACCCCACACCATTACTGACCCACTGCCAAACAGGTCATGCTGAAGGATGTTGCAGGCAGCAGATCGCTCTCCACGGTGTCTCCAGACTCTGTCACGTCTGTCACATGTGCTCAGTGTGAACCTGCTTTCATCTGTGAAGAGCACAGGGTGCCAGTGGCGAATTTGCCAATCCTGGTGTTCTCTGGCAAATGCCACGCATCCTACACGGTGTTGGGCTGTGAGGACAACCCCCATTTGTGGACGTTGGGCCCTCATTACCATCCTCATGGAGTCGGTTTCTAACCGTTTGTGCAGACACATGCACATTTGTGGCCTGCTGGAGGTCATTTTGCAGGGCTCTGGCAGTGCTCCTCCTGTTCCTCCTTGCACAAAGGCGGAGGTAGCGGTCCTGCTGCTGGGTTATTGCCCTCCTACGGCCTCCGCCACGTCTCCTGGTGTACTGGCTGTCTCCTGGTAGCGCCTCCAGGCTCTGGACACTACGCTGACAGACACAGCAAACCTTCTTGCCACAGCTCGCATTGATGTGCCATCCTGGATGAGCTGCACTACCTGAGCCACCTGTGTGGGTTGTAGAGTCCGTCTCATGCTACCACGAGTGTGAAAGCACCACCAACATTCAAAAGTGACCAAAACATCAGCCAGAAAGCATAGGTACTGAGAAGTGGTTTGTGGTCCCCACCTGCAGAACCACTCCTTTATTCAGTGTGTCTTGCTAATCGTCAAAGATTTCCCCCTGTTGTCTATTCCGTTTGCACAACAGCATGTGAAATTGATGGTCAATCAGTGTTGCTTCCTAAGTGGACAGTTTGATTTCACAGAAGTTTGATTTACTTGGAGTTAAATTGTGTTGTTTAAGTGTTCCCTTTATTTTTTTTGAGCAGTGTACATAAAACTGGACAAAGCTGCAGTTTATTTTAAGCAGATCTTGTGCAGAAAACAAAAATCATGACATTGTGTGCTTTCATTTTGATGAGCTCTGCTAAAAATGTGTTACGGAGCTATAGGCTGATAAAATTTTACAAACGGAATATTTTAGGTAAACAATTAAAATTTTCTATTTTGGAGTTTTCTCTGGTGACCGAGAGGTTCACCTCTTTGTGACTTCAGGTTGCAAGAGGAAAAGTTCTGACTGTTGTCTGTGCTCATGCACCGAACATCAATTGAGATTTCTGGGCCTTCTTGGGACTCTAGGTTGGTGTTCTGGAAGGGATGCCATCTGGGGATTTAGTGGTGCTTCTGGGGGACTTCAATGCCCATGTGGGCAGCGACTGCGCTACCTGGATGGGTGCGGAAGAATGACCTCCCTGATCTGAACCTGAGGGGAATGCTCATAAACACCACATTCAAACACAAGGTGGTTCATAAGTGTACCTGGTACCAGGCAGCCTTGGGCCTAAGGTTGATGATCGATTTTGTAATCGTGTCTTCAGACCTGACAAGTGGTAAGAAGAGGAGCAGAGTTGTCAACCGATCCCCACCTGGTAGTGAGTTGGATCCGTTGGCAGGAGAGCCTGCCAAAAAGACCCGGCACACCCAAGCGAGTAGTGAGGGTGAACTGGGAATGTCGGGAGCAGGGACCTTTCTGAGTGATCTTCAATTTGCTCCTTTTGGGAGAATTTCCCTCATGTCCCGAGGGAAGTTGGGGACATGGAATCGGAATGGAGCATGTTCAGGACCTCCGTTGGCTTCCAGGAGCTGTGCCCCGCAGCTTATTGGAGCCTGTCGCGGTGGCAACCAGAAGACCCACATTGTAGGCTCAGTGGGAACTAGAATGGAAAACTATAAACTACTCATACTTTCAACTGTATATGAAATGCAGATTATCTCAGAAAAACAAAAATCTCAGAGCACATACTAACGAACTCCTGGTTAAACATCTGAGTGAGTGCATCTACATTCCAGCACTCACAGCGAGGACGAATTCATTTTAGAAGCTGAAACTGACTGCTCAGGCCCGATAGAAGAGAAGAAAAGTGAATTTCTAAGCAGCAGGAAGCCAGATCATGTGTCAACTGCTACTCCCTCTGCAACCCGCTCTGAAGATTGAGTGACAGCAGCTGGGCCACCTCCAGCAGCCTGGATGGGAGGCTGCGTCTCTAAGGTGACAGGCAGCTTCTTACCCAGCAGACACAAAGAAAGCCTCGATCTGCCGGAGTGGGAATGAAGAACTGGATCATGGATCAAGGGATGGACGGATTCATGGGGTTAAAACAGATGAGGAAATAAAGTGAGTCGTGCAGAGGTTAGATATAGGAGCAGATCTATCGAAACCAAAGGGGAGAAGGAGAAATCGAGCGGAGGCTGGTTGATGAATTGAGCTTTCATTTATCACAATAGTAGTAAGAAGTAGTAAGAAGTAAGAGAGGAAAGGAAGATAGATTATCATCACATAATACCTCAGTATATAATCAGACCTGCTACTTCAAACGAAGCAAAAAAAAACAACTTCATTTTAATTCGAGGTGTGCAGCAAAGAGGGGCAGAGCTGTGGGGACTCAGCGATGGTGTCTGCCCAGGGGGAAATCAGGGCTCCACAAACATCAATAGGATGTGTTACAGTGAAGGATGGACGCTCCGGCTCTAATCAATACCAAGTGTTCCAGGGGAGAAGGGTCGAGCAGGATCCACAGGAGCGAGATGTGTAAAACATGAGATCACAATCCCCTCTGGTTTGCTTTAAAGCACCACAATAGCCTAAAGTCTCACCAGATACAACAAAAACAATCATGTTAATGCAGTGAGCATTGGAACACACAGTCCCTGCCTGATCTGCGAGTTAAATGTTTGAGCTTTGATTTGCTCGCTCAGTCGTTGCCTCATTCTCTTGCTCAGTGGAGAGCTGAGAAATGAGGTTAAAAATGAAATGTGAGGAGTGCGCAGGGGGAGTGAAGGCCACGGAGTGAACTGATTAATTAGAACTAATCACACAAATCGGAGTTAATGGAAGCCTAATGGATTACTGAGAAGGCGCGCCACTTTTGAGATGAAAATGCTGCCGCTGTAGTGCAGAGGAATCAGAGCAGACCTGGCCCGGTCGGCCGGCTGCAGGCAGGAAGCACCAGGGGGGCATTCATCTGGCTCTGGTTTTGACTAATAGCGACGACGCCAAACTTTGAAAAATGGTCGAAACGCCTTCATCCCACCACCATTCCTGAAAAAAATGTAAATCACGGTTTCTTACAGCAAAAAATAAACAAACAGCTGGAGCCTTGATTTTTGCTCTATGTTTCACAGGTTTTCTCCAACATAAACACATTCATCTGGGAGATGAAACGCCCCCCCTCCCCACTAACGACATGAGCCCTGGGTCCAGGGCCGAGCAGAGGGTCCTGACTGAATGCAGAGCGGACCGCAACAGCTCAACACCACAATGGCCCCATTGTCAGCTGCCTGCCCATGAAATATACCTTCCATGCGAGTACATTTGTTAACCTCCGCCTAGATTAATGACATCCCGGTCACATAAAGGCTTATTGTTTCCTGTGTGGCTGTGATACAGCTTTTATTACACTGTTCTGCTACGTGTGTACTGGGATCATAGAACTCATGGAGCATGCTCTCGCCTTGACACTTGCCATCTGGGGCCAGCACAGGATGCGACTCAATGCCAACGAAATAGGAATAGCAAAGATGGAAGGAGAGGACGGTGATCAGCAAAGAAAAAAAGGAAAAAGGAGGAGAGAAGTCTTGAAAGAAGCAGACTTCAGTTATCACTTTATTGCAACAAAAAATGCAGTCTTTAATTACAACATCTACAACACCACATTAAAAACGAATCACTGCATCAAGTGGACAAAAAGCTTGTAACCTTGGTAACAGCAGCATTAACGATCCCTCCCCGAAGGAACAGAGCAAACGGGTTAAAAAGCTGCAGCCGTGGCCAGCAGCGGAGGTAAAGCAGACAGAAGCTATTTAGCCCTCGTTGCAGAACGTCAATATTCAATTAGGCCGGTAGACATCATTAGGACGGCGGCGCAGCGTCTCTGCGGGCGTGACACCGCTCTTAACCCCTCTGCTCCCCCTGAGCGGCACTCTCTGGGTCCATAGACGGGCTGCAGGATGCCCCTGAAACAGCGTGCACACAAACTGAGCGCTTCATTCCTCTCATTATGCTTTTTTTTTTTTAACCAAACTCCTCCTTCCTTTAATGGATCGTTTTAACTATTTTTACAGCTCATTGGATCAGCCATCTCAGGGCAGAGAGAAGCACCAGAGTATTTACAAATCCAGGAAGACTGGACTGATTGATTTAATGTAAATAACCAAGTGATCAATGACAAAATGTCTGCTAGAAAAACTTTTTTTAAAAAGCCCATATTTCGCCTAAGAGTTTATGCCCTGTTTTTAGATATTTAAAAGTGAAATATGCTCTGAAAATCAGCTTATTAAGTTAATCCCATGAAATAGTTGTAATGTAAACCAAAATCTTAGTTTCTGTAATCAGAGTGGACGGATTAGAAAACAAGATTACACGAAGATCTCTTCAGGAGAATTTCTCTGCAACGTCTGTATGCAAGTATACACTCCAACGTAGGTATGTCAAAGACTATTTTAATTGGTTTTGTGTTTTTTTTGTTCAGCAAAAAAAAAGAATCCAAGTTTTGAATCTTAGAAACTCTCCATAGAATACGTAACATCAAGAATTAAATAATAGAAACAGAGACCTTCAAAGTCTTTCAAAAATCATTTTTTATTGAATTTGATCAAATCTTAATAGCACCATCAAACATAAATCAAACTGGTCTTTTCTATTTTTTGAAGCAGATAAGTAATTTTAAAATGCACCTGAGAGACTGCCCAGCCGAATACAGCTCTGGGGCATGTGAGGCATGATAATGTAGAAAGATTTAGCTACGCAGGGGATCATGGGTTAGCTTATTGTAGAGACATTGTTTTGCTGTTGTTTCTACTCTGTCGTGGGGACAGCAGATCTCCTTATTTAATCAATAACTGATCTGCATGGTTTTGCCCATGTTAATTAGGTGCATATCAGCTTATTTTTGTTCTTATTATCTGAACCAAATAAACAGATTGTTTTATCCATGTTTTCACATCTCACATCCACTACATGTGAAACAATAGTTTGAAGTGACTTTATTTGGCCATGCAATGTTTGTGAGAAACTATGCTGCAGAAGTTTCGTGGTGTGACATTTGGTGTCCTTGATATAACGTTTTATGGCTGCATCACTGACCGATTACGTATAGAAAGTTGAGATTTTCAGCTGCTTCCATTCACTGTTTCTATGTTTTACACATGCAATGCATGACCTGCTTTTATAAACTTATACTGGCGAGACAACTGTAATAATTAGAGGAGCAATGCTGGTTAGAATGTGAGCAGAAATTATTGCTACCTGAATGCTTCCAGGAATTGATCATTTTTTTAATCACCCCTTCAGTGAGTTATGGGCAGACTGGTCCCTGCACAGAACGTTTAAATCCCTGGGAAGGGTGCCAGTCCATGAGGTCTCCATGCTAAAATCTGTGCGTTCAAACTGGAACTATCACTACTTTATTCCTAAATGTTCATTGTGTTCTGGATTGATGCCCGAGCTGTGGGTTCCTGTCCATCTATTTTGGCAACTTTCAGCTGTGTTTGGGTGTCCTTAATAATGGTTTGTTTGGTTGCTGTTTTTTTTTTCTTCTTAGCAAGTTTATTATGATCTATGACCCTGAAAACACTTAAAATTTTGAATGTGCTGAAATTATTAACTTTAGACTTTAAAATACAAAAATAAAGGCAGACAGGAGAAAAAAACACGGTTCCCTAAACCCCAGGGAGGTCCACATTAAAACCTGAGCCACACACATGCACCAGAGGCACTTTATTTTGCTTTGTGGAGACTTGACTATTTACCAAACAAACTCCAGACACCCAGCAGTCAGCATACAGAAAGCACCACAGACCTTACAGCACACACAAATGCTGTAAGGATCTGCGAACTCTGTGTACAAAACACCTGTAAAGTCTGACCTCAATTCTAAGGTCAGAGATCTGAAAAAAGATGCCCACTTTATATAGTGACAAGCTTTAAAATGCAGAAAAAAATGATAATAGCATGTTAAAGATACTCAGGTTTAACCATTTCATGAGTGATGTTTTCATTTTGAGATGAATTTCTATCCCCAAGAGACAATCCATTTTCACCCTGAATATTTGGTTGAATCCATAAACACACCAAATCACAGGAACCTGTGATGCTGACAGCAAAAACTAGCATGGAACAAAACAAACAAGGGATTCAATACACATGGATGAAGTGACAGAAAAGAGGTATTTGTCTGGTAGACCAGTTGGTAGAAGATTATAATAATCAATACCAGTATTGATTATGATAATCAATAATAGAGTTATCATGCAACAAGGCCATGATAAGACTAGTTACAGCTGAGCACTTCTGGCTGATTAAAAGTGCGCAAATAAAAGTGATGTATTTGTTGTATTAGGAATTCTATGCAAAATATTAACATGTTGGGAAAGAGGAGTTCTGAAGTCAACTGCTGGAAAAAAATGGAACTTATTTAGAGAATAGGTTTGGAGTAAACAATAAGGTGTTTAATCACTACTGAGTTCAAGTAAAATTAGGAAAAACCAGATCTGGACTATCAAAATAATGGGAGTGGTTACAGGCATATTAAGAATGCATGAAGTGTATCGTTTCATGTTTAAGAATGACTTGCACACTACAAAGGAAGGTTTTTGCAGGAACAAACACTTATGTTTTATGTGTTTTATTATAGAGCACAGAAAGATCGAACACTTCTCAGGAAAACTATTAGTCCTCATCTATAGTATGCAGCCTTCACCTGCAGCTGCACAGCATCCTCCTGAAATATCAGGAGGATGCTGTGCACTGGACGTGATGAACAACCTGCACTGCAACCAGCCCTGAGATCGCAGCAGAAAGAGGGGGTAAGAAGTGGTGTGAAGGTCCGGCCATCCATCGTATCTGACCTCTGAGTCGCAGCGGCCCTGAGGTCATGGAGGGGAGAGGTCTAATTGATCAGCCTGTCAGAACCAATGAGGAGGGCTATGTTAATGGGACTTTTATAAGCCCCGTGGGATGCACCACCTGACACTTAGGACTGTATGAGTATGTGCATAACAGAGTGCGCACCCTGTGTGCATGAGTGTGTGTGACTGAACTCCCAGAGCCCAGGTAGCCTTATTAAAAAGCAACCAAGTGAAGACTGTGGCTGTGCTTTGACAAATGGCCTCTCAACACCAAGGCCACCTTTGCAAACTTTGGGTACAAGGTGGAAGTCACAGGGGTGAAGGAGTCATGTTGGTGCGAGTATAGGAGTGTGTTCGTTCTGTCGCAGCATTAATAACCTGTGCCCAGTGACTGATGAAGTGTGGAATGGATTAATCCTGCTGCAGTCATGCTGCCAAACACAGAAACTCCAAGGGTTAGCCACCAGACTTAGCCCACTTAGCAAAGGCTAGAACCATGGGGACACTCTGGTTCACACTCAGTCATACACACAGATACAGTAAGACGCACAGCATTTCCCTGGGGTTTATCTCCATGCTGGGGTGCAGCCAGCTGCAGTTTGACCCGCAGGCTGCTAATATAAAACAACCAAAGCGGAGATTTCACAGCAAACACAGCTGCTCTCAAACAACCAGGCAGCTTGCAGCGCTTCACTGCACTCAGGTCTGAGTGTGCGTAAGAAAGACCGAAAGGAAAATAACTGAGAAAGGGGGAGCTCCCTACACTAACAGGAAATCAAATACAAATAGAGGAGTTCAGAGTGCATCTTCTAAGAATCTTCTTTCTTAACCTCCATCCTGCAACACCTCCCAACACACACATCTAAATCCACAAACCTTCCAGCAGGCAGAGATTAACTGGATTAGTTCAGCCATCAACAGTAAAGTAACTAAAAAGCCAACCTGAAGGCGTGAGTCTGCAAACACTTAATATGCGAGTGTGATACAAAGTCCTAACGTTTAGTAAGTAATAAAAATAAAATGTTTTGTTTCAATCAACCTGATGGAGGGATTTCATAAACAATTCATAACTGCAGCAATTTGGCAATAGATAAATCACAAAATATATTTAAGGTAAAACAAAGCCATTAATGAGAAACACCATCTCATGCAACTCACAAAAAAACAAATCAACAATATCAGCACAAGGGATGGGCACTTCAAGTTCAAAATACCATTCAAATTTACCGACAATAATTAGACTATTCGATCATTTTTAACACAGTAATCTGATGATCTATTTGGGAAAGTGTTATGGATTAAAGACAAAAGCTTCAGGTGCCTGAAAGCCCCTGCGGTTTGTTTTCTTTGAAATAAATCACTCCATTACCTCCACCGTGAGGCAGTGTTAGAACAGAACAGAATTAAAATATCCTTTATTGTGCCACTGTGGGTAAATTCGGGGAGCAGGTGCAAATAGAGTCACCTATCAAAACAGTAGCTACCAAAATTATTCACAACTTAAAATTCACCCCTAAATGTTTCTGAATATTCTGTAAAGTCAGAAGTGTCACATGCAGAGTGTCTAAACTGCTGTAATACGAACAAGATGAATATAAAAAGTAGTTATGTGCTCTATTCCAGTAAACACTTGTTGCCTCTGGTGCATCAGTTTTTCAGATTTTAGTTTCTTTTAATAACATTCCAAGGATGCAATTCCAGTTTGGTCATAAGAAAAATTCTCAGAGCCAACAAGCTATTTTAAAGCCATTATTTGTGAATAAACATTAAACTTGAGTAAAGAATTTCAGCTTTTTCCACTTTATTCAAGTTTTAAACATAGAACCTGCAACAACAAAAGATTAAAGGAAGATGGGGGAACTGACGGATGGATGGATAAATGAATGAATGGTTGGACGCATGGACAGACCGTTTCAGAGATGGGTGGTTGAAAACAAAATTCTGATGTGCCTATTTTATTTAAATACCAGCTTTAAAAGCACACAGAGACCAGATTATTAAAAATTCAGATTTTTTTTAATGTTCAGAATGGTGACTCGAAATCCAATACTGTTTTCTACTTATCCAGACCTAGAACGTTGGTAAATTGAAGGTTTGTTTTGGTTTCCATGTCTGCAACGTGATAGGGACCTTACTATCATGAACATGGTTGTGCTCGTGGCAGCTGTGGTCAAGAAGCAGCAGTTTATTTGTAGAAATTCTGGGCTGCATGACTCTGGTAGGAAATGGACCTGCAGGACGCTAGCAGACTCTGGCACAGATGAGAAAACTGAAGTCAAATGGGCTTCAAATTCCTTTGGATACAGAAAGTGTTCATTTGGTTTTATTTTTCAAAATAAAATGCTAAAGTGTCATTTGCAACAGGCTAAAACATCATTTATGTTCTTATAAGCTGTGAGACTTGAGGGACTTAAACATGTACATTTATATTTGTCATGATGGTAATACCTGGAAAGCTAGTTTTTCTAAGACAGTATTTGGGCAAAAAATGCATGTAGTAGTTGCACATCAAACTGGAAGGAGCAACAATGTGTTATCTGAACACAGACCCGACCACATGTGAACACTAAATCTTTGAAATATGTATCTGCCAGAAAGTAATGTGGCTCCGTAGAAACGGGAAACCAGATCACTAAAGAAAGAGGGAATCTTGGTTCTATTCAGAGAAGCTGGATGGGGGCTGGGGGCAGGGGGCAGGGGGCAGGGGCCAAGAACCATTCAACCTGTCCCGAGACACAAGGACAAGGTACCCATTACCCTCCTCCAGCCTCGACCTCCATGAACTTGATCCTGAAGAACAATGTAAGAACGGGTGGGTGGAGGAAAAGAAGCGAGAAGAGGCAGGGGGGAGGATAATATTTCTGGGAATTGAGTGAGCTCTCCTTAGTGACAATAACGGACCGGCTAGGTTTCATTTCCCAGTTCTGCTCCACAGACTTTTTAACAACAAATTTCAAATGCACAGAGGCGATCCGAAGCTGTGAAACACTATCACACAGGTGCGTCTTTTAGGCCATTTCTGTATATGCTTTTCTTTCCCATGCACAAAGACTACACCTTCAGGTCTGTAAGTTAATGGAAAAAATAAACTTTGTTTTCAACTAACTTTCACTTCTGACATACAATAAAGAGAGAAGGTAGGGGATGAAAGGAACTGATCAAAACAGATGCCTGTTTGTTTTGGCCTCTGGCGGTCTGGCTGAACCGATTCAGACCCAAAACTCAAGGCCCGTCTCTTTTTAGACATCACAAAGAAGAAAAATAACTAAGTTATTATGAAAATAACAACCCCTGAAATATGAAAATAAACGTGTCAAATCTAAACTCCACCAAAAATGTATTCAAATCATCAGCTAATGCCTTTTAAACTGGTATCTGTGCATTCGTTTATTTCCTTAGAGTCCCTCGTCTACCTCTGACAGTGAGACAATGGATCCTTGTAGTGGGTGGGTAGATGGTGGGAATGTAATGGTTGACAAAAATTCCAGTTTGGTACATACATATCCTGGTTTTAAAGTCACGGTTCGGTGTGATATTGGTACGCTTCAAACAAGAAAAATATATTAAAGTATGTTTTTATTTTACTTTGGTCAGCATTAAACAAAGAATCAATTTTCAGTTTCTGAAATTAATTAGATTTTATTATGTTCTAAACTTAAAAAAGTGGAAAGTCAGAACTGAGATGTGGTTGGATTCTTTTCAATGTAGTATAAGCAGGCATAGCCAAATTTCTTTAGCTAAAGTAAGAACAGGAAAAACTGGCCTAGAAAGAATCCCTTTACATCTTTATAAACTATTTAAAAGAAAACATTTAAAAAAACTTTAAAATAACTGCCCCCTTCTATGTGTACCGCACCTATTAAATCTGGGAAAAAACCTACAAACGGCAAATCCTACTGACCACTCTAACGCCAAGATAACAGCAAAAGTATTAGCAGTTAGGCTCAAAAAATACTTCCAATACTTACATAATCCTGACCCGAATGGGTTTATAAAAGGTTGGCAAGCACACAACAGTAACCGCAAAGTACTGAATATAATCTACGCAAAATCTGACCATCAAGACAAGCCACTGATCTCACTGGACACAAAAAGGGCCTTTGACAGGGTCAAGCATATTTATTCTGTACGAAGTGATCTCTAGGGTCGACTTTGGTTATTTTACAACCTGGATTAAAATAATATATAATAAACCTACAGCCTCAGTAATAACTAACAACATTATATCTAAACCCTTCAATCCAGCTAGAGGCACACCTCAAGGAGGTCTCCTCTCACCCCACCATTAGGAGCAACCAACATATCTGGCATCAGAATAAACGATATTAAATCCGTAATTGGACTATTTGCAGATGACATTATTTTAATGTTGTCCAAACTTAAATCTCTGGCTATAAAATTGAACATTCCTAAAGACTTCAACCATCCATTCAAACAGTATTCCATGTTGCCAAATACAGCCCAACTAATGTAGGTATAAAAATTACTCTAAAAACAGACAAACTGGTGCATGCAAACTATGCGCCAACAACTAACTCAGAATCAATCCATTAATGATCTAGGCTGCCTATCTCTATGATTGGACGCAAGATAAATGTTCCCCAAAAAATCCTTTGTCTTTTCCATGCCATCCTTCGCAACAATCTAGACAATGTTTTTGCAAAGATATGAACAATCTTCAATTAATTTATCTGGAATAACAAACAAGTCAGATTACGCTCATCTCTACTATATCTCACCCGTATGACAGAGGAGGTCTGGGGATACCAAACCAAACCAAACCAGGTCAGCTCTCTACTGCCTCCTACTGTTTTTCAGTGACCACCCTGTCTCGGTTAAATTTAGAAAAAAAAAAGTACTACCCCTTTTTCTCAGTCTATACCTGTATTCAGCAACATTATAAAGCTTTAATGAAAAATACACTGAACCAATTTGTTAAAAAATACCATTTGAATTTTGTTTGATGCAAAATGATGTACCAATTCTGTCCCAGTTCTTCACTATTTGGGACAAAAGGCCTTTGACCCTGGTAGAGAGTATTTGGGTTTTAAAATATTTTCTGCTAAAGGTCTGTGCAAAGTTGCAGAAGTATTTGATAAAGGCACTTTTATGTGTTTTGACCATTTAAAACTAAAATTTGACATTCCGACTAAACATTTGTTCATTCAACATTTGTTCATTTTTTTTTAAATCAAAGGCTTCATTAAAAAAAAAAAAACTAAAAAATCTCCATCACTGCTTACCCTAATCTAATTAGAGGATATGGCAATATCACTGCCTGAAGAAGGGCTTGATATCCCGCTTTTACAGTAACATCAGATGTGGCTCTCAAGCACCCTCAGAAAACAAAGGACAGGCACAGTGTGAAGATTTAAAATGTAGTATATGAATGGCTAATGAGAACATATGTCACAACATTGCTAAACAAACCTAACTCTAATATCCCAAATATATGTGTTAAATAAGATTCCAAAGGCACATTGAGTCATTTCTTATGGGAATGTTCAGAGAGTTTTTGGGTGAAGGTTTTGGATGTAATTTCACATATTCCGGGTGGTAAACTCAATCCATGTCCTAAACTGTGTATGTTAGGGATTTTCCCTACTGAAAGCCAATGATGCAAGGTTAATCCAAAAACCACAATCTATTGCTTACTACAGGCAAAACAGAGTATATCCAAATCATTTAAATCCATTACCAGACCACTTTTAAAAACCTGGCTACCTATTTTATCCAATTACTATGCTCTTGAGAAACATAATTTTATGATTAAGGGTAAATACTCTGCCTTTAAAAAAATGTAGGGAAATCTTTGTTGTTTTTTAAAATGTAAAGAGACGTGTAGTGAAAGAACATGATACAGATGCAGTTTATTGTTGCAGCCATATTAGCCGATGCCTCTCTAATGGACCTATACTTTGAATTTTTGGACTAAATCTCAACCTGCTGCCCTGATGTAACGAACCTAAAACACACTTTCTGTGTAGTACCTGTCTATGTGTGCGTGTGCGTGTGTTATCTTTCAGTGTATTTTCTTTGAAACATCTGAAAAGGCAATAAACAGATTAGATTTAAAAAAAAGAAAAAAACTAATCTGAGGGACTAACTAACTAATGTACAGAGAAACAGGGATGTCCTTTGAGCAGAGAGGAAAAAAGCTCTTATTTCTCGGTTTTGACCGAGCAGAAAACATCTTTTCAGACATTAAACAGAACATGTATAAAAACTACATTGCCTGAAGCAACCTTGTAAGATACTGACAGAGCTGATAGATAAATGTTTAACGGGTGTTCTGTAGAAAAAGTTTAGAGCCAAGGGGTTGGAATATATTCTTTGCTATTTATTAATGGATTTAAGAGCACATGCATTATTTATTTCCTAAATCACAGTATCAGCATTTATACGTGCAAAGGAAAACCTCTTCCCTCCTGAGGATCCGAAGGGAGAAAAGCAGCAGGTCCTCAGACCCCAGAGCATGCTCCACCTTGTCCCGACATGACAAGTGGACCAGTCTTTGCTGCGAAAGTCAAAGGTCAACGGGCCGAATATGTGAAGGTTTTCTGAAGGTAACAGGAAGGGTCACACAGGATCAAGCCAGAGCAGATAAATGGCACTCTGTCTGCAGCCATTGTCTTGCCCTTACAACAAGTGGACCTCAGAGGGCACAGAGAAAAGAAGGCGACAACACACACAGGAAAACACACAAACTGGCATTGTTAAGTCTCAGGAGTTTCTGCACAATGAGTCAGAACACGCTGACATAAGAAAACACAGAACCAAGCACAGAATCGTCAGATGAATCCGCAAGATACAAAGTACAACTGGTCATGCAACGTAACTTTTAAAAGACAGTCTAACACTGATTATGAAATGCTTTTATTGGTTTTCACATTTTCATTCCGACACCTGTGAGCCTCAGCGGCCTGCCGCCATCAAAGGTCTAAATCCAGAGGGTGGAGATAAGCAGAGCTCTGTCCTTGCCACTGAAGCTGGGCAGAGGTCAGCAGGAAGGGGTGGAAGTGACCGCAGGACGGTGTGAATGCTATCACCTCCAAGCAGAAATCAGTCAGTTAGCTGCCCTTCTGTTTACGGAGCTGCTCCTTCGACCGTGATTGATTGCACTCTGCAGACAATCCACATCTCTATCCTGGGACACACAACAGGGTGGGGGATAAAGCGGGGAAAGGCCCAAGAGCGGGACACTAGGTGTGTTTGTGGAGCTTTGACTGAGGGTAATATAACAGCAGATCTGATGCTGGCCTTGTTATTTCTCAGACTGAACTCTGTTTAAGTTGTTTACATTCAACAACTAAATGTTCAATGTGGTCCTCTCTAAGAATCGTTTTCTTTGTTTTCAGATGAGTTACATCAAAAATAAAGTTACTTCTGTACATTCAGTTTAAACATCACACCTTGAACAGCCTGATGGAGCCGTTGCCTTTTCTGTTCCTGCTGCAATCCATCCTGAATCATTGATGCTTTCTTTCCCTTAAAAGTTGCACAAAAACTCATTGGAGCTTGCACCTCTTCTCTGTCAAAAAGCCTGCAGCACTTAGCATCGGCCGAGTCATGTCCTGGCTTGTTGTCACTGATGGTATAACTTATTCATGTGGTCTTTTTTATGGCTGCTGAATTTAGCTGCACCTGCACTTAGGTTTGTGACCTTTCACACCAATCTCTGCAGAGAATAATGGTCCTGACAGCGAGGGACACTTTACCTCAACCCATGGCAAGGTAAGAAAAAATGTGACGGTGGTGAAAGTTGCATCTAATGCAGAGCTCCTTCACCTCTGGTCACTGCAACTGTAGATTGAGGATTTGCACTGCTTTTTAAATATTTATCTGCTCATAGCATGAGACGCAGCATGGGACAGAGAACAAGCTGAAGTCCTGCTCAGTCTGCCCTACAAGGACAAAATACAAAGGCGGACAGATCTGGATGTCAAAGATCCATGTATCTACTTTTTCAACAAGGATATTAATGATGCTGACATCAACCAACTGATGGAGTGCCCTACGCTGTGATGAGTTGGAAGCCTAGCATCAGATTTAGGGTGAAATCTTAAAAAAAATAAAATAAAAATCACCCTATATCTATTGTTCCATTTAAAACCCTTAAGCTGCAACCCCATGGCTCCTGTTGTTGCAACCCCAGCTGGATCAGCACTTCTGGGTAATGCTGGGTTCTTACCAGCCTGCCTGTGCTCACAAGCTGCGGTGGACTGGTTAATTAAACCTGCACCGCTTTAAATCTGACTCAAAACTGTTCCCAGGATTAAAAGAATTCTGATAAGAAAAAAAAATAGAAAAAGTACCGAAATAGATGCACACATGAAAAAAGAAATGCAATAGAAAAAAAGCTGCAATACAGTTAAAGCTTATGATGAAGTGTGCATCATTTTCAACAAAATGTACTAAAGTAGGAAAATACCTTTTTGGAAGCAACAGACATGATTAGTCATATAATTTGTCTTTTTTTAAATAGCCGGTTATAGACTGCTAAACTGACCAGCCAATGTTATTACATTACTGCCACGGCCGTGTCCTATGATGAGCTCTAATAGGGTAGATGAAGGTAACAGTGAGGAAAAGCGATGGAGTTGAGCATCTTGCTAATTTCTGCCATGGAGAATGACTCCTGCAAAGGCTGGGAATTTAAAAAGCTAATTAAGCACCTAAAGGAACATAAACTGAAGGACATGAAATAGTCATGCACGAAAGGTTACAGACAAAGCAGCCAAGAGGCACATAACTCTAGAGAAGCTGCAGAGATCCACTGCTCTAAAAGGGGGAATCTAGTGACGGGAAAACTACTAAGTGATGCACTCTCCAACAAAGGCCTTTATGGCAGATTGGAAATGCCATATGAATTCCCCTCTGCAGTTTGTCACAAGACTTTTGGGATGCAGCAAACAGACCACTCTGACCAGGTGAGAACAAAATCTGAACTATTTGGCATACAAGCAAAACACTGTGTGGCGGAAAACCAATGCTGTGCTGCAGGGATGCTTTTCCTAAGCAGGAATGGGAAAGCTGGTCCGAGTTGATGAAGGGATGCACCCAAATACAGGAAAGTCCTGGAGGCAAACCTTGTAGAGGCTGCAAAAGATTTGAGACTAGGTTGGAGGTTCACCTTGCCTGAAATGCCACATCTACGATAGAAAAGGTTGGAGCAATGCATTTTTATGCGTTGGCTATGCTGAAAAGAACATGCATAAATTTTTGTCTCCAGATGTGCAAAGCTGCTAGATGCACACCCCAAGAGATTCACAGGGGTAATTAGAGTAGAGGGTCGTTCCACAAGCTATTAAATCACTGAGCTGAACACAAATTCATGCCATACTATCTAGATTTTATTCCTAAAAAAAACTGAGAACCACATTATCTACCTTTTCCTTCCTTTTAATTACTTCATTAAGCAATATTTTGAGTTCGTCTGTTACAAAAAATGTTAAGGTTTGTGGTGGTCGTGTGACATAAATGTGAAATTACCCAACCAACCCTATGTGCTCCATATCTACAGATCTGCTTCCTGACAGCAGAACTATGTCAGTGTGCAACAATAAGAAAAATGATCCTGAAATACTAGATGCAACGGTTTCCCCCTGACCAGCCTAAAGGTGTTATGAAAGATGCTTGAGATCAGTGCAAGGATAGGTGTAATTACTGTTCTGTCTCACTTCGCTGATTTTAAAGAATCAGAAAAATTTCATATTTACCCAGAAAAAAAAACTAAACCGGGTAAAAAACAATTATGAAAAACATAAAAACAATGCATACATGTTTGTGCTGTAATTTATGCAGAGTTTGCTTTGCATACAAACAGCCAATCCATCAATGATCAGCATGGCTTGCTTATTAGTTTTCCAGATGCTTTCTGATGTTCTCATGTAGAGAAGATGAGCATTTCCTTAGGATTTGCAGTTCACTCAGATGTGTGTATTTATTCAGATTATCTGCCTTTACACCAACTACGGGCAAACTTATACATCTAATATCGTCTCTAAATAACCAGTTTTTCTTTCCCTTATTAAACGCCACATATTTACGGCCGCTTTTTTTCTTTGGGGTCATTTGCTTGAGTTGTAGGTTGTGACATAATAGAAAAACCCTCTTTAAGAATCGAAAGCTGTTCGCTGGCTTTATCCCTGGGTTTTCACCTTAATTCATGTACATTCATGTCACAAAGGATTAAATGCGCAACTCATCTGGTAACCTGATAATTTGCTAGTTGCCAAGAAGCCATTTATTACTACTTCCTCACCTGCCCCACCGCTGAGCAATTTATTATGAAGGAGACTCACCTGCGCAGCCATTAGCTGCAGCCTTATTCATTTCCCGTTAGCCGGTGCAGGTAGACTGTTAACGGACAAAGTGTCATTAATTTTACAGGTACAAAGAGACGTGACCCCGTTTCAGAGAGCTGCAGAGAGCCCAGTCACATGACTGCCGTGTAGTTAACGGGCTTCGCAGGGGAAACAGACCATCAGTGTGTTTACACGGCTGCATCTCTGAGCTGGTATTAATAATGGAGCCACTTAGCATTCAGAGGCGCTGGTCGCAGCCTCGCTGTTTGTTTCACAGGTCATTAAATTTATGCCGCAGCCCTAATGTTCATTACAGCAGCAAGCTGGCCAGGGGTCTGTAACACTCGCTCACTGTCTTTAATCCCCCGCTGTATTCCTGCACCGGCTTCCTTTTCATCCTGCGCCCATTCTGCATCTCCCACATCTCACTTCATTTGCTTGACAACATCTTTTTCCTGGTATAATTAAAAGGATTCTGCCCGGGTTACCAGGTTCCTTGTTTGACTGTATCTTTCAGTTACAGCACGCAGACAAAAAAAAGGATCGTTTTAAACAAAATGCCTGGGCAAATATTTTAGTTTGTGAAAAAAAAAAAAAAAACACTTCTAATTTATTTAATTCTTCTGGCGTGCCATCATGAGAACAGTATTGTCAGTAATTCGCTGCAAGAGGTCAGCTGCTGCAAAGTTTGATGGCAGGTAATTTTGCTTTGTCTGAACAAGTTGCTATGCTGCAGGAAACAAGGTAAAAAGACTCATTACAGACTTTCACTGTGATTCAACAGGAATACAGCACATGTTTGCCAGTCTGTTTATTACTTGGATTAATTAATACATTAATGTAAACACATCATAAAATCCTGGAGTAAATATAGTCAAACCATTTTTTTAAAGTTTTAGATTTAATGCTAAACTTGGTGTAAATGCATGAAAGCAGCAGTCTTACAAATCTAAGAGGGTTCCATACAAGGTGAAGAAATCATAATCTGCCAAAATGAATCTAAGGCTACGTTCATACTGCAGCTTGAAGTTCCCAAATCCCAAATCGGATTTTTTTGCCCTTATGCGACCTGAATCAAAACTTTTCATGACAGTCTGAAAGACACAGATCCGATTTTTTCAAAAGCGACCCAGGCCACTTGGATATGCGGTCCTAAATCCAATACGTATCTGATCTTTTCAAGTGTCTGTACGGCCAGGTCGCATTCATCTGACCTGTACATCACTGATACTCGACAAACGTCACTATTCTGGGTCCTGCTACGCGGAAGCGGGAAGAAAAACAACAACCATGGCAGACGTGGCTCACTTTCTTCTTAAAAATACTGTTACTGTACCGGGTCCAGTCGGAAAACAACAAAAAATTGCAAGATACAGTCCAACATTTCCAACCATCTTTACTTCTGCAAACACTAAGCACGCTCGCTACATGTGACGTCATTGTGTCGTCTACTGCACATGCCTGACACTTAAGTTGTTTGAATGCAGTTTACACAAGAGATCACTACAAGTCATATATATTTGGTAATGTGAACGACTACGCAAAAAAAAAAATCAAATCTCACAAAAAAATCTGCATTGAGCTTTAAGACCTGCAGTGTGAACGTAGTGAACACTGTTTTAATTAACGCTGTAGTTCATGCTGAGACATTGTTGTTAGTCCTCCTTTACACAGACTGCTACTGCCCAACAATTGTGGGAGGTTTGTGTGCCTCACGCAAAAATTCACAACTTCCTTTGTACAAGCAACCTGCTTGTAAGAGCAATTTGGGTATGTGTGTGCAATTTCAAGATGCATGGCTCCTGGGACACATATTTCACTGGAGAAAAAAGAATGCTGAGCTTGATGTACAGAAGGGACTGAGCCCAACACAGATTCTCACTTTTTATTTCATTGGGCGTGGACGGTTCCTCCCGCTTGAGATCTTTTTAGTTGCAGAGCAACGGCAGGTGCCACAAATATGGCAATAAACAGCTGGCAGTCTGGTGCTGGCACCATGGGGTTGTAGGCTTGGAATGAGACCAGCATGGCTGGTCAGTCTTCAAATGAGCAACCTACTCAGGTGATGTCGGCCAGATGCAGTGCTGAGATATGCTGCCACCACCATAATGAGCCACCATTGCCTTCCAGAGGAGGTTTGGTGCAAGCTCAACACAGTTGGGAGAACTTTCATGGTCCATCACATATAATGTGGAGCAAAGTGGAGTCTCCAAGACGCTCCAAAGACCACCTGTCTATATGACTGGATTAAATTTGCTATGTATTTCTCTGTATCGATTGGATCTGGTAGTTTTGTAAAGTCAGATGACATCTGTTGAGAATTAGCACTGTATAAACAAACTGAACTGAATTGTAAATGAATTTTAGTGATATGGAGCAGTCTTTGTAAAGGAGGACTAACACCACTGTCTCAGCATGAACTACAGCGTTAAATAAAACAGCCATTGATATAATTATAAACAACCAAGAAACTGGGATAATAAAAACAAAGCCATAAATCAAACATTTAAATAGTTCAGTTTTCTTCACACTGCAAAGACTATTTTAGGTTCAACTATGACACCCCAGCTATCTCAGCTCTAGCACAGGTTATTGCTTAATGAAAAGTCATTGAAGTGTACAAAAAACCAGCAGGAGTAGCTCTTTTTCAGACATGAAGCCTGGAAATGTTCAGAGGCTTGTCTCAGAACTTGGTCCAGAACTTTTCCCCCAGGGTTGCTGCTCACACACAGGCTGTGATAGCAATCCAGGGAGATGGAGAACATGATGCAGAAAGCAAAATGCTGAGGTAAGTTTGGTTTTGTTAAGCTGTTGAGAGAACCAGATAAGGCTCCATGATGGATTGCTATCAATACCACATGTATTGAATGTATTAAGGAGAGCAGCTGTAGACAAAAAAATAACAGAAAAAAAAACAATTCTTGTCAACTAGCAATAAATATTCCAAAGTATCATTAAATATACAGCTGTCTTCACACATTTTTCACATTTGACTTAATATGCAACAAGGGGTAGGGTAGAAAAGGTGCAAGGGAAGTCCAGAGCAAAAGGTAAAGACATCTCTATTCATGTATGGCATAACTGAAAAAGATTTCAGTACTAAGAAACGGATGTTAGACATCTGCTTCAGCACTAACAGTTTGTCATTACGTTTCCCTACATTCATATTTCCGTCGTCTCTTCTTTGCTCCACATACAAACCAAAAATGAAAATGAAAGTTTCTTCTTGGTATTTTATTTTCTCTGAAATCAAGAGCAAAAGAACCAGCACCTGAGAGCTGAGAACATCCCCTACCCTTCGCCTTCTTGTCTTGTCTTTGGGAACCATCCCAACCTCTAAATGTGTTTGTTAGTCTCTGCCTGCTTCTGTTATGCCTTCTGCCTTGTAAAGTCCAACAGGATCACCAGTACTCTGGGATCAGATGCTCTGCAGAGCGTCGAGTCGTGAGGTTTTCTAATTAAAGCAGACGCCGCCACCAAGGCCTGTCAGTCAAAGTGTCAAAGGTCTCCATGCAGCCCCTGAAACCACCAGGTACCCAGGCACTGTGAAAGGCTAGGAATGCCAGAACACATCCCCCCCACCAGTCCGTCCTTCCCTCTTTTCACCAAACCCCTCCACCTCCATCCCAAGTTTTGTCTTTGTAAGGGCCTTCCTCCAAGCTTTCATCCCCTCAATGACATGAGAGCGAAAGAACAGAGAGGAAGGAGGGACGGAAGGAGTAGGAAAGACTGTCAAACAATGACAACATGTATAGGAAACTCACACTCGAGAGTCCTTTCAGCACAGAGAAAAGAGCGGGAACAACAGTCTGAAGGCCATCAGCTGAGAAACGAACGTGTCACAAGAACAAAACAAAATCCTGTAGGCGGAAAAGTGAACTTCTCTTCCTCTCTTTCATTTGAATGATCAGGACAAAGAAACACTGTTGACCTTTGCAAGGCTGTTCTTCAAAAAACAAGTGGAAAAGGAACTTTGTGTGTTTTCTTGAGATATGGTGTGGAGCTACTGAGAAAAAACTGCACTGAAAAATCCCATTTATCATGCCCGCCCCCCCATTCAGCGTCTTGACGGATTCTGTACAAGTGAACCGGAAGTGTAAACAGAAGTCGCAGGGACACAGAGGTCTCGTTTACTGGTCAGAGTTGCAGCAGCCCGTCGACCCCAGAGGTCAGACAACTCGGGCTGCAGAGGAGGCGAGTCAACAGAGTTATCACTGCAACTTCATCCGCGGAGCTTGTTCAGGGTCTGCTTTTTCTTCTGGTTGGGATTCTGAGCACAGGAAACTGCTGGCTGTCAACATCCACCTCCTCAGAAAAGAAAAACATTCAGCTTTTTTTTTTCTTAAAGCTGACTCAGGCTACATGCCCACCTTTGGTTGTAGCCCAGAGCTGCTTTTTAACAGTGGAAGAAATAAAACATTTTATCTCAAAGTGCAAATATCACAGATCAGTTTCATTTCAACAAAGCAGCAAAACAGCCCAAACCTTCCCCACAAACAATTCTGCAAATAAGGGTGTGTGTGCAAATGTATCACTTCTCTATTTATTACCTGATGTTAAAGGTCAGTTTCAGTGCCAGAACCAACTAAATGAAATTAAAAGCAGTGGATGTTGCCATGAACACAAATAGCTCCAAAAACGTTCAAAACTATAATAAATGAAATACTTTTCATTTCAAAAAATCCACATTCAGCTTCCTAGATTTTCCTGATAGCTACAATAACATTCTGGACATTTAGTTTGGAAATACCTGGACAGTACTTGTATTGTATTTAGGGTCCCCAAGTTGTGAAAAAAACAACAACACTAAAGCTGGCAATTAGTTCAGGAGTGCAGAAAAAGCCTTTAGATGAGCAGGCATTTAAAATTGTAACAAAGTAGAAACACTCCGAGGCAGTTTAAAGTCAAATTTCTATCTCGAGAGTCCATAAAGTGTTTGTATGTCCATGTATTTTCAGCTCGTTTTTAAGTCTAAAACCAAAGTACTGATGGCTGAAATGTTAAATGTCGGAGATAAAGGACGCCATTTATATTTGAATCAATGTAAAAAGCCATGAAAAATGATTATTTTTTTATTTTTTTTTTTATTTGGGGAAAGTAAAAAGAAAAAAAAAAGGTCTGGAAAATTATTTTCATACTTATCTAGACCTGAACAAGGATAGAGGAAAATAGAATGCTTCTCCCAGACATAAGGAGCTTTGCTCTGGATCAACCCTGAGTCAACTAAACATTTTACTGAGGGACAGTTTGAAACACCCGGACTCAGCTTGCTTGACAGCAGGCTCACACTGCTGTACAGTGGCTATTATCCCAGGAGGTGGTGGGCATCTTTGTTGAGAAGCTCTGATTTTGAGAGGAGCTGGGATCAGAGCTGCTGCTCTCACCTTTAAAAAGAAATCAGTGGAGATGGTTGCGGGACCCGATTAGAAAGCTTCCTTAACACTTCATCTCCCTTTGGACAGCTTCTGGGTAGACCCAGTCTTTGTGTAAGTACCTGGGCATATAGATTTATGAAAAGCTGATATTAATTGTAATTTAGTTATGAGACTTTACTCAAAGATTGGTTCTTATTTTAAAAATAAATCATGCTTCATATTTTTTGTACAGAAAAAGCTTTTGGAAGCCAGTTTTTCATCCGCCTTAGATCATGGCGACAGACTGTACAGCCATGCAGCGTCTTCCAGTTTCAATAGACTCGATGCAGTCTCTCATGGTTCTATACGGTTCATCTCAAATCCAAAATCTCTCACTCACCACTGCCTTCTTTATGATTTGGTTGGCTGGACCTCATTAGGTGTTCGTAGGCAACATCACTGGATTATGTCCGTCTTTAAAGCTTTGCTGGGTAAACTCCCACAGTATCTCTGTACCCCTCCATCAGCTCCAGCAACTAAGTGGTTTCTTTTAAATGTTCCCCTGGTGTCACGCACCGTCATGTAATAATCTTCAAACACCTGCAGTCAAGGTTGAATGTCACTGTTTTTATGAAGAGTTTACTCAATTTAATTTAAATGTTTTATTCCATTTTATTGTGTGATTATTTAAGATTCTCTACTTGTTTTAAATTCTTTGTTATTTTTATGGCTGCTACCTTGGCCAGGTCTTCTTTGTAAAATAGATTTTAAACTCAATGGGACTTCCTGGTTAAATAAAGGTAATCAAAATAAATATTGGCTATACCCTGAACTGTACCCCAGATATGAGGTGCATGAGAAAAGGTAGCTTGGTCTGGCCGAGGCTACATATAAATGAAGCATGAGACTTGTTGTTTGGACAAATAGGTCCAAAGTAGAGATGTGTGGTTATGATGCACAACACCATGGTTGGAGAAAACCAAACATCAGCACAAAGCCTCATACCAGCTGTAAAGCACGGTGGTGGAGGGACATCGGTTTGGCTCGTTTTGCAGTCACTGAGTGGACCACAAACTTCTCTGCATACTAGAGTATTCAAATGTAAAATGTGATGCCATCTGCCTGACAACTGATGCCTGAAAGAAAAATGTCCATGCAAGAAAAAAGCAACCTTGCATAAAAAATGGGCAAAAATAGCCTTAATTCCTTTCTGGGTTCATTTTGCTCGATAAATAATAACAGTGTGGAGTCTATTGTACATTTTCATACACTTGACATTAGATTAAAAGAACTTTAAAATGTGATTCTTTTTAGTTTGTCTGGATATGTCAAATCTTAGATCTGAGAGAGGGTTTACGACAATTTTCCCACCACTATAGACTCATAGATTCAATTACCTGCATGGTAGATTTTGAAAGTACCTGCAGATTTTCCCAAAAAATCTTCAAAAGCAACTTTCAGGATGGGGAAATCTAAGTAAAACAACTCGAAATTCAATTGAGGGAGCAGCAGAATAAAAAATAGATGTTCATGCACCACTAAAACCCCCAAGAATTCCTTTAAATGAGTGACATCCAGAATAAAAGACCTAAACGGGGATTTTTAAAATAAATCTTGTGTTGCAGCCTGGATTTTCAATGAGAATGTGGCTGTATTAGCCTTTTCTCCAACCTCATCCGTGTTTGATTGAGCTCCTGGCTGCTGCGTTGCAGACCTCTGCCAGCTCAGACTCTGACTGATACACATGAGGCCACGCAGGAGAACTTTATTAAACGTAGGACCCATTACTCTCCCTCAGACGTATTGGGGTCTCACCTTGGGAAGAGAATAGGGGTAACACCACCAGGGAGAAAGGAAATGTATTTTTTTTTGTATTCATATGCGTTTTTATAAATGTGCAGAAGGCATGTGATGGCTTTCCCTACGTTTCAGTTTTATTTGGATGCCTTTATTGCATTATGCCTGTATGACTAACACGCCTGCGTGCGCATGTGTGCATATGGCTGTGGTCTTGAATTCGAAGTGAGTCATTTAGCAGGGGAATGCTGAGCTGTCATAGCTCAGAGAGCGAGGGCACAATAACAAATCGAAACCCTCTCATTCACTCCTCCGACACACAATAAGAAACATTACACAGTAATATGCACCAAATCTACAGCTGCCAGCCTGGATGGTCTGTGAGAACAAACATCCACGTCCTCCCTGAGGCTGCTTCCCCAGCTGCTCAAAACTGAAAATATTCATCACCGGGTCTTTCTTTAGGATAATGATCCAAAACATTTCACCAAAATAACAGTAGTCATCCAGTAGAAGCTTCTAGTAGAGCCACTGCTCCTCTGCTTGGAGAGGAACCAACTGAGGCGGTTTGGATATGTGACCAGAGGTTTTCCAGACATGACCCACAGGGAGGAGAGCCCACAGCAGACCCTAAAAGAACTAAATATCCCTTCTGGACTGGGAAAACCTTTGGCTCCCCTCTGAGGAGCGAAAACTGTTGCTGAGATATCTGGTTTTTACTCATGACCAGATTTCAGGTAAGTAGAAGTCAATTGCTGGATGGATGGATTCACCATGAATGTGACCGATGACATCAAATCTAAAATCTGCCATAATCAAAAGATTTTTGGAAGATCTGTGAAGTTTCCAAACATACATAGTGTTCAGTGGCTCCAGGAACCAAGTAGAAGAGATTCAAGGAACAGCGAAAGCTTCTCAATTTGTAAGTTATGAATAATAATGAAGGCATTTTCCCATATTTGATTCCAGTGTTTGATTCTCCCTGTCAGAGACCCACCTTTGGCTTTGGGCTGCACAAAAAAAACATTATTTTCATGGGATTTTCATGTAAAAAATTAGTTGTAGAAGAATAAAAGTTTGTATCAATATAACCTATTTGGATAATTTGCTAGAAGCGGTTATTGCTGTCATTCTGCAGCTTTTATTTATTTTATTAACATAAAACACTTTATCACTGCCTGTTGTAGCATCAAAAATAGACCCATTAGATTCTTCTTTTAAACTGCTTTTTCTTACCCGAACACACATGAGAATGCAGTGTGTGAGCGTGTGAAAAGGTCAGCTATTGTTGTTAGTTCAACAAATGGCCACTTCCTACGAGACCCGCGGATGGGGGAACGCGCAGGTGTCCTTCCTGCCACAGATCTGAACAGAAATAATTTTCAATATTAAACCCATGTGTAATTGTTAAATATGTTGTAAGAAAACTACAAGTAGCGATAGGTTAGCATTAAATAAGGGTCAACAGCTGCAGTAACCCATCCGCCTTAGAGCTTGATCACCTAAAAACCACCATTCTGCCTCTGTCCTTTTACAAAAAATGAAGATGAGCAAAACAGGAGAACATTAACCCATCCAGAACTGCATTCACATAAAGCTACTGGAGAACTTGAACTAAAAAGACGCATTCCCTCATCTATCATGCATACTTTTCTGTCTGTCTTCTTTCTACTTTGTCCCACTTCTTTCTACCTTTGTCGTGCACACCATTAGTTTCTCGCTTGTTTTACTGGCTTTCCATCCAAATGTTTTGATACACAAACTGAAAGAGCGCAAGAAAGCATGTAGGTGGAAAGCCATCTGTTGACAGAATGCAGAGTAACTGTTCATATAGTGCAGACAGGGAGGTGAGCAGCGGAGGCTACAAGGAGTCCAGAGGAAACAAACTGTTTAGGACTCTGCCCTCTCATAATGAAAACACTGCAATAAGCACGCCGTTATTCCACCATCACCGTGTATTGCTGCCTCTGTCACTCATACACACAAACACACACACACACCCACACGGCTGACCTTTGCAGTAAAAAATGAATGCATAGAACTAAAATCTGCAAATGACAAATCTGCATTTTGACCCTTCGGGTTTCCCCTGAGGTGGGCTTCAGAGAGTCAAATGAGGGCACTTTGTTTTAATGTGCAGCCTCTGGAAGGCGCGCGCACACGCACAGATGTATGCAAATACACACATGCCTGCATTCAAGCAAGAAGATTTAAATTTCTACTAGACAAGACTTCATTGCTGTAAAGAGATTTCTGTAAAGAAAAAGGAAAATGATGTGAATTCAAATGCATTTGCAGGAGGAAATAAGAAAAGGAGGAGAAAAATTATAGAAAGCTGCAGGAAGGGAGGAGAGGGGAGGGGAGGAACTCTCCTGTGGCGTGCCGAGATGGATGGAAGAGGACTGGAAGGATCAAGGAGGAGTAGCAGAGGGACCAGCAACAGTTTAACCTTCATCCAGGGAGCTAACCTCTGGTCAGGACTGGAATCACAAAACAGGTCAGCTTTTACAGACATTTTCTAAAAAACAAAGTCTCCGTCTTTCCATCTGAAGTCTGTTCTGAATCAGTCAGCAGAGCTTAGGAGAGAAATGCAGGATTACCACCTGATCTGTGACCAGCCAGCAGTTATTGCTTCTACAGTCACCTAAGCAGACTCATGCAAGGAAGTTTAAGTGATGGGGAAACAGTCACCATGCCTGGCAAATGTACGATTTCACATTACACTCAAAACACATCAATGCATTTCATTGGGATTTTATGTGAAAGCCCAACACAGAGCAGGGCATAATTCTGAAGTGGTGGGGAAAAGATGCGATGTGCATGTTTTCAGCTCCAGTGACACAAAGCTTTGTAGAAGAACATCTGTTTGTGAAGACATGCTGCAAATCATTTGCAGCCTGTTTTACACAGCTAGACACAACAGTTGCTGTCCCTTCGTTGCTACAAAATATCTCACGTTTAGTCAGATAGGATGGAGAGCTTGCGTACAAAAGTCTAGTCAAAGATAGTCAACCGGATTGAGGTTTGGACTTTGACTAGGCCATTGTAATACATTAATATGTTTTGATTTATGCATTGTAGCTCTGGGTGTATATTTGAGATTACTGCCCTGCTGGAAGGTGAACAGCAACTCCAGTCTAAAGTCTCCTTCAGTCTCCAACAAGTTTTCTTCCAAGTTCTTTGACCCATCACAACATCATGATGCTGCAGCCAGCATGTTTTACAGTAAGCGCTGTGCGTTTAGGGTGATGTACAGTATTAGTTTTCTAACAATGATAGCTTCCTTCATGCAGCCCAGCAAGATAAATGTTGATTCCATTCGACCAGAGCCCTTTCTTCCACGTTTGCCGTGTCCCTTACATGACTTGTGGCAAACCTTAAACAGTTCTTCTCATAGCTTTCTTTCAGAAAAGGACTTTTTTCTCAAATCTTTTTATAAAATCGAGATTTGTAGAGGGCATGGTTACTAGTACCCCTGTCCAGTCACTGTGGACCTTTGGCCTTTCACTTTAAACCTACACATAAAATAAAACGGCTGTAAAACCTTTTTAGGGGAAAAAAACTGGTATAATAATGTAGATTGCATTGCACAAGGAGGATATTTAAAGCATAAACATTAACATCTGGGTCATGGTGTTAAAATCTTTAATGCAATCTCTTTTTGCAAGGGGTCATCATTACAGTAAATCACCTTCATGCTTACTTTCAGATTAATTAGCACGACCCTACATTTGTTTATACTGAACTTGTAGTAATATTATAAAATGATTCTTTTTTAGTTAAATCTAAGAGAAAAGGCAATTGGCCCTCTAAGGTATTTCTTATTCATCCAAGGTAAAAAGCCCAAAACAATGTCCTGTGCAATGACAGTAAATTAAACAATTAAAAACTAGACTCCAACATTTTAGAGTTAAGACACCAAGGATAATTCTTTTCTTGCCAGAAGCAGAGAGAAAAAAAAACAATCTCTAAAAAATCCCAAACTGCTTCGTTCCCAAAGACCTTCAGCTCCTCTTAACGCGATTTGACAGACAAGGTGCAGAAGCCTGTTCAACCTTCGACAGCGCAAGTTTGTAGGAGTGTGTGAGCAGGAGGGGAGGAGGGTCAGGCATTCGGCCTGTTAAGCATCTGTCATTAAACTGTAAGTTGTGTGTCTTTCATGGTACGCTGCTTTCACTCCATCAGCTCTCTCTCTTTTTCCAACCAGGTCAGCGCACCAGTTTAGACAAAAAGGTTCCAACCCAACCAATAAACATTAAATAGTTTTTAAAATCTGGAGGATTTTAATCCAGAAACATCAAAATATGTCATTACTAATCAGCTCTTACCGAAACAAAACAGTCAAGCTTAAACAATTGAATTGATGCCTGAAAAAACCCTGATGGATGTAAAAGATTATTTAGAATTTCATTGTAAATTATCTGAATGATAAATTCAACTCTGATCCGATCTAATGGGAAATAAAACACAAGCTCAAAGAGATAAAAGGTATTTTCAGTTCTGTTGACTAAAGCTCTCTTTTGTAGCTCTTCTGCAAAGTTTTTAGGCAGATTACAGACTGCCATCATAAGATATAAGAAATATTAAATTTATGTTTAATTCCCTCCAACTATATCACAGCAAACCTGATGTTACAATGAAACACAAATCATAAATACATATTTAAATAAATCTATAGAGCTAGGGGTGTCCTGATACCAGTTTATTTCAGACTCAATACAAGTATGAGTACTTCAGTTTGGGTACTTGGCGATACCGAGTAGTAAATGAGTTAGTACCTAAATATGGTCATCAAGACCATATTGTGAAGTGCCTTGAGACGACATGTGTTGTGAATTTGCGCTATAAAAAAGAGCTGAATTGAACTGAATTGAAGAGCGATTCAATGGGTGGCTTTAGTTATCCTTAAAGAACATGAATTTATCAGTAGCCATGTTTTCAAGTTTCTGGAGTATTTGCTGCAACGTTGGTTGTGTTGAGCTGCTAGAAGTAAACTCTTTGAATTATGATTAGTAATCATGTGAATCGTGTTGAAACGTTCACGCCTCATCTTGACAGCTTAGCTGGCAGTCTACTCTTTTATTATCATCCGTGTTTATCTTGAAATATTTTTTAACTACAGTCTTTTTCATCCTCCTACTACTATTACTACTACTGCTACTACTACTTCCTCTGCTTTTTTCTTCTTCTTCTGGTGGGTTTTTTGGCAAATAACTGGTGCATTACTGCCCCCACATGGTATGGAGTGTGGTTCATACCTTCAGTTGCATCGCAGGAGAAAAAATTGGTATCGGTCCAGAGTATCAGGTTGTTTTTACAAGTACGAGTAACCGACACTGTTGTTGTTTTGGGCCCGATACGAATACCAGTATCAATACTGGGACACCACCATTTGACAAAACTCCAACATTTTCTAACACAACATTGTTTCAACGTTTTGCCTTTTTACTGACCAAGTTTTAGTTGTTGTATTTTATACCATAACTATTTATTTATTTTAGTTGGTTTTCATTTAATTCTCTGTCCATTTTGAATTGTTTATATTGTATTTTCTACATTATACATTAAGTGCTTTATATATAATTATACATTATATATAAAGCACTTTGTGAGCTTTTGTCTTGTGAAAATGAACTATAAATAAAAATCTCATTATTGAAAGTAATTTAGAAAATAGAATTTGTTTCCACAATTTTAAACAGTTTTCACCTTCAAACTACTTTTTTTTAACCAAGTTTTCTTTTTAATCTTAATTACTACAAAGCTAAACTCTTTTTCACATCAAGCTTCATAACAGGCGGGGATTAAATGTATAACAGTCACTGGGCTTTTGCAGAAATTATGACAAATACAGTGTAGTAGAAATTGCTTAATTTATTCCCATTAATATTTCCACTTTAAATAGGAACAGACTCAACTCACAACCCAATGAAAGAAAAGGACCGAATTTAGAACCTAATATTTTAAGACCTTTAAAAAAAGGACAATATAACAAAGGAATATTTTATTTATAATTTTAAAAAATTTGGCACATACAAATAAAAGAATTAAGTCTAGAGGCTGAATACGAGTCTGCTGCAACTCTATAACCCCAAAGAAAAATAACAACAAAATAACTTCTGCTTACTTTATTGGTACAGAACAAATGTAACTAACTTTGTATGTCTGCAGATTGCTTAGCATGGTTTCAGGTAATAAACAGCCAGGCTAAAAAACAAAGATTTGAAGCATATACTGATTTGCTAAAACATTATAACCACTTGTTTGATTTTAGAAGAGTAACACCAGGGTGCGTCTGGAGGAGTCTGGCTCCATTTTTGAGCAGCAGATCATTTGGGGTTCAGTTTGCTTTTCTTCTTTGGGCCCATCTGTGAAAAACGTGTTGAAACGGTGAGCAGAGCTGCAAAAGTAAACCTACATACATTTAGACTAATTAGAGATTTTCTTCCATTTCTTGCAGCAAATAGTTTCCTGCTTCCATGATTCTCTCCCATCTAAGTTACTTTGTGACCTCCTGGTCTCAAGCAACACCAACAACCATCAGGCCTCGGAGGATGATATTTAACCGAGCAATTAAAATACTGGACAGAAAACCTGCTAGACGGCATCACTGCCATGTCCCTAAAAACTGAATATGATGAACTTCAAGAGTGAAGCAGAGCAGAACTCTGTATACTTAGAGAGATGTGTAGGGATGGACATTTATCATGTCATCTACCATGAAAAATATATCATCGTGATAAGAATTTTGTTTTATCCTGAGAAATTTGAATTAATTATGTCTGAAAAGCCAAAAAACTGGCTGAATTGTAGGGATTGTGTTTACCAATTCCTCCACTGTTATTTCCATGAGACCATTAATAGATATCTGCAGATTCCAAAATATGATTAAATGCAGTTACTGTGCCTAGTTAAGTGGTAAAAATCCAACTTCTGGTGTCCTGGTGAAGTCTATTATAAAAACGGGTGTGATTGTTATGGGGCTCACATTCCCACAGTTGCCTAAAAAAAAACTGCAAATAAGCTGCCAATACTTAAATATTGATCAAATATTGGGTCCTCACCACCCATCCTTAGTAGTTCGGATAAAAATATCGATGCTGCTTCATTCTGCATTTTATGGTCATATTAGGGTCATTGGCTGATTTAATGTCTGAATGTTTATTTATTTATTGTTTATTTGATAGGGACAAGTATGTTTTATGAAATCATGTCAAACACTATAACATTTTAGCCAAGGCTAATTCTCAATGGCCGTCCCTGTGTATGAGTGACCGGTGAGAGTTGTTGCTAGAGCCGCACAACATATATCGAATGGTAATATCAGTGTGTGCAACGTTACAATTAATGCCATATTTGGTAGGATATAATATTTCAAGTGTCATGCATTCCTGCTCTGCATACCATGCATACCATTTTTGGCCAGTTGGATAGGCTCCAACAGTGGAAACCTGACATAATTGTACAGGGAAAAAAAAGTATTATTTGTAAGTTTATTCCAACTTACAGTAATGGTATTACAATAAAATCTTTTCCTTAAATCGTGCAGCTGTAGTTATTGCTGTATGTCAATAAATAGAGCTCAGATTCACTCAGACTACGCTCATAGTTACATGCCAAACTCAAAAATTCTAATGACTGGCACAACTGTAAGTTTTTTTAGTATATATGTTGCATGGTCTTCATTTAACTTGTTAACTTCTTTTGATCTTGCCTACATAGCTGTAACCTGAATTCAATAGACACATTTTTGCCAAAAAAACCTTTTAGGTCTGAAACGGGCCATGTTTTTACCTTGTTACAGCCAAAGGACACTAACATGATGGCATTAGAATACCATCACTGACTTTCTGCTGATTTATTCAGGCAGAACTGCAACATAATTTGTCCTTAAATCTACTCATTTGGAGTTAAAAATTGCCCAGTCGTAACCAAAAGGCCAAATTTCCTCCAAACACCAACGCCATCTATCATGATGGTCGAGGACTAAATGCCACCTAGTTTTTAATGACTAACAGCAGATCTATGATTAGAGAAGGGGCCTGTGAGCCTGAAATGCAGCAGCAGAGAAGACCACTGCAGCGTCTGGATGCCACGTTGTGTGTTCTGGTCTGCAGCACACTGCAGGAGGGCTTGGAACAGCTCAGCCACGAAGGCAGTAGGTTGCTGATCAAGCGAGGGGTCACGGAGGGGCTAAGTGAGACCTCACACTGGACAGGCGGGCCAGAGCTCGGCCACGGTGGCATATGGGTGTGAAGGAGGTGAGGAAGCCGAGGAGGGTGGGGGAGCGGCCAAGCTGTCCACTCTGCTTCTCATGAGACCCCCAGCTGTCACAACAGACACTTCACACTAAACACCCACAAGGGAGACGTGGGGGTAGCATCCTTCCTCTTTCAAACAGGAGGAGAGGGAAAGGAGCTGTAAGCTCTGCTTCCTGATGCTGAGATGTCTGAGGAACACAGAGGAACGTCTGCTTCGGGCCTCCTCCCTGCCACCTCTGAAGCCAGGGTGCAAACCTGCTAATTATAGCCCCTAAAGGATGACGGTCTGACCCAGATAGTTATATTAGGTTCAGTGTGCAGTGAGAGCAGAGTCATAGCAGGACGGGGGAAGGACAGCTTTGGCTGTAAAACGGTAAAACGCAGCTGAGGTCACGCTGCCAGGAACGCTCCGATACCCTCAGAGAACCACAAGAGCAATTTAAGCTATGAATCCATAATATATTTTACAGTAATTCCTTATGTGGCACAAAAATACAAAAGGCATCTACTTTAAAGAACTAACTGACATCAATCTCAAACCTCACTTAGAAACTCACACCATGCTCTACAGTCCCACCCCTTTAACTTCCCAGATACCCGACCCACCAACCAAGGGAAGGTGGCTGGGCTTCATAGATGGATACTCCTTAATTCAGGAAAAAATCTGGAAATGCAAATATTTTTTCCATTCCTTTCCAGATGTGTAAAAAAATAAATCAAATCCCTTGCCTATCAAGACTGTACAGGAAACATGAAGTTGGCCAGTTTAACCAGGTTTGGATCCTTGCTGTAACTGCAGCAGCAGTGATGGTGTTATTCTTATAAGCTCTAATAACCCACAGACTTAAAACGGACTCATTTACCCTTTACTCACTGTCTTTGATTCAGTAGGTGAGGCAAACATATTTCTCATGTAAAGTTTTGGGGGCTCTCCTTTGGTTATCTTCTGGCCAGGCGTGGTATCTAACTGGTCCACCCTCTCATACTCAGACAACATTTCTGGTCTCAGTTTGAGAAGATCTGTTTATCTATTTAGAAACAAAGTAACAAATTTGATAAGATCAGAGGTTGTTTTTTTTTTTACTGTGGCACTCTGGGCCTTTATTTACAGTAATTAGACAGAAAATTGGAGAAGACATTCAGCAAAGGTCACGAGGTCGGGATTCGACATATCTGGTCCACATAAGGGGCGCCGGCTCCACCATCACACCTAATTGAAAGATGTCCCTGCTGAACTACAGTATGATCCATTACAGGAACTATCCGCTTTAACTCCCGAGATTATCCCGCTCAAAAGAGAGTTACTTTCCTTCCTTCTGTTTTTTTTTATTTTATTCTCATTTTGATGATGTTTCTCCTCATTAAAATCACACCTTGCTTATCTGTAACCCAGCGGCACAGGATCATAACGAGATCCGCCTGAGGAACAGTACCAGCTGGAAGAAATGTTAATTTCTTAAATGCTGGTAAAGGGTAGTAGCTCATTCATGTATAACTATGTTTGTATTTTAAATCCCTTTGTGGTGTGGAGTTCTATTCTTCAGCATCATTTACAAGTTTCTTAAAATAAAAACTATTTGTGCAAAAATAACTTAAACTACTTATACAATGAAAAACACCAGCTAAATCCAGACTGTCAGTTGATTTTAAAAGATAACTTTAAATCTCAATGAGTTTGATCATTAAATTATCAATATGCAGAAATTTGACATATCAGGCTTGTGGAGGCGATAAATGATTGTGTTGCAGGGTTGCATCAACTTCCACTTTTTGTTAGGATGATTTTCTGTTTTCAAATTAAATAAAATTTACTTGGAAAATGAGCAACACCAATTTAGAAAATACCATCAGATCTTTTCATTTTTACATCTGGATAAAGAAAATTTAATTCTCCAGTAAGACGTATTCTGCAGCATTAACCAAACCAAACACATAAGATGTCCTGAATTTGACTCATTTAAAATATTCCTGGTAATAAGTGAGCCTGATTTTGTACCGCAGGCTTTTTTATTTTACAAAGTTAAAATAAAAGACTTGTTTGTACTGAAAAACAGCCAACATCTCCCAGGAATGTTGTCTTTCATCATAACATCTCCCTACCCCACTTCCCATCTCCCATCTGCTTGAGTTTGTTAAAGGAGGGATGCTTCCACCATCCCTCAACCACTCACTCCTTCCTCCTACCAGCATTCCCTCCACACCTGAGAGGCCATTGACAAAGAGTTTCAGTACCACCCATATCACTTAACCCCATGTCAAACACAGGGGGAACACAACCACAGGGAGCAGGTGAAGGTCCTGAGCTCATAAAGGAATGTGCAAGCTGGGAATAACACCCTGTCCACTGGAAAGGCCCCTCACTGAGGGGGTAACAGCAGTTACTGTACATCTGAGAGCTGGAAAACCGACAGGTAGAGGGTAGAGACAGGGTGAAGGCACACCTTCACCTCAGGGATCCACAGGACAACAACAGAAACATGACTCAGCGGTTATGGACGACAGACAGACATGGGAGCAGTTTGGATTAAGGGATAAAAGACAGTCTTGGCCCTTACCATGGTGTCCCATATATCCGGAATCCCTTAATGGTGACGTCCGAGTCCTGCAGGTACACACAGTTTGTGAGGAGCGACTGGACATTGTCAAAATCCTCTGGTTTGAGTTTGGAGACTGAAGGGAATCTGTAGTAATCCTGCTTGACCAGCTCTGCCATAAAGTCCTTATCAAAGGTCAGTTCGTGGTTCCCGGCGATCACCACCTTGAACTCATACGGAAGGCCACCTAGAAGAGACGAAAGCAGACAAATTCATTCCTCAGATCAAACTTCATCTACTATGGAACACCTTCTTCTTAAAACAGCATATTTTACTCCAAAATATCATCTTTTTCAGAGTCTAAATCATTTGTTCAAATCACAAAAACTGAAGGAGGTGGTGGATGTAAGTAAAATGAAAATGATTGGTCAAAATGTCCCCCGTCTGTTGCTGCTTAATGTCAGTCAACTGGCAGAGGGAGGAAAATTCCCTTAAAGGTTTCCTTTATTTTAAGAAAGATCAAGTTGGCTAACAAAATGTAGTTTGTGAAAAACCCTCCATTAATTGCTTTGATACTGCATGAACCACAATATGCACATAGTTAACAACTGCTTGGACTGCAATAAATGTTAGTTAATTATTTTGGTATCATACACTGAGGCTCTCTAAGCCTCCTTCTCTAAAACCTTGCAGTTGAGATGGAAATAATGAATTACATTATGTTTTTTCTTGGTATCTGGATACATTGTATTATCTGGGGTCTATGTTTGCTATAGCATTTCTTCTTTTATTTTTACTTATTTAAGCTGCCAGAAATGTCAGAAGCCTATTACCACCCCTTTCCTATTGTAGAGCCAATATAATGAAAAGAATAATTATGTGATCATTTCTGAACTACAAATAACTAATTTTATCACGCTAAAAGACATATGTGGTGGGGCAACTAACTATTACTTTTCTAATCAATTAATCTGTTGACTATTTTTTAATTAACTGATTAACAATCAGATAGCAAAAGGTGCTTTACAGATTTTTTACAGAATTTCAACCATAGATAGAGCATAGAGCATATTAACAGAGAAAGAAGGTTTTTCATCTTAAATGCAAAATGCATATCTTTTGTGAACAGTTTTGGGCTAGTTACTGCTCTGAGTGGGTTGTTCTTTCAGTAAATGGCATGTTTTAGAGCCTGTGTACTCCACATTATTTGATTACTAAAATAGATGATGATTATTTCAGTAATCGATTAATCTGATTAATTGTTTCAGCCCAAATATGTAGCTTCCAATTGTGACTAAACCTGCTTTGTTTTTTTTTTATTATTAGAGACATAATAATACAAATTTCATATTCATGAACAGAAAGACTGAAAGTTGTGCCTTAGATAAGTATAAAGCTGATGTATTGAAAACAATGCTCTGAATCCTCTTGTCTTCAAACAGCACCTTTTCTTTACATATTAAAATTAAAATCTCTTATAAAGCATATATAAAACTGCTCAAAGGCTGTACATTTTCCACCTGGTGGGTCAGTTTTTCCAAATATTTTCCACCTGCAGCGCTCCCTCCCTTAGCAGCTCCTTACCTAACCCTGATCTGATACCTAACCCTGAGCACACATCACGACTGAAAAGAAAGTCAGATAATTGGAGAGAAAAATACCTTCAATTCACAGTCATAGAGGTTACAACCACAGCCGACAGTTCAGTTTGACCCCTACAGGCCACCATCCATCTCTGTAGCTGTCGGGCAACAGGAAAAAAGCATGAACCTGAACCTGAACTAAATAGAGAGGAACATCTATTACAACTCTCATCCCCTCATCTTTCAACTTCCGCTCTGCCCTTTTCTCACTCCTCTGCCAAGGTGATTTGTCCTGGTTCCCCTCTGCTATCAAGAAACTGACTCACTGCTTTATTTCGGCAGATTGAGCCCTCAACCAAAGGTTCTGGCCTTCATCACCTCCCCTCTCACTCTTTATTTTTCTTTT
>JAHHUM010001548.1:0-23058 GCA_036173005.1 Crenichthys baileyi
TTGCCCATTTTTGTGAATCTCTCTGTTCTCAAAACTAACCTGGATCATTCTGACTTTTTTTTTTCCATTAATCCCCAAATAAGGAACCAAAAACTTTAAAAAAAATATAATGCATGTTTTAGCGATGAAAAAAACTGACAGAGTTTTGTTGCCCCCCCAAAGGATCAATTTTAAAAAAAAAAAAATTAAAATCTAAAACCAAAATACTGCATAAAAACAGCCCCCCAATGTCCTATGAAAACAAAAAAACGTCCCTTTAACTTTTTGCATTAACCCAAGCAGCCTAAAAATAATGAGCAGAATCAAGTGCGAGCAGTTTTTCTGAGAAGGCAAAAGGAAAAACAAACATGGGCCGACCACAAAAAAGAGCAGCTGAGCTTTTCACACTAGGTTTTTTTTCCTTTTTTATGTCTCACAATATTTTTAAACTCCACGGGTTTTTAAAAAATTGAAGTTTTTTTTATATGGAAATTTTTTCATAACCGACTCCCCTCTAAAAATTAAATATTTTTAGTCCCGACCCTACAGAGTTGTTCCCTGTTTTTTCACATTTTTTTGTCATTATTTTTTTAAATTGTGACATCTGAATCGAAGAGTGAATTTTTATGAATTGCTGGGAAGGTTTTTAAAACCCCGTGACGACCAGAAAGCCCAAAGAGAAAAAGAGCACATTATGCAAAACAATTGAAGTGTGAAAAGAAAATGAAGGTTGTTTTTAACATAATTTTTTTAAAAAAATTAGGTTCCAAAATAGGTTGTCCCCCAAAAAAAAACTGCTCCTCTTGGGGGATTTTTTAACAGCTGGCTTCCTTTTTCCGGACCCAAAAATTTTGGGGAATTTTTTTGAAACAGATTATAAAAAGATACATTTCATAACTAAACATCATAAATTTTTTAACAAAAAAACAGCAAAAAAAATGAGGGAAAAACTTTTTTTATGGTTTGTGGGGCCAAGGAAAAAAAAAAAAATGTTTTTAAATTTTTTAAAAACGCAGAAAATAATATTACTAATATGAACAAATTTAAACAAGCCCCTTGATAAAAACTTCATCAGCCCCAAATTTTTCTCCTTTTAGACTTTCCAAGAGCTTGGAGAAAATTAAAAACGGGGTGACTTTAATGTTTGGGCCTTTATTAGACTGATCCTGGTAGAGACGGTCAGGATATTTACTTCCCTAAAAACACATGGGACCCCTCAAACCCACACCTTCTAAAAACCGTTAAATGTTAAGAAATTCCTGCCCCAACAAAACATGACCAGGTCAAAGTCTGCCGGGGGATTTGAAAATTTTTTTCTCAGACGGGGTTGGTTTTCGATGAAATTTTGGCAGGAAGATAATTATCTAGAAAAACCGTCCTTTTTCTCCAGACGCCATAGACCATGAGTCCCAGCTCCTGATCCTCAGGTTTGGTTTTGTATTTTTAATTAAAAAAACCCGTTTAAAACCATTTACTGATGTTTCCCATTTTTGTGCTCTGCAGAAACCCCCCAGACTGATCATCTTTGAGATGCTAAAAGAACACCATTGGTAAATTTTTTTCATTTTCCCTACTTTAAATGTTGCCCATTTTTGTTTCTGAAAATTTCTTAGAGACGTCGTTTTTTTTTTGAGGATAGGGACCTGGGAGGAGGAGGAAAGGAGGAAAGGATGCAGGGGTGGAAAGAGGTTTTTTTCAGACGGCTCCTCTGGGGAAATGCAGCTCTTGTGGTTCCAGGGGAGAAACCTTACTGAAGTAAAAACCGCAGTAATTTTCTGTTTGGTTTCTAAGGTGGGTTTATCTGAGTGTAAAAATTTTTCTGGTTCAGATTTATTTAAATTTAAAAGGTCATCATTCGCCCCAAAGAACCTCAATCTAAAAATAAATTTTTTTTTGGGGAAGATTTGGTCGGGACTAAAAATTTTTGTGACCCAAACCCAGATTTTACAGTTCTAGTTTTTTCTGGATGGAAAAAATGTCAAACCACCAAACAAAATGGGGGGTTTTTCTGTCTTCTCCCCCCGGGGCCCTTCTTTGGGTTTTCCAGCCAAAAACCTAAAATCAGGTTTTAAAATTTGATTTTTCTTTCCCCCCCTCGTTCCATCGGGGAACAATGGGTTCGTCGTTGGATTTCTGTTTCTATGAGAGAAGTTTCCTGACCCGAGTGTATTAGGGACTAAAACAGGATGACCTGGATAATTTGGAAGAAATCTGATTTGTTGTTTAAAAAGGAAAAACAGGGGAAGAACAACTGGGGGCTGGAAAACTTTAAAGCATGAGTTTTGTTTTGTGTTCTTTGGAAAAATTTAAAGGTTTTCTCATTGGCTGTTTTTTTCCCTTTGGGAAAAAGGATTTAGTTTTGTGGTTGATCTCAGTTTTTCCCGTTTTTGTTTTTTTTGTTGTAATTCTTGAAGTGTGATTGTCAAAAAAAAAAAAACTTCATTTTAGGGTTTAAATGTTAAAACCAAAATTCAACTTTTACTTTTTTGGGTTTTTGTCCCAAAAATTTTAAAAGCCTTTTTTTTATTATCTGAAACATTGCTGAAAAAAACGTTGGAGTTTGATGATCTCAGAGTGGAAATTTTAAAAACCATTTTTTCAGTATACTGGGGACCTGGTAGATAAAGGGTTTTGGGGTTAGTATGAACTGTTTTGGGGTTTTCATCAAAAAAACCAAACTGGTCGGGGTTTTTAAACGCAGCAAACTGGATAAAAGGAAAAAACAGGGTAGGGAAACACAAAAAAACTTTTGGATTTTTAGGGGGGAAAAACCTGATAAAAACGATCATTTTCTGTCCCGGGCCCCCCCAAAAAAAAAAAACTCAGTTACCTTTTTTCCCCATAAAAAAAATCGGGCCCTAGAGGGACCCCTCAGATACTTCCACGGGTTTTTTCCCCTTTCAAACTAAAAGATGAAAAACGCTTTCAGTGTTATTTGATCCCTTTGTAAAAAATTTTTGAAAAAAGAAATGGTCTGTTTTTTTTTCCTTGTTTTTTTAAACTAGTTTTAAGAAGCAACGTCCGGGCCTTTTGACTCAAAAAAAAATCATTTTTTAAAAATTGGGGGATAAAAAAAACCAAAACACTGACCAAAAAAATTTTAAACACGACAAAAAAACAGATAAAAATTGGCTGAAGGAAAGAACTAGTGTGTATTTTTCCCTTTTTTAATGAGGGTTTTTTTTAATAAAATTTATTTACCACTGAAAATAAAAAAAGGGTAAAAAAAACACAGGAAAAGCAAAAAAAAGTGAGAGCGGGAAAAAAAAAAGGGACAGCATGAATAAAAAGAAAAATTAAAAACCAAAAGGGGTTCCCATTTAAAACACAAAAAAAAAAGATTCCTTGGCCGGTGAAAAGAAAATAAACCCTTTTTACTGGGTTACAAATTCACATTTCCCTTCGGGAAATTTAAAACCATTTTCCCCCAAAGCTGGACCCAAAAAACACTGTTGGGTGGAGGTCCCCCTGTGCTGAAAGCCAGCAGAAAAACCAAAAACCCCAGCGGGGATTTTCAAGTGTGAAACATAAAAAGAAGGGGAGGAAGGGAGGGAAAATAAAGCTCGACAGAAATGGGTTTAAAGGGGGTCTTTTTGGTGACGCTAACTTCATTTCCAAAACTGGGGAAAAAATAAAAAGAAAAATTTTTCCAGAAAAAGACAAAAAACCTAAATGAGCCAAAAGCCCCAGTGTGTTTAGAAAAAAAGTCCCTGGGGAAACTTTCCAAAGTGTCCTTTTCAATTTCCTAAATGCCCAAAGAGCTTTTTTATTAATAGAAACTTTAGCTTTAAAATCAGGGGGAATTTAAATTATTTTTCAATTGACTTTAGTTTTTAAATTTTTGAAAAAAAATTCACATTATTTGGGAAAAAAACCAGCTGCTGTAAAGCCCCTTTCCATCAAAATTAAAGCCTTTTTTTTGGGGGTAAAAATTTCAGGGGACTGAAAGGCTTTAGGTTTGAGCAGTGAAGGTTTCGGGTTTTGGATAGCTCAAGGTGTTTGTTTCGGTTTAAAGGTCATGGGATCAAAAATGGGGGAAGGGTCCGTTTTTTTAAAAACCAAAAAACAAAATTTTTGAGAAAAATTTTTTAAAACACATTTCAAAGAGCTTAACCAGGGGAAAAGGCCAAAAAGCTAAACATGATAGCCCGAGGGGGAGTTTAAAAAAAAAGGGGTCGGGGTTAAAATTTTCATCGGGAAAAACCATTAGAAGTTTTTTTTTGTGAAGAATCTCAGTGTCTGTTTTTTTGGGGGGGCGTTCGGGGGATAAAAAGTGAAAAGTTGAAAAGCGCCCAAGAGAAGGGAGCTAAAGAGGGGAGCGGGACCTGATGGGTGGAGGACCTGTTGGGGACTAAAAGGGTGCCGGGTGGTGGAGTTTCGGGGGTTAAAGGGCCCGGGGCCGACCCTACGCCCGGGAGAAAAAAGTTTCCTATTTCCTCCCTTGCAGAGAGTGGGTAAGGGGGGCCGTGTCCCCCCCCCGGGTTCCCCAGGAGGTAAAAATAGAGGAGGTTATGAGTTAAAAAACAAAACAGGACAATATTTTTTTTTCCAACCCCTTGGTCTTCGGCCGGGGACAAAACTTTCATTTGGCGGGGCCGATTTTTGGTTTGGCTAAACAAAAATTTTGATTCCCCCAGGGGATTTTAAAAAAACCTAAAAATTGGCTAAAAAATCACGGGGGGAATTTTGGATTCAAATCGAAAAAAACAACGGGAAAAACAATTTTTAAACCCGAGTAGAACCGCTGCTGCTTTCTTTCTTAAAGTTTCTGGATCTTCTCAATAAAAGCGGATTCAAATTTTAAATTTTCTTCCCAGGAAATTTTTAAAAAAAAAAGATAAACCAGAGGGGGCCCAAACCCCAAAACCATCTGATTTTTTGGAGTTTCAGCAGAAAAACTTAAAAAAAACTTTCTCAGCTTTCAGCATTGGAGAAAAAAACATTCAGCAAAAAAATGCTAAAAAGGGAATTTTAAACCCAACCTTCAAAAAAAACTCAAAAATCAAAACTGAACCCCCCAAGTCTCTGAAGACAGTCAAAAAAATCTTCAAGCGGGTTTAAAACCCCCAATTTTGGGATTTTTTCTCCTCCACAGGTTTAAAACCCCAAACATGTTGGGGAAAATTTTCTTCAGCAAACAGATCAAACTGAATTTGATTCTCTTTTTTTCAGAGTGTTACTTCATTTTTGGGCGTGGTGCATTAGACAATGCACCCCCTTTGAAAAAAAAGGGGAAAATTTTATTCATAGGAGGCTAGCTCCCGGGTTTTAATTCAGAGCGGGGTACTTTAAAAAGGAAAAAATGTTAGAAAATTTGGGGAGCGAAAATGGCGCTCTACCACACCTAGAGGTTTTCCTACTTAATCTGGAAAAATGGGCCTACTTTTGGGAAAAAAGAACACTTCACCAAGCTAAAACAGTTTTATTTCTCATCCTTAATGGGGGGGAAGAACAAGAATAATCCTAGGTTTATCTTTAGTTACAGTTTGCTAAACTTACACAGAGTCATAGCTCTGTTAAAGCCATCCATTCCCCTTAGCTCTCAGCGGGTCATGCCCATTATGGGGTTTCCCTTCCAAAAAAAATTTGTTTTCTATTAAGAAGAAAGTTTTTTTGACAACCCCCGAGAGATGATTACTTCATCCTCAGCAAGCAGGAAAACATTGGAAAAAAACTTTTTAGAAACCTGATCTGTTTTTGGACTTTTTTTGATCCTTTGTGGAGCTTCCCTGAGCTATCAGAAATATTAGCTTCATCAAAAAAAACCTTAAAACTTGTATGTTAGCCCCAATCCCAACCCCAAATATTTAAGGACTGTGTTCCTCTGATTACCAGTCCCATTTAGATATGATTAATTTATCTTTAGTAAATGAGATATGTACCACAAGCTTTTAAGGTAGCTGTAATTAAACACTTTGCTTAAGGAAACCTTCGCTTGATCGAGATGACTTAATAAATTACAGACCTATATCCAATCTTCCGTTCTTCATCTAAAATTCTTGAGAAAATAGTTGCTAATCAAATGTGTGAGCATTTACACAGCAATGACCTGTTTGAAGAGTTTCAGTCAGGTTTCAGAGAAAAAAAAAACAAAAAATCATCATAGCACTGAAACAGCTCTGCTGAAAAGCATAATGATGTTTTTATGGCCTCAGATAATGGACTACGTGTCTGTACTGGTTCTGTTAGATCTCAGTGCTGCATTTGATACAGTCGATCATAATATTCTCTTAGAAAGGCTGGAATATGCTGTAGGGATCAGGGGAACAACAATAGGACTGGTTAAATCTTATTTGTCTGACAGATTCCAGTTTGTTCATGTAAAATGATAAATCATCTTTAACTCCAGGGTTAATTGGTGGAGTACCACAGGGTTCAGTGCTTGGGCCAATTCTCTTTACTATATATATGCTTTCCAATAGGTAAAATTTATCAGGCAGCATAGAATAAATTTTCACTGTTACGCTGATGATACTCAGCTTTACTTATCCATTAATACCTGATGAACCCAACCAGTTAGATAAGGATACAAGCATGTCTTGAAGACATAAAAACCTTGGATGACTTTAAATTTCTGCTTCTAAATTCAGCACAAGACAGAAGTTGTCATCTTTGGACCGGAGTTTTTAAAAAAAGAAACTGCTCAGTCAATCACTTAACCTGGATGGCATTAAATTGACCTCCGATAATAAAGTAAAAAACCTGGTGTATTTTTGACCAGGACATGTCATTAAATCCCATATAACAGGTTTTTTTTTTTTGTGTTTTTCCCAGGATTTCCTTCTTTCATCTCGGAACATTGCCAAAATTAGAAATATCCTGTCCAGGATGATGCTGAAAAACTAGTCCATGGGGGGGGGGGGCATTTGTTACTTCAAGGCTGGACTATTGTAATTCTTTACTATCAGGATGTCCACAAAATGCAATTAAAAGCTTCAGCTGATTCAAATGCTGCAGCAAGAGTTCTGATGAAAATTAAAAAGAGAGATCATATTTCCCCTACTTTAGTTCCCTTCATTGGCTCCCTGTTAAATCCAGAATAGATTTAAAATTCTCCTCCTCACATATAAAGCCCTTAATGATTTAGCTCAATCATACATCAGAGATCTGATTGTTCCATACGTTCCTAACAGAGCACTTCGTTCTCAGACTGCAGGTTACTGGTGGTTCCTAGAAGTCTAGAAGTAGAATGGGAGGCAGATCCTTTAGTTATCAGGCTCCTCTCCTGTGGAACCAGCTCCCAGTTTAATCCGTGAGGCGGACACCCTGTCTACTTTTAAGCTAGGCTTTAAAACTTCCGTTTTGATAAAGTTTATAATTAGAGTGGCTTAGGTTATCCTGAGCTATCTTCCTTATTTTACTCCGTCTTCTTCTCCCTTGTTGGATGGAGTAAGGGGGAGTCCGTTTTGCCTAAACCGGCTCAGTTATGTTGAGGTGCAAAACACCCCTCCATTTCTGCTACCTGTATGACCCCTCTCTTTTCCAATGGTTATGGTCAATCTGACAGAGAGAGATATCCCAATCGTTGTGGTTTTTAGTATATACAATGGCCATCAGTGGCTCTAGATGGACCAAACTGTCTACTTTTAAGGCTAGGCTTAAAAACTTTCCTTTTTGATAAAACACTTATAGTTAGAGTGGCTTAGGTTATCCTGAGCTATCTCTGTAGTTATGCTGCCATAGGCTTAGGCTGCTGGAGGACATAATGACCACTTTACCCTCTTCGCTACTTCTCCCACACTACTCTTCAATTTTGTATTATTTGCTGTTATTTCAGCTTTTAACACTTTGTTCTCTCTCTTTTCTCTTCCTAGAAGCTACACCTGGCCTGACTCTGTGTCACCCTGTGACAACTTTCTGGAGAAGGGCATCGTCCGAGCTTCTGCTGGCAACAACTTAATGCTCACCTCTACCGATAATCCAGATGGCCCTGTCTTTCAGTGTTAAACCTTCTCTCTCCTAGACATAGCTACTGACGGAGCTTTTACTGTAACTAACTCTATGTGCTCTCTTCAGACTCTAACATGAAAATCGGCTCAGAGTTTATCTGTTCTTCTTTCTAGGTGAAACGACTAAAGGAGCTACATCCATTAACATTTTACCTTTCCTTCACGAAAGTACTCCTGGATCAGTGCTTCTTTGTTACTCTCTAACCCAGTCGGTCGTGGCAGATGTGCCGCTCACACTGAGCCCTTGGTTCTGCTGGAGGTTTCTTCTTGTTAAAAAGGGAGTTTTCCTCTCCACTGTCGCAACATGCATGCTCAGTATGAGGATTGCTGCAAAGTCAACGCCAGTGACTATCCACTGTCTCTACATGCTCATCGGGAGGAGTGAATGCTGCAAGTTCACTGACTGGATGCAATCTGCTGGGGTTTCCTTACATAGACAAAATTTTTATCCAATTTGGTGAATAAAATAACAGAATCTGACTGCACTGTTCAATGATTTCGGATTAATTGTAATGCATGTACCTGATTTGTGAAGTGCTGGAGACGACATGTGTTGTGAAATTGGCGCTATATAAATAAACTGAATGAAATTGAATCAAACTCCAAAGCTGAGCTAGAAGAACCTTGGATCTAAATACCTCAAGTAGTGTTTCAATGCAACAAACTTTCATTTGATCCAACATTTAACCAATCTCACTGAGCTCATCCAGAAGTTGGGAACAAGCAGCAGTTTCAGGTCTCCTCACATCTAAACCTTCTCCTCTTCACTCCCCATCTGAACTCCACATTCACAGTCACATTAATCACAGTTCACAGAATTTAAGCACTGATTGAAATCAAAGTGCAGTTACCCAAATGTTGGCTCCATGTGCTTCCTCCATCCAAACCAGCTCAGGTGAAAGGTCAGACTGTCAAACAGGAAGTGAAGGCTTCCACTTCCTGTTATAGGCGGGGCCAGGCAGCCTCCACTAGCAGGGTGGGTGATGTTCTTTGAAATCACTCACAGATGACAATCATCGTCTCTCTTGTGATCCACTAACAGGATGGTATTCTCTCTAGTTTCTTCAGGATGGTCCAAGCATCAGTGGAGATAGATCTGGACTGCAGGCGTGTTTCTCAACAATGAACCAGAACAGGAACCAAAAGAGACCGAAATGGTTCCTCTGTCTTCCTGGCCATCCGATATGTGTCTCCTTCTGATACCTTTAAAAGTCAGATGTTAATCTGCTGACAGAAGAACCTGGAGGAACAATGTTATCTTCATGTTTTGAGCTTTTCTTCCATTTGTTTATTCCAACAATTCCTGCTGGAAGACAGCCTCCTCTACCCACTGCAGTGGGACTGGTTTCTGCTGATCCAGGTTCTGATGTAGGCAGGACTTGAATTAATAGAACCTGAACAACAAACTTGACATTTTATAAAGTTGGTCCAGTTGACCCAATGAGAACCTAGACTTTGGTGAGGTAAATCCAACGCTGACTCTGTGATGGACTGGTGACCTCTCCAGTGTGTTCTCAGCCTGTAGTCCATTAATGACTGCTGGGACAGACACCCCCTCCTCCTCTCTTGGGACTAAAGGCCAAATGTGTATTTTCAGGAGACTGAGACTGGCTGAGTCCATCACTGTTTTAACCTTTTAGACATATTTGATGTTCTGTAAAACAACAGTCAGAAAACTGGTAGCAAATACTGTTTTATTCTCCAATATTTACATTTCCATCATCTGCAGTTCAGCCACAGATAGTCTGGAATGATTCTTCTTTTAGGAACAGTCTCATCAGAAGTCATATTGTGAACTGATCTGGCTCATTAAAACATAGCAGATACTAACAGTGAGGAACTGAACAACCACCTGGGCAGTTAAAACAGCAGCTCCACTCACGTCATCATTTTTGGATCCTGGAATAATCCCAGCTTCCATCTTTAAAGGACTGGAAGAGGACGAAGTTTACAAGGAATCTTTTCCAAGAGTTTCAGAAAGAAACCGACTGAATGTGAAAATGTTTCTGAGTGAAAGAGACAGACATGTAGAGACTGAACTATCTGTTCAACAGTGAGAGTGTTTCTCTGACAGGAGGAGACTCTTTAGACTCAACACAGAAACACTGAGGAACCAGAACTGATCCAGAATCCAGGATAAAGAGGTTCAGTGAATGTGGTGTTGAAGGTGTGGAGGTGGATCAGTGAGTCAGAGGAGACTCTGTAGAAGGACAGAATGCCAGCAGGACAGTCCGCATACACTGCTACTCTGTTAGAGATGGAGGAGGAGGAGAAGGAGGAAGAGGAGGAGGAGGAGGAGGAGGAGGATATTCTCATGTTATTGTGCCAGACAGAGTAACCACCATCAGACCAGCTCAGACTCCAGGACTGATCATTTAATCCAAACAAACAGTCATAACTGTCTCCTTTCCTCCTGATTCTTCTGTAACTCGTTGATATAAAAACATATCCTCTCCACTCGACCTCCCAGTAACAGCGACCAGTCAGACCATCACTACACAGCAGCTGAGACCAGTAATCAAATCTGTCTGGATGATCAGGATATGACTGAAGCTCCTCCACACATGTCACCTTCATGTTGTCTTCAGACAGTTGGAGTTTTCTGTTCACTGTGTTTGTGTCGATTGTGAGCTGACAGGAATCTGATGGAGAGAACAAACACAATCCAGCTGCAGTTATTGATCATTTATTGACACTTTGATGATGACTCCTGAATGAGTGATGGACCGTTTGAAGATGGTTGAATGTGAGCTGCTTTGTTGTCATGAATCAAATGAAAAACACACTTACACTTCCTCAGATCTGGTTTCAACCATCGGACTCCATCAGGCTCCCTGAAAGGAGGAGGAGGGTCAGACCATCAGTCTCTTTCAGCAGCAAACATGGACATTGTAAAAGATCAGATCAGATTCCACTCTGACATGCTGCTGGAAGAACTGGATCTGGGTCATTTGGACTCTGTGGCCTGCTGCATATGTTGTCTGGTCCATTGTGGGAGGAACCAGACTGATAGAGCAGCATCAACCAAGACAACATGACGCAGCCTGTACTGTCTGTCAGTTGCTAACAATGAACTATGCTGTATAAAGCTAGCTCATGACTGAGGAACCTTGGCTCATGTCTGGGTCAGCCAAGCTGCAGTCAGCCGGGCCTCTGGACCCAATTCTCTTCATTTCCTACTTTTTTACATTAAAGAGTCCAAACCAACCAAGCTGGCTTTTCCTGTCTCATTACTGAAGGTTCTGCCACAGCAGACATTACATGGCTCGGTTCTTCTTCACTCAGAATACAACTGTCCAACATTTGGACTCATCCATTTGAATGGAGCGTCTCTAAAGTCCTGTCCTGTAGTTGTCATGTTTCAGCCCAGTTTGAACTCATTCTTTTCTTTTCATTTTTTTGAATCAGGCAGGAGGAGGACACCATCCAGTCTGGTTCTTCATCTCCAGTTTGAAGAACACTCAAACTTTCAAGGTTTTTTTTTTTTTTAGCCCCAACATCCACACTGAGACTGAAGCTGATTGATGATATGAGAGAACAATCAACCAGGTTTCTTTAGCATCTTTCAGCTCTGCTTTCTGGACAAGATGAGCTGCAGCAGCTTCATCTGCTCAAAGATCTTAATAAAAAGACTTGACCTGTCTGAGACTTGAACTATTAAAAAGTCCTCTGCTATGATAGGAGCAGCATCCAGGTGACTGTTCTGATCTTCACTGAGCTCATCATGTAGTGCAGTCAAAGCTAGATCCTTTATCTGCCTGAGGGGAATATAGACAGCGGGTTTTATTTGGGGGATGGAAACGTTCTGATCCAGAAGGATGGTCAGGCAGGAAAAAACTGACGGACAGATGCTCCAGATGGGCTAAATCCAAAGGGAAAAGTCCTGATGTTCTCACCATCAAACCCAATTGTTATTAGATATGACAACCACACCCACCACCTGGTGATGTTTTTCCCTTTGCTGTTCTGTCCCCCCAGTGCAGGGTAAAAACTTGGACCGGGGTTTCATGGTGAGGTCCAAAAACCACTGGGGTTTTCTCCATGTCTCGAGAGAAGCAGACAAGGGTTTAAAATTTTGGAGTTCTGCTGTAACTTTACTTGGGACAAAGATGATCCATTTTTGATGTCCAGAAATTTGGGGAAACCAGCAACCATCATCCACGGGAAAAGGATCAGGTTTTTTTGTTTGTTCACTGGGTCCGGTTCTGACTCCAGCAGGTTCTCCTTTTTTCTTTTCTTTGTCACTATTTTGTCCTCCTGCTTTGTTTTTTGAAGTGAGGTGTATCTCTGGGGCCATCTTGAGTCTACAGACTCTCCAGGAATTGGTGAGTAGATGGTTCTAAAGGGCCCAAAGAGTCAATGTTCTGTAAGTAGTCAGAACTAAAGTTTTGGGTTGGGAAAAGTGAACTTAAAAAGACGTTCCATAAAACCAGAGTCCGGTCAGAGGGCCAGGACAGCGTTTGATCTTGGTCCCACATGATTCAAAATAAGCACAATGAAAAAAAGATGATGAACTAACTGCTGTCTTTCCAGCTGGGAAACTAACGACTCAGAAGGATTTACCAGAAAATCATCAACTTAGCATTTAAACCCATTTTAATCTGTAAAAACAGAGACTACTGTTCCCTCAATTAAAAACCCCAGAAGAACCAGTTGGATGAATCTTCACCTGAATTTTCCCCAGTGTACCATTTGAACCAGACAGCCAATTTTCCCCCTGAATCTTGTAGGTCGTTCTTCTGCAGGTCAACCTCTCTCAAAAACAGCAGGACTGGGAGCTAAGAACTGATGACAGAACTTCAAAAAGTTCTCCCTGAAGAGGTTACAGGATCTAAGTTTGAGAGAAAAAAAGTGAAACACAAGACTTTAGACTTCAAGACTTTAAAAATAAAACTGCACTACACCTTCAGTCCGGCAGAAGACTTTACTATTTTTTTAAAAAGGTTTTTTAGCAAAAATTTTTTTTGCTTCAACTGATAAATGATTGAAGATGATGAGCAGTTTAGAGTTATATAGTTAATAAAAAACCCTTCCATTTAACCTTGGGGTTTTACTGAATCCATAAGTGGGGGAAAAAGTTTAAAAATCATTAGTTTACATTTAATTTTTATACCAACCGGGCACCAGGCCAGAGTTTTTGCTTTACAACCTCAATAACTACAAAACACTGATTAACACACTTATTTTTTTTTATTATCATCAGACAAACTCTTGTCAAAATTTTACGGCACAAAAAAAAAAATGTCTAGTAAAAATTTAGATTTTCTTCAGTCCAGAAGTACAAGGAATTTTGATACCTTGACTGTCTAATTTTTATAAGTCAATATTTTTTTCAAGTAGAAGATGCATAGACAGTGAAGTAGATAAATAGCAGGACAGAAGGGTGGAAAGGGATCACTGAGCTTTTTAAGGAAAGCTGCATCCAAACAGGGAACTGTGGGGTTTTCCCCCCCTTTGAAAATTTGTCTGCATTAAAAATATGAAAAATGATAAAATGTTCACACTAGACTAAAGACTTCCACAGGTTTCTGCTTCAAACTTAAAAAGAGGAAAAAAACTGCATTCAGTTTTTAATTTGACTACTTTGACAAATCTTTTAAAAAAAAAAAAAAATGTCAGTCTGTTTTCTTTTTCCCATGTTTTACTTTAAAATTTTGGGTTTAAAAAAGCAATTTGAAGGAACATTTTTTTTACTTTTGAAAAGACAATCTTAGGGAAATTGATTTTATGAACATGGAAAAAAATTTAAAAGTGCTCTGTTTAAAAATTATCACTGCATTAAAATAAAAATACATTTTCCTAAAACAGAGCATACAGAACTCCTAAAAATTTAATTAGAAATGCAAAAAAAGCCCTGGGCTTCCAAAACCCAGGGCTTTTTAAAAAAAAATTTTGGGGCTTTTTAAAAAAATTTTCCCCAGAAACAGAAGTGGGTCTAAACCGGGGGGTTTTTTTTTCTGAAAAGCAACATAATTTAAAAACACCGAGCGTAGTGGTGAGTGTGTTAGGAACGAGATGTAACCCCTACATTTGACAATTTTGTCTTTCTAAGCTAGCCTTAATACTAACGTTAGCCCAATTTTAAAGTGATGATTCTGTCATTTTTTAGTTTTCAGTGTTAGCATGAGTGTCCCCCCGGGACACTTTCAAAGTTTTCCCCCCAAATGTCTAAAGACTGACCTTTTCATTTTTTAAAAAGTAATGATTGCCACTCATTTTTTTTACTTTGTTTGTTTTTTTCTTGCCATAGTAAAAATTTTTAAAACAGTCTTTTCAGTAGGACTATCAGCTGTTTTACTGTTCCCCCTCCTGCACAAACACAACTGATGGCCCCAACCCCATTTATAAGGCTTGAAATCCCACTTATTAAACCTGACAGGGCACACCTGTGAAGTGAAAACAATTTTTCAGGTGACTACCTCTTGAAGCTCATCAACGGGAATGCCAAGAGTGTGTGAAGCAGTAATCAAACCCAAAAGGGGCTATTTTGAAAAAACCTAGAATAAAAATAATTTTCAGGTTTTTCACATTTTTTGTTCAGTATATAATTCCACGTTTTTACATCATTTTTTGACCCTTTCAGTGTGAAGCTAAAAATTTCATAGTCAGAAAATAAAAAAAAACTCTTCGAATGAGAAGGGGGTGTTTCCCAAAACTTTTTGGTCTGTACTGTTTTATTTATTTATTAAGGAAAAAAGCAAACCCAAAGCAACAAAAAAATTTGTACCCAAGAAATTGTTAAAACCTTGTTTATGCGCCCAGAAAATGTCATGATTCTGGTTTTTTTCTCTGCCCCCGCTCTGTCTGCCTGCTGATCATCGCTGTGCAAAGGGATTTTAGAGGATTGCTTTCACCTGCTCCTCCCCGGCCAGCTCCCTATTCATGCCTCACCTGCTCCACCTGTTTATCTGGCTTTATAAGCTGCTCTCTGGCTGACAAACAGCGCCAGATTATCGAAAGCCTTGTGTGGTAAATGTCCAGCGTTCTTCCTTTCCTGTCTGGCTGATCTTGTTTTTGCCCCCTGGATTTCTCTGCTCTGCTTTGCCCTCGTTGGATATTTCCCTGGCTTCTGATCTCTGGACATCGATCTTAATTCTGCCTCCTGACTGTCATCCTCTGCCTTACCCCCGGATCTGTCAGCCCAGTACTGGATCTGATCATAACGTCAGATAGAGGATTCCTGTTCACAGCCTCTCTGACTCACTGTGACATCACCCTGGAGCCGAAAATCAGCATCCTCGCTCTCCCACGGGTTCTGAGAAGGTTAGTGGCTTTTTCTCTGAGCTTAATGTTATTCTCAGTTCACTGTTCAGCCACTAACCGATCTGTCTGCCCTCAGAGGTTCCTGATCCTGCTGCTGGTTTTCTGCCGAACGACAACGACAGATTTCAATGAAGCTCTTAATATTCGCCTGTTGTGTGAGGCTGAAATTTGGGGTTCTTTGTTCAACCTGTTACAGAACAAGTCATGATAAAAGATACAGTATTTCTATTAAGGGAGGGACGGTAAACAAAAATCAGTTTGGTATGTTTTCAGTTTGCTTCAAATAAGACAAATTACAGAATTAACTGGACACTTAGTTGGATTTGTTTCCATGAATAAAGTAGTATAAGCAGGCATAGCCAGTGGCTGGATAGATTATACATAATCAGAACCACTTGGAAATGGGTTCAACATTTCTGAAGACTGGGCTCATATTTGAGAATAAAAGTTTAAATCACTTTAGAGTTTTGATGTTTCAACAGCCCAGAATCCCAGCTGTACCTGAATGCAGCATGAACAGATGTTGGTAAAATTCTCAATGACAGAGATTCCTCCAACTTGTATTTTATGAGATGTACAGAGTTTGGGTTGATTGGATGCTACAGGCAGCCATTTGGACTTCAGCTGATTTTTCTCCAGAACCAGTGATGTTTACATTCAGCTTGATGTTTCAGGAGAGGAATTCAGTTCAGTGCAGAGCAGCTATGAACCTTATTGCTGTTGAAATAGGTAGACTGACAAAGTTCTAATTCAGTCCTTTTTCCACTGTAGCTGCAGGAGAAACCTTAAAGGGGACAGAACTCTGCTACAAATAGCAGAGTTTAGTTATAACTGGCAGTTCTCACTCTTTTGTTTTGGTGTCACTTTTTAAAGTTACCCTACAGAACATTGCATTGAGCACTTAGTTCTGCACATAAACATTCTGCATGTTTTCAGGTAGAAAAAAGTTTGTTGGAATCAGAAACTAGATGACGTTCACAGTAATTAAGTCATTAATGCTGTTCTGACCTGAGAGTTTCCAGTTTGCAGTTTGGACTCTTCAGTCCAGAAGACAGCAGCTCCACCCCAGAATCCTGCAGCTTGTTGTTACTCAGGTCCATCTCTCTCAGATTAGAGGAGTGGGAGCTGAGAACTGGGGCCAGAACTTCACAGCTTCTCTCTGAGAGGTTACAGTTCTTCAATCTGAAGAAGCAGAGATCAAAATGAATAAGAACAATTCTGATGGAATAAAACTAAATTAAAACATCTTATAGTATTAAACAAGACAGATGAAACTGCTTCATGAAATAAGAACTCAGAAACTCTAAAGAAATGCAATGCATGTCAGAACCCTGAAACAGAACAAAATGTGATTTAGACAAATTTCTATGTTCTGTGACCCACTAAAACATTGAATGATGTTTTAATCTGTACAGATTGAGCTGCAAACACGACCTGCTGTTGTTTTAGTGAAAATATCCTGCAGCTGTTTGCAAATAGTGGAAAACTAAATGATGTTTCCACATAACACTATTCTAGATTGGACCACAGGTTCTGATCCATATTTACTCCTCCTTCAAACACTGTGGGATCAGCAGTAAAATAAAAAATCATGATGGAAATAGAAAGTTATTACTAAAGGGAAGAACATTAAGTGAACAGAACAGCAAACAGAAATCTGAATCACCAGAGGGTGAGAGTAGGACACCACCTGTCCTCTCCATTGAGGATCAACACGGGTTCTCCACAGGGCTGTGTGCTGAGCCCCCTGCTCTACACCTTCTACACCCACGACTGCACCCCCACCTACCCCAGCAACAGCATCATCAAGTTCGCGGATGACACCACGGTGGTGGGGCTCATCTCAGGAGGGGATGAGACGGCTTACAGGACAGACGTGAAGCATCTGTCAGCATGGTGCATGGACAATAATCTGACTCTGAACACCTCCAAGTCAAAGGAGCTCATCGTTGACTTTCGGAGGTGTAAACAGAGACCACAGCCCATCATCATCAACGGGGACAGGGTGGAGATGGTGCAGTCTTCAGGTTCTGGGGCACCCACATCAGCGAGGAACCTGACGTGGACTTCTAAACTTCACGGCGATCCTGAAGAAGGCGCAGCAGGAGACTGTACTTCCTGAGGACTCTCAGGAAGAACAACCTACGGACTAGAGCTGCTGCTGTCCTTAACCGCTGACACAGTGGGAGTCGGTGCTGTGCTGCGGCATCTCGCTGTGGTTCTCCAGCTGCATCTGCAGCAGAGAAGAAGCAGCTCCAACGGGTCATCAACACGCTCATAAGAATGACTGGCTGCCCTCTCCACTCCCTGGAGGAGATTTACTCCACCCGCTGCCTCAGGAGAGGCCCGCAGCATCATCAGGGACCCCTCACACCTGGCTCAATCCTTTTGAACTGCTCTCCCTCTGGAGGCGTTTCAGGCAATAAGGACAAAAACAAAACGACTGGAAAACAGCTTCTTTCATAGAGCTGTTGTTGCCTGAACGCCTCAAATACTCATGTCACACTGTTAAATGACATAACACTCAAATACATTCGTGCAATTTTTCCTTGCATTATGCTACCTACGGGCAATTAACCTGTAAATATTCTGTATATATATTATTATATAATATTATATATATATATATATATATATATCTGTTTCACCGGCACAGCCCTTTTTTAAACTTTTTGTATTTATTTATTTATTAAAATTTGCACTATTTGCCTGCACTGTTTTGTTCTGTTTTTGGAAATTTCGTTGCACCCATGTGGAGCAATGACAAATAAAGAATTCTGATTCTGATTCTAATTATCAGAACCAAGCAGCAATATTCTGTTATTTTAAATTCTAGTCTCTATTTTCAGGAAACATGTTGCCTCTGGAGCAGGAAGTTGTGCTGTGACCTTTAACCCCTGCAGTTCTATGATAATCTCAGCCTGTTTAACCCCTGAGGGACTTTTGGACCCAAACTGGACCATCTTTTTTTCATTTTAAGTTGTTAAGCTCCGTTTAAAGGCTAATATTTATGAAACACTGGAAGCTATTGAATATTTCGTGTTTTTCTCTTTGAAATAAATGAGAGGTTCTTATGACAAAACATAGAAAAAGTCTTTAAAACAGTGTTGGGGTCTAAAAAAGTTAGACATAACTTATGTTAAAAGTTAAAAATAAATAAATAAATTTAACCACTTTTATGAGAGGAACCATTTTGGTACCAGATTCTAAGTGTCAGTCGGGTCTAGTGGGATAAAAATGTTAAATAGTTTCTAAAACAACTTGAAAAGTGTTTATTTTAATTAAACACATTTTGAAGGAACTGACGGTCAAACATTAACATTTATACTTTCTAATAAATCCTTAGTTGTTGAGCAGAACATCCAGGATAATAGTCACTCTTTCCTGGTTTTAGCTCCTGGTGTCAAAACCCAAATTCTGTCAGAACTTACAGAACTTTGTTTGAAGCTTTGACCACTGGCAGCAGCCTGAGAAGAGCCTCCTCTGAAGCAGAGTATTTCTCCAGGTCAAACACATCCAGATCTTCTCCTGATGACAGTAAGATGAAGACCAGAGCTGACCACTGAGCAGGAGACAGTTTATCTGTGGAGAGACTTCCTGAACTCAGAGACTGTTGGATCTCCTGGACCAGAGAACGATCATTCAGTTCATTCAGACAGTGGAACAGGTTGATGCTTTTCTCTGCAGACAGGTTCTCATTGATATTCTTCTTGATGTACTGAACTGTTCCCTCATTGGTCTGTGAGCTACTTCCTGTCTTTGTCAGCAGACCTTGGAGGAGAATCTGATTGGTCTCCACTGAAAGACCCAGGAGGAAGCGGAGGAACAAGTCCAGGTGTCCATTTGGACTCGATAACCCCACATTCACAGCATTCTGATAGAAACTTGTTAGATTTGGTTTGTTAAATAACTTAGACCACATAGAAATGGTTCGTTCTTCATCCATCAGATTGACCCCAGAGTTGATGAAGGTCCGATGGACATGAAGAGCAGCCAGAAACTCCTGAACACTCAGATGGACGAAGCAGAACACCTTGTCCTGGTACAGCCCTCTCTCCTCTCTAAAGATCTGTGTGAACACTCCTGAGTACACTGAGGCTGCTCTGATATCGATGCACACTCTGTCAGGTCTGATTCATAGAAGATCAGGTTTCCTTTCTGCAGCTGACAAAAGCCAGTTTTCCAGAGAACTCAATCATCTCCTGCTCTCTGGACCCCAGTGGGGATCTGTCTCAGATCCTCCATCATACTTGACCTTCTCACTTGGTCTGAACCAGCAGAAGTGGATGAACATCTCAGTCAGGGGTGTGGCAGCTCTCCTCCCTCTCCGGTCTTCAGCACATCCTCCAGAACTGTAGCAGTGATCCAGCAGAAGACTGGGATGTGGGCACATGATGTGGAGTCTCTGATGTCTTCGTGTGGAGATGATCCTGCTGGCCTGCTCCTCATCTCTAAATCTCTTCCTGAAGTACTCCTCCTTCTGTGGGTCAGTGAACCCTCTGACCTCTGTCACCATGCCAACACTCTCAGGAGGGATCTGAGTGGCTGCTGCAGGTCGTGTGGTTATCCAGAGGAGAGCAGAGGGAAGAAAGGTTCCCCCTGATGAGGTTTTGTCAGCAGAACATCCACTGAGGTGGACTCTGTAACATCAGTCAGGAATCTCCTTGTGTTGGCAAGTCCAGAGGAAGTCGACTTTCATCCAGACCATCAAAGATGAACAGAACCTGGAAGTGTTCAAAGCTGGAGATTTCTGTGGTTCAGTAAAGAAGTGATGAACAAGGTCCACCAAGCTGAACTTTTTCTCTTTCAGCACATTCAGCTCTCTGAAGGTGAATGGAAATATGAACTGGATGTTCTGGTGGGCTTTGTCTTCAGCCCAGTCCAGAGTGAACTTCTGGGTTAAGACTGTTTTCCCAATGCCAGCCACTCCCTTTGTCATCACTGTTCTGATTGGTTGATCTCTTCCAGGTGGGACTTTAAAGATGTCTTCTTGTCTGATGGTTGTTTCTGGTCTGTGTGGTTTCCTGGATGCTGTTTCAATCTGTCTGACCTCATGTTCATCATTGACCTCTCCAGTCCCTCCATCTGTGATGTAGAGCTCTGTGTAGATCTGGTTCAGAAGGGTTGGACTTCCTGCTTTAGCGATCCCCTCAAACACACACTGGAACCTCTTCTTCAGACCAGATTTAAGTTTACGGTGACAAATGGATACAACATGTTCTGTTTGAGACAGAAGTTGAACACCTTTTAAATTAATATTGAAAAGGATATTAATTATGTAATTCTGCATCCAAATATCCATCCATATGCATCCATAATATATCACTAAGCAAATTATTTTATCTCCAGGTTTAAACTTTATAGAAATCTTCTTACTGCTCTGCAGACGTTCAGCCAGCTCCTCCTGCTTCATCTTCTTCAGGAAGTTCAGTGTTATCTTCACAAAAGCCTCTCTGTTGCTCCTCCTCTGCTCTTCATCCTCACCTTCCAACACCTCCTCATCCTCCCACTGACTCTCTAAGCCTTCTGGGTAATCTGGACTCAGAACCTTCTGGATCTTCTTCAGCTCGTTCTTCACAAAAGTAACAATGTTGTCCTCCAGCAGCTGGAACAGAACAATATATGAAGGACATATCAGACTGAGATCATGGAGCCAAACATCAGGTCCATGTTGGACAGACTGACAGTCCTCTGGTCTACAAAGTGCAGCATGGAGATGACTGTGAACAGAACCGATGGAGAAGTAGTTGTTGTACATGTACAGACCATAAATATGGAGTCCAGCTGTGTTTGATGCTGCTGGGCAGACGGACCACTGGGAACCTCTGAGTTCTGCTGGTCCACTCTGTGGAGGAACCAGGAAGCATTAGCTCACATTCTGTAGAACAACAAACAGACAAAGACGAAGGTCCATGTGGTGTCCTGCTCCAAAGCTACGTGTCTCTTCCCATTCAGGGACAGCTGTCCCCAGAGGGGAAGTTCCTACCTGAGCAGAGTCTGAGTTGTCATGGTAACTGTGTTGAAACATGGCTGATTTCTCAGAGGTCCAAATGCTCAGTTGTTCCACTTGCTGATTACAAGAACTTTAAACTGAACATCCAGAGGAGCATGAAGCAGATTGTGGACCAGTGGTTCAGTTGTGGACATTTTAATTTCATTTCAATAAATGTTCTTGATCGGATTCATTGTAAAATATTTTAGTAGATGTAGAATATTTGAACAATTGTTGTCGTTACTTTTTCCCAACCTTTAGCACCCCTAACCCTAATTCTACTGAAGGAACAGTAAATTTAATACAAGTCTGATAAAAAGGGTTGGTTGTTAATTTGGTCATTTATCTTGTATTATCTGCCCTCCTTTAGTTCTTCACTTTAAAAGTCGTCTGATTCAACATATGAACTAAAACTGAGGGAGAAAAACATCAGAAGCACAAATTCAGGAACAAAACAATCCACTAGAGTCTGAACTGGGAACACACTTATTTTGTCACTGATTTATTCTAAAATGGTGAACCTGAATTATGTCTTCAGCTGGAATCAGCCTGACCCCTGCTGGACCAACAGGTGAACTACAGACACTTAGAAAAACACCTCCAACAATGTTTACCCTGAACTCACTGGAGACTGAATTTGTGGAAAAAAGTCCAGCAAAAACAAAACAGTTTCATAAATAGGAATAAAAATGTGGAAAATGTGGAATCAAAACATTTCAAACTGAATCAGTTCAGTTTCATACAGTTAAAATATTTAGACAGAGCTCACCTCTTTGCAGCTGAAGGTTGATCTGATTTAAAATCAGTACCAAGATCCTTTGAATCATCACTTTAAGGAGACACAGCTGGGTTCTGGTTCTGGTTCTGGTTTGAGGGTCTGTTGGATCCTGAAGAAAAACACTGAATTCAAACTTAGTCTAATAATGTATATAAAGTTAAACCCTGAAGCTCAGAACTCTAAGGTTCACAGTGGCTTCTGTTGAAGAGGATCCAAATATTCTGGTTTCACTTTAAACCGTATATTATGATGGATTAATAATTAGCACTGATGATCATTAATAAGGATGATGTTTGTTGATAGCAGGAACTGAACAATAATCAGAAGTTTTTCTGTAGAACAGTGTTGATGTGTTCTGATCTTCTATCCTGACAACTTTCTTCCTTTGGATCAGAGTCAGAACTGCTGATGGAGAAACAAGTCATTTATCTTCTTGTGTTTTTACTTGTTCTAGTCTTAAACGGTGATGGAACCCCTTTAGAGCAGCAGCTTTATTCTCAGCTCATCATTTCTGAGCTTCTGGAAGTTTTTATGGTCATACAGGCATGGTGGTGCATTCAAGACCTTTCATAAATCAAGTAATCCACACTAAATTTCCTCTAAACATTCATCTTGTTCCCTCATCCAGACTTCACAGCAGCATGTAGATGATCTGTAGTGATGCATTCCACCAAACCCAAACCAAACAAACACCCCCAATCAAAAAACAAAAAAAAACCCCCAAAAAAAAACAAAAAAAAAAAAAAAAAAAACACACATAACAAAACACCCCCACATTACCAACCCCCAAAAAAAAAAAAAAAAAAAACATTTAAAACACAAAACCCATTTTAAAAAAACAAAAAAAAAAAAAAACCCCCCCCCAAAAAAAAAAACCCAAAATTTTTTTCCAACAAAAAAAAAACCCACCCCAAACAAAACCCCAAACCACCACACACAAAACAAATTTTTTTTTTTTTTGTTTAAAACAAAACCCACACACACCCAACCATAAAAAGCCACACCTCCACAAAAAAATAAAAAAAACAAAAAAAACCAAAACCAAAAAAAAAAAAAAAAAAAAAACAAAAAAAAACAAAAAAAAAAAAAAAAAAAAA
>JAHHUM010001548.1:23068-215568 GCA_036173005.1 Crenichthys baileyi
GTTTTGACATCATTGTGCTATACTAAAACATTCAGTTGTGTTCCAACAGTTTCAACAATCTAGCTGCTGATTTGAGGTGAAGTTTAAGAATTTAGATGTAGTTGTTTTTCCTCTAGCATTCCTTTGTTAATCTCACCAGTACCACTGGAGGCAAAACATTCAGCATGATGCTGCCGCCACCATGCTTGACAACTGGTAAAGTGTTTTAAGGTTTGAATACTTCTCCTGGACTCTTCCAAATATACTTCCTGTCATTGTAGCTAAATGGCACAATCTTTTTCGTGTAAACATTAAAAAATAATGGATTTTGAAAGAGACTGTGATACTCTGTGACTCTGGCTTTTGGTTTTTTATTCTATGTTATTTTGCTACTTCTGTATTTTAGGTGGTTGTCTGTATTTTAATATGTTTAGCTATTGGTTCCCCATGCTTATTTGTATTTATTTATTGCCTCAGTGTTCCCCTGATCCCTGCATTTCCCGTCTCTGTTTACTCTTTTTCATTTTTAACCTTCTTTGTTGGCCACAGTTTCTTCTCCTCCTCAACTGTTTTGAATCAGTGTGATGAAATCTTACTAACCACCACTGCAGAATGTATTCTTTGAAATCTTCTAGGACTTGTCAGCCCACCTCCTGCCAGTGTTGGGGTCCTCCAACTCAACAGTTGATGACAAAGGCCCTTCTTCCTTGGTCAGGACCCTTTAAATCCATAATAATGTAGAACTGTCTTTACTTTGGACAGGTGACACTGTTGTCTCAGAGGCTTTCTGAGAGGCTACAGCCTCAGTTGACTCTGGGTTGTTTTTGAACTTCCCAACAGATTGCTTTTCATCTGAGGGTGGCAGTTTGGGTCATATGGTTAAAACTGTAAACAATTATTCTAAAAACCTAAAAGCTTTCTTTGAAATGGAAAAAGCAGATTGACAGTGAGCTTCTAGAATGGCTCATAACCTTATCTCTGTTAAAAGATCTGTAAAAGATGCTAATGGGAGGGTCTGTGTCAGCAAACCAACAAATTTACAAGAACTCTACCGGTTCAAGTAAGAAAATTGGACCAATATCTATCAGAAATTATGCAGGAAACCTGTTCATGGCTATGAAAAGCATATGGTTCTGGTGCAACTTGGTAAGGGACATTTCACTCAATGTAAGGGGCATTAATGAGAGCCTGTATTTATAATTTTGACCTTATATGGATTAGAAAAAGAGCTAGTTCAACAAGGTTTACATCTTATTCAATTCAATTCAGTTTTATCTATATAGCACCAATTCACAACACGTGTCTCAAGGCACTTCACAAAAGCCAGGTACATACATTCCAATTAATCCTAATCATTGAACAGTGCAGTCAGATTCAGTTATTTATTCAAATTGGATAAAAAGTTTTTCCATCTAAGGAAACCCAGCAGATTGCATCCAGTCAGTGACTTGCAGCATTCACTCCTCCCATCTTATGCATACTGTACCTTACTCTTAAGTTTTGAGCAATATATCAGATGTTAATTGAAACAATTCATATCTTGAAGCCCAGGTCTGAAATAATAAGCAACACATTCCTCAGAAGCGATACCATAAGGTTGGACAGTGCCAAATTAATTATGATTAAGTCCGAGTTATGTCCCCCGCCGTGGTCCATCATCACACTCTTTCCAATGACTCCAATCACGATAGCGTTACCCACAATTCCCAGAGCCAACAGAATAATGTAAAGGGCACTTTGTGCAGAGGACACAGGTGTGCGAAGTCCCATCTCCACAAGTTTGGTGGTTGTCTCTTGCTCCACATCTTCCGTCAATGTGTCAAAATTTTTAATTTCTGAACCCATGTTACCATGTCGCCCCAAATCAAGCTTCTACTGTCTACTGACAAAGTACCAATCAACTCCCCCTTCCAAGAATACTGCATATGTACAAACTGAAGAAGATCCTTCCAGGCCCATCATAGGAGAAAATTTACTTCTCGGTTCCACCTACCTATTCAACCTCCATATGGGCCACAGAAAGCCATAAAGCATCACAATGTTTCAACCTTAGGGAGATCAATGTGCCTCTTAATGAAACACAAGAGATTAATCAACTTCCCTGAGCAAAATGTGCTTGCTTTGCAACTTTACTTCTTGCACATCACCCTGAAGAAAGGGAGGACCTTCTGTTAATGCATATACGCACTTTCAGCAGGTTTTCTGCTGATCAACAAAACCGAAGAGATCTTTAACCACAGATTTTTACCCTTAGGTCCCAACTTGGTATAGGTAAAAAAGTAGAACAATAACTCCTAATTTATTTTCACAAATTAATGATGAGCATATTGAGGACAATTGAATACCTCATTTTGGCTATTGGGGGCAGAGGATCCCATCTTAAAATATATATATATATATGTCCAACTGCTCATTAACGCAAATTTCTAATCAGCCAATCACATGGCAGAAACTCAATTAATTTAGGCATGTAAACATGGTCAAGTAGATCTGCTACAGTTCAAACTGAGCATCAGAATGGGGAAGAAAGGAGATTTAAGTGACTTTGAACGTGACATGGTTGTAGGTGCAAGACGGGCTGGTCTGAGTATTTCAGAAATTGCTGATCTACTGGGATTTTCACGCACTACCATCTCTAGGGTTTACAGAGAATGGTCAGAAAAAGAGAAAATATCCAGTGAGCGGCAGTTCTGTGGGCGCAAATGCCTTGTTGATGCCAGAGGTCAGAAGAGAATGGCCAGGCTGCTTCGAGCTGATAGAAAGGCAACAGTTACTCAAATAACCACTCGTTACAACCAAGGCATGGGGAAGAGCATCTCTGAACACACAAGTCGAACCTTGAGCCGGATGGGCTACAGCAGCAGAAGACCATACCGAGTGCCACTCCTGTCAGCTAAGAACAGGAAACTGAGGCTACAATTCGCACAGACTCACCAAAATTGGACAATAGAAGATTGGAAAAACGTTGCCTGGTCTGATGAGTCTCGATTTCTGCTGCGACATTCGGATGGTAGGGTCAGAATTTGTTGTCAACAACATGAAAGCATGGATCCATCCTGCCTTGTATCAACGGTTCAGGCTGGTGGTGGCGATGTAATGGTGTGGGGGATATTTTCTTGGAACACTTTGGGCCCCTTAGTACCAATTGAGCATCGTGTCAACGCCACAGCCTACCTGAGTATTGTTGCTGACCATGTCCATCCCTTTATGACCACAGTGTACCCATCTTCTGATGGTTACTTCCAGCAGGATAACACGCCATGTCATAAAGCACGAATCATCTCAGACTGGTTTCTTGAACATGACAATGAGTTCACTGTAATCAAATGGCCTCCACATTCACCAGATCTCAATCCAGTAGAGCACCTTTGGGATGTGGTGGAACGGGAGATTCTCATCATGGATGCAGCCGACAAATCTGCAGCATCTGTGTGATGCTATCATGTCAATATGGACCAAACTCTCTGAGGAATGTTTCCAGTACCTTGTTGAATCTATGCCACGAAGGATTAAGGCAGTTCTCAAGGAAAAAGGGGGTCCAACCCGGTACTAGCAAGGTGTACCTAACAAAGAGGCCGATGATGTGTGTGTGTGTGTGTGTGTGTGTGTGTGTGTGTGTGTGTGTATTATATATATATATATATATTAAAATAATTATATATTATATATATATAATATATATATTTATTTATTTATTTATATAACTGAACCATTTTTATACTTTAACTTATTATGGACAGAGTGTGTAGGTACTTTTAATTTGTGTATTTTACCCATTCCTCATAATGGGAAAGACAAGAGAATATGCCAGTTAAGTAAGGCAGTTGTGTTTTAATCCTTTTAATGCAAGAAATGGCTTTAATAAAACAGCAAGTCACTTAAACATATCTATATTTACAGTAGGGGCAACATCTAAAATGTTTTAAAATACCTGTAACCTCGACAAACAAAGCTGGACGGGATCTGATTTTATCTTGCCACCATGCACAGTGATGGTGGGTAAACAAAATCACAAAACTCACTTTCGGAGAACTGCAGCAATTTTTTTCTTTGTGAAATTATGCTGTTAGGACAGCAGGGAACACTTTCTCAGTCCAATCACCGTGTTTTCTGTGGAGGAGGGTGACTGAAGACTTGGGGATATGCAAATCTATCCCCTTGACAAAGGCTGCGTAGGTAGTTGAAAAGCTCTCCAGTAGCAGGGTGCCAGATATGGACTAGATTTGCTATGAGATAATAGCTCTGGACCTTTGTAAATGGCCTGCAGGGGGACTGAAGATTGTTTATCAATTGTCAAGAGATTGCATTTCCCAGTCTACATGGGACAGGTTTTGAAAAAGAGACGTTTTGTGACTAGTCCTGGTCGTGGAACACTGAACAAGATCTTTACCCATTACAAAATTGCTGAGGGGTTCATGGTAGTTTAGTTGTCCGGTCAGAACTGAGTGGATCTGGGGAAGGCTCACAACAGTGTCCCTCAAGGTATGCATGACTATCTAGTAATTGCACAAACAAAGCAAGAGTTGTGTCCACATTTATGACAGAAAGTCAATCTCAGACTTAATCAGTAGTTTTCAACTCAGAGCAATGTAAAACTGTCTTCACTTTGGCTCAGTAGGAAGAGTAGTTGTCTTGCAATCAGAAATTGTGGATTCGATTCCAGCTTCCTCCTGCCATATGTCGATGTGCCACTGGGCACGGCACTTAACCTCAAGTTGCCTACCGATCTGCGTATCGGTGTATGAATGTGTGAGTGCGATTGGGTGAATGTGGCTCTAGTGTAAAGCGCTTTGAGCGGTCTATATGACTGGAAAAGCGCTATATAAGTTCAGTCCATTTACCATTTACAGGTGACATTGTTGTCCTAGTGGCTTTCTGATAGGCTTTAACCTTAGTTGACAGTGGGTGCATTTAATCAGAGGGGACAGCTTGGCTCAAATGGTTGAAACTTATAAACCATTGAGTGTTCCCGCAGAACAATTACCCCCCAAAAAAACTAAAACTGGCTTTGGAATAAACACGTCAATGTCTATTTTATTTATATAGCACATTTAAAAACAACAAAGTTGACCTATAAATTTACATGAACTCTACCAGTTTAGGCAACAAATTTGGACCTATATCCACCCAGAGTTATGCCAGAAGCTTGTTGATAGATATAAAAAAAAACGTAATTCTGGTGCAACCTGTTAAGAGACATTTAACTCAATACAAGAGGCATTACAAATTATTCCAATAGTGAGTGGACCTAAACCTCTGACCTTAACTGTATGTGCAAAGTGAGGGCTAGTTCAAACGTAAAACACCTTTTTTATGGTTTGCTTCTTATGCATACCTTACTTTTTGAACTTTTTATGCAAAATATATGATGTTTATTTAAACAATTCATACCTTGAGGCCCAGGTCCGAAATGACAAGCAGCACGTTCCTCATAAAAGAGACCAACAGGTTGGACACTGCCAAATTAACGATAATGATGTCAGAGTTACGTCCCCCGCCGTGGTCCATCATCACACTCTTTCCAATGACTCCAAACACAATAGCATTACCTACAATTCCCAGAACCACCAGAATAAAGTAAAAGGCACTCTGTGCAGGGGACAAAGATGTGTTAAGTACCCTCCTCACAAGTTTGGTGGTCGTATCTTGCTCCATATCTTTCGTCACTGTGTTAAGACTTCTGAACCTATGTTACCATCTCGCCCCAAATCAAGCTCCACCTTCATTGTGATTGTCTACTGACAAAGTACAAATCAACTCCCCCTTCCAAGAATACTGCAAATATGTTAAGCATCAGGGAATCAATCACCTTGGAGGTTGTCTCTCTCTTTGAAGATATTTACTTCTTTCCTCTACAGAGTAAAGTGAAGAAGATCCTTCCAGTGACATCATAGCAGAAAACTGACTTCTCGTTTCCACCTACCGATGTTTTAACATCAATATGGGCCACAGAAAGCCATAAAGCATCTGACTGTTTTCGGCCTCAGGGAGATTAAGGTGCCTGTTAATGAAACACAAAAGATTAATGAACTCCCCTGAGCAAAATGTGCTTACTTTGCAACTTTACTTCTTGCACTTTCACTATGAACAAAGAGAGGACATTTGTGTTTGCATGCATGCATGCACTTGCAAAATTTTCATTTCATAACCAATTTTATTATTTACATTTTTATTGATTTTCCACATATAAACAAAACAAACAAACAGAAATGCAAACACAAACCTATCTGGTCGGTACAGGGTAATTCACATTAATTTCAACATACATACATATTTGTACATATTTGTACATATTATTGTAAAAAATATGGCACGGGAATACAATTTAGGTGTCGCGTATAGTCCAGACCGTTGAAGGGTGTCATCCCCTATTAGTCCAAGCCATGTCCCATGGGGTTTTTCTCTCCTGTGGTCCTTGCCCATTGTCCTCCATTTTATGCAGCATGGATTCATAAGATAAGATCTCCACCACGGTATCCATCCATTCTTTGATCTTGGGGGGTAGGGTTGATTTCGCTTCAAGATCATCCTGGAGGCTGTAATCAGGCCATAATCACCATAATCACCATAATCACAAAAAGCTTTCTTTTAGGTACATTTGTCATTTGGGTTCTACCGCCTAACAGACATATGGCAGCTGTCGATGGAACCACTACATCCATCCAATTACTCAACAAATCCACCCCCCAAAAGGGTTTGACCATTTTGCAGTACCATATACAGTGTAGAAAAGTTCCTACTTCTGACTTACATATCCACCATTTATTATTTTTCATCAATTTCATTCTATGCAGTCTTGTCGGAGTATGATAATATTATCTATGTATTATTTTAAATTGTGAGAGCTTCCCCCTCGCCTCTCTAACGTATCTTTCGCAATCTGCCAAAATCCCTAGCCACTGCTCTCTTCCTATATTTAGTCTCAAATCTTTATGCCATAACAATTTAATATTCGTAGATTCCTCGTTGCTTGAAAGTTTGGTCAGTTTATAAAACCTTGAAGCTGTAATTTGTTCTGGTGGTAAATTTAGATAATCTAAGATGTGGTTCTGAAAGTCAGTTTGAATTTTGGTTTTCACACTGTTTCTGATTTGTAAGTATTTCCGGAAATGTTGTTTCCCTTCCAACTTATATTGACTTTTTAGTTCTTCAAATGTTTTAAACAGTCCATCTTTGAATAAATCTCCTATAATAGAAATACCGCTTGATTTCCGCTGTTTCCAATATATGGGTTTTTTTCCAATGCAAATAGATGGGTTTAGCCACAAAGAGGCGTATTTCTGTAAGTGATGAGGCACTTTGTCTATCAGACATACTTTATTCCAAACATCCTTGGATTGCATAAGAACTGGGTTTATTGAGGTCTCTTTTTGGGACAGCTTCACTCTAGGGCTAAATGGTGAGCATAGTTCAGTCTCAATATCCATCCAATCTGGTCTTTTATCTATTTTATCCCCATATTTAGTTTAGTCATTTCAAATGCCAATCTATACAGGTTTGGGTCTGGCAAGTTAAGTCCTCCTTTTTCCGCAGAGGCGCATAGTTTACTAATTTAAATTCTTGGTTTTTTCCCTCCCCATAAAAATAGTTTGATCAAACCATCACACCTTTTAAAAATTGTAGGCGGTATTATAATTGGTAGCATCATCAATATGTATGGAGCTGTATTTTATCCCACTTTTCTAGATTTGTTTGTACTTTTTGTAGAATTGGTTTAAAACTAGATCCTCTAGGTCTTGACTAAGCTGTATTCCCAAATATTTCATGCTCTTCGGGACACATCTAAATTTAAACATTTCTACCATGTACACCAGGCACATTGGTTTCATTGGCATGGCTTCAGATTTACTCCAGTTGATTGTATATGCTGATATTTTGGAATAAGCTTGAATGGTATCCATTAAACGTGGCAAAACTTCCTGTGGGTTCAACACCATAACCAATACATTGTCTGCATATAATAATAACTTATGTTCTTCTCCCCCATTTTGTACATCGGTGATTCCTTTGTTCTCCTGAATCTGTATAGCCAATGTTTCTATAAATATTATAAACAGCAACGGGCTTAGGGGGCATCAATGACGAGTCCCCCTAGAAAGGCCGAAAAAAGGTGAAAAAGTTCCATTAGTTACTACCGCAGCTTTGGGTTCTTTGTAGTTTATCTTAATCCATTGTGAGAAACCAGGACCAAATCCAAAATGTAACAGAGCGGAAAGGAGAAAGCTCCACTCCACTCAGTCAAAGGCCCTCTCGGCATCTAGTGATATGGCAGCCATTGGTGTCTGTTTAGATTTTGCCAACCAAATTAAATGGATTAGTTTCTTCATATTATCTGAGGAGGATCTATTCTTCATAAAGCCAGGTTGATTAACATGTATGATAGTTGCTAGTACTTTTTCCAGGAGTAAAGTTAGTATTTTAGTCAGTATTTTGTAGTCTACATTGAGCAGGCTGATAGGTCTGTAGTTGGCTGGGTCTGATATGTCTCTATCTTTTTTAGGGATCATGGAGATTAAAGCTACATTAAATGTTTGTGGTAATTTGCTTTTGTCAAGAATTTCCAGATATACCTTCAGTAGAATCGGGGCAAGTAAATCTACATATTCCTTATGGTATTCTACTGGCAACCCGTCATAACCTGGGGATTTCCCAGTATTCATTAATGATGTCGCTTCTCTTATTTCTCTTTCAGTTATAGGAGTCTCTAGTTTTTCTACTTGATCTGTGTTAAGTTGGGGCATTTTAATATTAGAAAAAAACAGCCCGTTTCTTTTGTTTATCATCCAATACCGTTGATGTGTATAAGTTTTTTAAATATTGCTCAAACGCTTTACTTATATCTTTAGCTAAATTTACCAATTTATTCCCCTGCTTAATACATGAAATTGTTCATAACCAATTTTAATAAAAAAAAAGCACTGCAAAATGGAAGACCTGGGTGAGAGTCCCAGTTTTCACAAACGGGGAGCAGAGAGTGTGTTGCAGCTATCAAGGGATCACACATATCAGTCTCCGTGGGAGACCTTTGTCGGAAAAGAGGCTCCCAGTGGCTTTTATGCTCGCTGTTCAAGAGTGAACAAGATATTTACTGTTATGGAGTTGCTAAAGGGGTCATGGGAGCTTGGTTTGCGGTCTAGATGTGTTTGTGGATTTGGAAAAAGTTTAAGACCTTGTCCCTTAAGAGTCCCTTAAGGTGGACTGCACTATTCAGTTTGGGTATGAGGCTCTGCCTTATGCAGAGGAGTAGGGAGGAGTGACATGGAGCTGAAGTTGCTGAAAATAGGCTTTCTCTTTAGGTTGACTGGTGTCAGCCTTTGAGAAATTTCATCATACCGAGCTCAGAGTCGAGCTGCTGCTCCTCCACTTCGAAAGGAGTCAGTGGAGGTGGTTTAATGCGTCCAGGGCCCCTTCTTTGAGAGGTTTTGTGAGCATGTCCCATTGGGAAGAGACCCTTGGGCAGACACAGAAAACACAGGAGGGACTACATATACCTTCTGGCCAGGTAAACCCCCAGAATGAGCTGGAGAGTGTTACTGGGAAAGGGATGTCTGGGTTTCTCTTCTTCCTCTATATAATAAGATAAGAGGAAGACATATGATAAGAGGAAGACAATGGATTGATAGATGGATATATTAGCCACACTTACTGAAAAAAAGAAAAAAAAAAACCCAAAGTGATAAAAACTGTTTAATATTGGTTATAATGGTTGGTTGTTATGTAAATTGTTTACTGAATCATGGTGGTGAATCTCTGCCACTGCAGTTTTGCTGTTATGAAAACTTTAAGAAAGTGATAAATATAAAGTGATCTCAAGTCAGTCTAAATGCATTGTATGTTTAACATGAAAAATTGCAATGACATTACAAGCAACAGCCAATAAAGGGCTGAAAATGCCATATCTAACCAACAGAGAGGATATAATGTGAGATTTTAGGTATTCATTTATATCAACATTCATAGAACTTTTATCATTTCATATAACTATCCAACCAGCACAGAAAAATATAAATAAAAAAATTCACAGCTGGTATCGGCAATCGGCATTTACAAAGAAACAGATTTACAAAAAGACATTTTTAACAGAATAATGGCTTCATTTTCATGTATTTCACATAATCGTGATGTTTTATCCCTCTCAGCAATGTGGACAAAAACATTACTAAGTCTTGAGTGTACAGTCAAGCTAAAAAAAAAAAAAGAGTACACCCCCTACAGTCATATTCAACAAATTAAGAATATGTGTACTGATGAGGCTCTTTTGTCAGATTAAAAGTACCTTTCGAATATAACAACCTTTAAGCAATTATTAAACATACTTTTCATTAGGTTGGCATTTATTAAAAATATTTTTTATTGATCTGATGTAATATTCTAATCTTAAAAGTAGTTTTTTCATTAGATGTAGGCAGAAAATCATCAAAATCAACGGAAATAAAAGCATGAAAATATTAGTCTGTGTGTAATTAATCTATATAATATGTTTCACATAGTAATTGAGTTACTGAAATAGATTAACTTTTTAATAATATTATACTTTATTGAATTAGTCTGTATTTTGTATGGATTTGGGATTTGGGGGATGCATGTTGTAATTCTCAACTTTTCATCTTAATGCAATTGTTGGTTTTTGTTCACTTGAAGTTAGATTTTAATAATGTTCTAAGCTGATAAAAACAATTCATGTATACATTTTGAAACAGGGTGTAATTTCTTTTTACCACGACCTTCCATGATCCAGCCACTAGATGGCAATAAATGTGTAAGAAAAGAAAAAACAATAACCTGTGTGTTGACCAGAAGACTATTAGTAGTAAGTGTTTTTACCCCTAATTAACACTGGTTCAGTTGGATTATAATGATAAGTGTAGTTACTATAGTAAAACTGTATAGCAGCATAATTAGAAAATAAATCTATTTGTGTATTTGAATCTAAAAGCTTTTTGGGCTGGCTATAATTAAAAGCAGTTCTCTTAAACCAAGTATATGAAGCCTGGTGATATAAAATACTTTTAAGGAGTGAAGATCATCATTAAAAACACTACAAGGTTACAAGGTTTCTGTTGGTTCCAGGTTTCCGTTTCTTTTTTTTTCTGACATGAGTGATGGTGTAAACAAGAGACAGTTTAGCCTGATATTAAAGTATCTTCACAGCAGCATACTGAGTGGCACAGTTAAAATCTTCCATTCACATTTTGTATGATTTATGGCCCTACAATAGTATTCACACCTCTTGAGCTTTTTCATATTTTCTTACATTATGACCACAAACCTCAATGTATTCTACTGGGATTTAATGGGAGATACCAACACAAAACAGTGCATAACTGTGAAGTGGAAGAAAAAAGGATACATTGTTTTTAACATTTTTTGGCAAATAAAAATCAGGACGGCTGTGTCAAGGACTCATAGCCTCTGTGAAGAACGGCATCTGTGAACAACAATTTTTAGTTCCTGCCATAGATTGCCAATTGATTAAGGTCTGGACTTTGACTAGGCCATTCAAACACATAAATATGCTTTAATCTAAATCAATAAACTGTAGCTCTGGTTGTATGCTTAGGGCTTCCCTGCAGGAAGGTAAACCTCTCAACTTTCTTGCAGCTTCTAAAAGGATTTCTTACAATATTGCCCTTCTACTCTGACCAGTTTCCCTCTATGTTGAAGATAAGCATCCCCATCCCATAATACTGTAACCAACATACTTCACCATAGGGATGGCTTTTTTTCACAGTGATGTGTAGGGTTAGTTTTCTGCCTCACAGAGTATCTTGCATATATGCAAATTATATGAAACACATATTGTATTTTATTAATCAATTTTGGTCTCATCTGACCCTAACAACGCTGTTCGCCTGTTTGCCATGTCTGTTGGCTTGAGGTAAATTGCAAGCAGCACTTTTGATGGTTTTCTTTCAACAATGGCTTTTTTTTGCAACTCTTCCCTAGAGGCCAGATTTGTGGAGTGCATGATTATTAGTTGTCCTGTCAACATATTTTCACACCTAAGGCATGGATCCCTGCAGCTCCTCCAGAGTCATATGGGGCATCTTTCCTGCTTCTCTGATTTATGGCCTCCTGTCTGCTTTGTCAGTTTTTGGTGGAAAACCACGTTTTGGTAGGTTTGCAGCTGTCCCACACACTGAAGACATTGACGTTTTTGGCAAAAATGCGACAGAATGTGAAAAGGTTCAATAGATATGTATGCATCTACATAATTTCTCATTCTGCCTGCTTATACTTATGTAACTGATTATTTAAACAAATGCATTAGTATGAAATGTAATTTCAACCTGGAAAGACTCACAAATGAGAGAAACACAGAGATGGCAATTAGAGGAGTTTATTAGCTGATGTTTGATTTCTTTTGGCGCTCGGACCCCGGTGGAAGGCATGGATGCTGATAATGACATGAGCTTGAATAAACATCTTAGGGTTAGAATTAGAGAAGTCTTCCCCCCGGGATCCTGATACTGGTGGTGGAGTGGAGGCCTGAGAAGATAGGAGCTTGAAGCCTGATGGTGGAGATGGGGTGGAGGAGGGTTGAAGCTCAGCTGAAGATCAGGAGATTCTGCGTTTGAAGGTCTTTTAAAGCAAAGCCTGGAGGGATAATTGGCTGAAGAGGAATGTAGATCAGGAGCTCATTGGTTGGAGCGGAGAACGTGGTGGAGTAATTAGACGGAGCTGGAAGTGGAGGTGAGTCTTCCGAGTTTAATTTTCGTCAAAACTCCATTTAAATAGTTACCTATTTGTTTAACAAGATGGATTGAGTTTTGTTCTAAATTTTCTTCAACCATGTTTCCCTGAGAACACCATGGCTTGAAATTAACCTTAGGAAATAAGATTGAACATTTTAGATGTATCTACTGTGTTGTAAAAAACTCAGCTTAACTCCCGATTGATTTCATACTCCCGCAGTCTGATTGTTCCAGACTTTAGTTTTATCCTCACTGACTGAAAAATTTTACACAGAGAGAAAAAGAAAATTAGACTCTATTAAGTACCGAACACTTGAAATGAAAACAACTGGAGTTATTAGATGAATAGAACCCGTCAGCCCATCTAATCACTGCTTGTCTTGGCAGTGCAGCATATCCCGTCTCCTCGACCCGAGCTGTAGAGCGGAGACACACACACTTGACTGTTTGAAGCAAGGTGGGTGAGTCGGATTGAAAGGGTGGAAGGGGGAAGGTAAGCAGAAGAGAGGGAGCGTTCTGATTGGGAGCTCTGTGATTTGTTTTTCTCCCAGCTGACCCAGTAACCTTTCAAGCCTTCAGCTTTGGCCTGCCACGATGCTTGTACCTCGTTCCCCTCCCGTCGAACCATCGGTCCCAGCTGAAGGTCGGTCAGGGCAGCCCGAGGTGCTGCAGGAAAAACAGGAAAAGCGTCAATTTCGATAATTTAGGTAAAACAGCTTTAACAAGTATAGATTTTGAGTAAATCGAACAAATAAAACAATTTAAACCTGACAAAAATCTCTAACTGAAAGAGATGAACTAATCCTGATGCACCAACCTTCTTGAGTGCAGGCCCTCACAGACATGGCTCTTTCTTTTCCATCCCCATGCTGAGCGCTGACTGTGATCAGGTACTGAGTGCCAGGCTCCAGGTCCCTCAGAAACACAGAGCTTCTCTGGTTGCTTACAGTCACAGTGTGAACACGTCCACTTGGGATAACTCCATATTCCAGTGTGTAACTTTGTACCCGAGATGGCTGCAGGGGGCCCCAGCTGACACGGATCTGCCGGGAGCCAGAGTCTGACAACGTAACTTCTGCTGGACTTAAAACATCTGAAGGAGCATGACATGAAGGGACACTGGTGACCAAATGTAAGACATATAAAATAAGTCAACATTTTAACAATCTGACTGAATACACAAGTGAGATTTTCTGGGGTTGAAAAAATTTCTAATTTCTATTTCTATGTGTTTAGCTCTGTCTGTTTTGTGTGTGGAGTCATGAGCACGGCTTATGAGGTTATTAACTTTGTGCACTCTTTACCTTCTCTTTCCCACTGAAAGTACCTCTGGCTGAGTGCTTCAGCATTTGGCTGGGTCTATTTCCTGGATGAGACCATGACCTAAGCTTTGGGTAACCTTTCATTCTAGTCAAAAGCATTCTTGGCTCAGTGCTTCTGTGTTTAGCTGTGTATGTGTCCTGGACGAAGTAATTGGCTGAATTATTGCCTTCATTAAATTTGTGTATTGTCTTTGTTTTTCTTTCCTGAAGAAAGTACACCTGGCTCTGTGCTCCTGTGGTTTGTCTGTCTAGATCAGGGGTTCCCAAACATTTCATCCTGTGACCCCCAAAAATAAAGTGCCAGAGACTGGCGACCCACTACTGGCAACCCCCTAAGAATACATTTAATTATTTCACTCTATACAGAGTGAAGTAATTAAATGCATTTTTAAATTAATTCATTTTTAAAATTATATGTATTTGTTTTAATTTTATTGTTTAAAAGTTTAATTTAATTTTTAATAGGACATCATTTAATTTTGCATTTCATAATTTAATGGCATATTTAATATTGTGATAAATAAATAAATGGTATATTTAATTATTTCATGGTACATTTAAAAGTACATTCATTTATTTCATTGTATACTTATTTATTTAATGGGGCATTAACATTTGTTTTAGGATATATTTATAAAATTTTGTCTCCTGACCCCCTGGGGGGGTCCCACCACCCATTTTGGGTAGCCCTTGTCTAGATGACGCAATGGACAGAGCTATTGCTGCCATTAACTTTCTATATTCTTTTTTTCCATAGAAAATACCCCTGACTCAGTGCTTCTGTTTTTAGCTGTGTCTGTTTATCAGCTGCTGTGCTTTAATTATTTTTAACTTTATTTTAGCTCTCTTATGTTTCTTTCCCGTATAGAGCAATTCTTGTTCAGTGCATCTGTGTTTGGCTCTGTCTGTTTGTTGGATTAATTCATGAACAAAGCTATTGCTGCCTATCTTTGTGTACTCATTTTTTTCTCCTTAAAAGGACTCGTCATTATTACTGTCATTGTTAAGTTTGTGTGCTCTTTGATTTTTGTTTCCATAGAACGTTCTCCAGACTCAGTGCTTCTATGTGTAGCTCTGTCTGTGTCCTGGATAAAGTCCTTGACAGAGTTATTGCCATTTGTTTTACTATAAGTAACATTTTATAGTCAACTGAATCTGAATGAGTAAAAAAAGACAGGCTGACTTCAAACCAACCTCTTGATTCAGAGTTAAGGTCCCAGTTAATGTAATAAATACAAATTAGGTTACAAGATCTTGATTAGGCTAAATCTGTCTTAATTAACATAATATTGAAATAAAGTTAAAGGCTGCCAAATTGTAAATCAGTGTACATTGGGGTCCTCTTTTTGCCTAAAATGCTGCTTGAGTGTTATATAAAAAAAATGCATATAAGAGAACAAAACTCAAATACTGTAGTTAAGGACATTGGTCCTCTGTCTTTTTTGCTCTTTTGTGGTTAGAGGATTAAGAAGCTTCTACCAGGAAGTGTGGTGAACTTCACAGAGAGTGTGCTGAACAGCCTCTGGTTGGACTCTGGGCGGAGAGAAGCTGTGTAGGTGGTGTCGGGCTGCAGTTTGGTCAGCTCTGCTTGGCTGGAGGTACTTGAGAGAACCATGGTGTTCTCAGGTTGGGGTTCACCCACAGCTTCATACCTCAGTTCATAGTAACCGCTGTAAGTAGCCAGAACAGGACGCCACTGCAGCACAGCATTATGGGAAGTCAAGTGGATCACACTGAGTCGTTCTGCACGAATAATTTCTACAGATAAAAAAAATATATATAATCATGAGAACATGGAAGGCATCAGATGGGTTGTTGGGGCCTGTAAATAATCAAATATACTTTCTAATCGAATCTATCATTTCTTTTTACATATTTAAAAACACACACACACACACATACTGATGATGGCCTCCCTCAGTTCTTCTGTGATGATGTCGATACTTTCTATGTCCACAGAGTACAGGTGAGACACCAGAGGAGGTGTTGCCACACGCTGTAACAACTGGTAGTTGCCATGAATTGTAGAAACAATTAACACATTAACTCCCCGAGCCTTCAAATCCGACATTGCCTTCTCCACATTTCCAGGCTGGACACCGTCCGTCAGCCACAGCAGTACCTTCGGCACGTCCCCCTCTGCCTCCAACAGCAGCCTCTGCGCCAAATCCACAGCCGCCTCCGTGTTGGTGTCTCCTTGCAGCTGGCGGACGCTCTGCAGACCTTTCAGCAGACTTTCCTGGTTGCTGTGGACATCCAGGCTGAATTCCAGGTGAGGGCTGGTGCCCACCAGCAGCAGAGCCACTCTGACTTGGCCCCGGCCCAAGGAAAATGGGCGAAGGAGGTTGGCGGTGAAGCTCAAAAAGCGAAAGAACTCAAAGTTGCTCACACTTCCAGAGGAATCCAGCAACAGGAGAATGTCCCCTTCACAGCAGTTCAACTCTGAGGAGAACAAAAAAAAAAAAAATCTGAAAATGAGGTGCCTTTCCTCCTAATCATACCACACACTGGTCTTTATCATATAAAAAAGCAACACATATTTAGGCCAAGAAGAATTGCTAATCTCATTGATTTTAGATGTGAATTTACTCTCCCTAAGGAGTGATTCATAAAACAATGAGATGCAGAGAGAGGAATATGAGCCAATATTATATTCACATCAGAAAATACTAGACTTGATTTGAATTTAATAGTGTTACAAGGAAACATTTGTTGTAATCTAACACAGGAAGCAGGGATTTGATCAATTTATCACATAAAAGTGGGGGATATTGTGGTTAAATCTATAATGAAAAAGGATGCCATGCAGACTCTTCAGGGTGGAAAGTGTCTGGGCCCTGATGGGTGCTCATCTGAATTTTGAAAAGGATTCAGAAATAAATTGGCGCCGCTATTGCTTGACATGTATGAGTCTTTTGCCCTTGGCGCTCTTCCTCAGACTCCTAATCAGGCCACTATCACCCCTCTCTTGAAAAAAGGAAAGGACTCTTTTTCCTGTTTTTCTTACCGCGCTATTAGTCTTTTAAACGTGGGTTTTAAACTATTAAACTATCTAAAATATTAGCTAAATGCCTCGAATCTGTCCTACCCACTATAATTAACCCGAACCATACCGACTTTATTTTTATTTTTTATTTTTAACCGGGTCCTGTCCGGCAGAGTAGCGCTCAGAATTATTGTCTGAGTGCCAAGAAAAAGACCAACAGATTTACTTTCACAATTGGAGCATTACAGCTAATACTTTAAAGCTCTGCTTGATATTTATAAAATAAACTTTATTAGAAACTGTTTTGGGATTATTTCAATTGTTACGGACATGGAGACAAAAACGAAAAAGAAAAAATAAGCACGAAAGAGAGAGAGGTTGGGCAAAAAGGAAAAGGGGAGAGAAGGAGAAAAGAATGGAGGAAAGAAAGAAGGATGAAGAGAATACAAGATAACACTCTGCTTGCTTCTACACCTTCAGAAACATTCATATTAACAGCTTTTTTACCAAAAGGTGCACGGTACTTACCAATGCGAAATGTATTTAGTGGTAAATGCGGCTCAATATAGAACATTTGTGTATCTGTTAACACCTGAATCTAAACACCTGTTGGTCTGAGTGTAAGCATGCTTATATATACAAAGTTCCTCGATAAAAATATGCAATAGCGAGTGTGAGGAGCCACAGACCTGCCCCCCTGGACCTGGGACAGATATGGAGGAAATCCAAGCCACAGACATCCAAAGGCCACCCAGACCCCAGGAGAACCATCGCCGCGACTACCGCAACCCCCCCAGAGAAGAGCAGGGGAGAGTCCCAGAGGAACCACCCAGCAGCCACAGGGCAGAAGCGCCAGGGAGGTGCAGCAACGAACCCACAGGTCCCGCTGGCAGCCGTCTACGGCCGAGCAGATCCAGCCATGGACCCAGAGAACTGAGACCCCGGGACATATCACACCCCAACCTCAGCGAACCCGGCCCGGATCCCGACCCCCCCGCCCCGACCCCCATCCTCATCCGGAGAGGGGGCCATATGCAAAAGAAGGGTCTGCATGGCCCAAACTAGCCCGCCAACCAGAACCGCCAAAGGATGAAACAGTCCCAACCCCCCGAAGAACCCCAACATGAATTTCCACACAGGGCCACCCCCAGCCAGGACACAGATATCGAACACATGCCCCCAAACCCAAACGCCATGAATCCCCTCCCCATAGCACAGGGGCACACCCCCACAGGTGAGCTCCATCCATAAAAAGCCGACAAAGCCACACCCACACAATGCAAGCTCCACACACAGAGCCCGGCTCCAAGCACTCCCACCGCATCCCGCCCCCCACCACAGAGTGCGCCGCAACCGCGTGAGCAAGGGCAAGGCAAAGGTCCTGCGCAACGCTACCCAGCCCCCGACCACAGGCGCAACAGGGCAGACACCACCGAGCACTGTGCACACAATGGAACCCCTGACCCCACCCCAAGATGGGACAAACTTACCCGGCAAGAGGTCTCCGGCCAGCGGCAAGTGCCCAGGGCCGGTGTACCCCACCTTCCCTATCCGCAACCACACAAACACACCACATCACTGCCACTGCAATGTTAGCCAGCTCAGCTCTACCATCACCGTTCAGCTGATCCAAATGCCAGTGACCCCACATCCAAGAATAGGACACAACCTCCCCGCCCCACACGCTGCAGCCCCTCCATGCCACCCCCAGCCAAGCCCTCACACCACCAAGCATCAGCCCATCAGTTCATGAGAGGGAAACATGCACCAGCCGGGTAACTGAGCCAAGCAGGCCAACCACTCCAGGCCGAGCACAACCCGCCAGCCACCCCAGTCCAGGCACAAGACATGCTCCACTGACTCCACCCGAACGCCATTCCGCAGCCCGGTGCCCAGCCAGGGGCCAGAGCCACAGAAGGAAGCACTGGAGGAAGGGCACCACAGCACGCCAAGGACTGGTCAACCAGCCAACCCTACACCCAAACCCTGGAGGTGCCGGCCACCCACAGTCTCGCACCGTACATCCCACCGCACCAAACAGGGGGTCCGGCCAGCCCCTCCACCAAAGTGAAACCACATCCCAATCAACACCGCACACTGCCCGGCCAAGACCCCCACGCCAGAGCCAGGCGCCCCCCCAACTGACGGACCGGGCACCGAAGCCAGGGACCGAGATCCAAGGAAGTCCAAGTGATCCCAAGAGAGCCGATATGCCACCAGACAACCCCCAAGAACTGAACCCCAACCCAAGCCCAGATCCTGACCAGAAGGCCTGCTCCTTCTGGTCAGGGGTGTGAAAAGACCCGAGCCTACCTCCGCTCGCTCAAATGTGGTGTTGATGTGTGATGTTGTAGTTTGCATTTTTTTTAAAAACAGGTGGGGAAGAGATGGAAAACCCTTGCGGCACTCCAATGACACACCCGCACCCCAAAGCCCTACATGAGTGGTAGTGTGATGGAGTGGGCAGAGGGAGGTGTCCGGGGAGGATGGGGAGGGAAGGACTTGGGGGGAAAATGCTCTCCTAAGGAGCCAGCTCCCCAGCTGACCCCAATAGGCAACCCCGTTCGCAGAGTTTCAACAAAGGAGGGAGGCATAGGCACATCCACTGGGCCAAAGGCTAGGGACAGGCACCGGGCCCCGAGAACCGACTAAAAACCAGGACCAACACCCCCAGCCCCCCGGGAACCGCCCAAACCCTCAAACCCCAATCCCCAACCCCGACACCCAGTTCCCCACCCGAAGAAGCCACCGACCCGCACAAACCGGCTTCATTCAAAAAATGCCAAATAACACAAAACAGCTTTATTCAAAATAGACACTCCTTTTCCAATCTTAGGAGGCTATTTAACATTATATGCAATACCTCCTCTAATAGCACTCAAGAAGCTCTAATCTCTCTGGATGCAGAGAAGGCATTTTTTGACCGTGTAGAATGGTCATATCTTTTCTATACGGTCAGAAAATATGGCCTAGGAGACTCCTTTTTGTCCAGAATTAAATTACTTCACTCCAATCCACAAGCGTCAATTAGGAATAACAATGTTCATACTGACTATTTTTGGCTCCATTGATCAACAAGGCAGGGGTACCCATTGAGTCCCCTTTTATTTGCACTGGCTATTAAGCCTCTGGCTGTTGCTATGTTTTCTAATCAAAACATGGCAGGCATACAGAGATATGGTGTGGATGCAAAGGTCTCTTTTTATGCTGATAATTTACTTTTATACATTTCAGACTTAAATACATCCTGTCATGATGTGGTTTTGGGTCAGACCAAAGTGCAGACAAGAGCTCGGCTGGATCATCTTTGTAATTCTTTAGTTTATTCCAAGAAGTCAAAAACGTAACAAAAAACACTGCAGGACTGAACCAGAGTCCAATTACAAAAAAATCACAAATTCCCTGCAGGTAAACAAAGCAAGGCGTAGCATAGGATTTCCTTAGGCAAGGCAAGACATAGCAAGAACATGGACGAGAACGAAGTATGACAACCACGAGGAACCAGCAACGAACAATGACACCAAACCAACTAATATACTAGGGAAGACAAAGGCAGGTAATCAAGGGAACTGAGAACAGGTGTGACGAGGATGCAGTGAAGCAGGAGGAACAGGTGAAACAAATACAAAGGCTGAGGAAGAGAGGAAAGACTAATAAACAATAAACAGAAAACACAGACCAAGCAAGATAATAAATCAGAGGAAGAAATAAAGAACTAGGATAACAATGAACTAAAGTAAACAGAGAAACTAGAGGGAAACAATAACCATAACCTAAGAATAAACAAAGAGCCCACAAGACGAATCTAAATGACAAAATAAACAAACCAAACATAAACAATAACTAAAGCTGGGAAAAGCACAAATACCTAACCATAAATAAAACACAGAGATACTAACTAAGAATCCAAGGATGAATAATCATAATAATAATAATAAGAATAATAATACCACAGAAGTAATAAGGAAAGCAACCACAAAAGAAGCTAAGAGCTAAAGGAAGACAAAACATACAAGGAGATGGTAGAGGGAGAAAACAAACACTAGGAGGCAGTAAAAGGGACAAGAGAACTAAACTAACATGAAACAAAACCCACATAGAAACATCTAAGCAAAAGGTAAACAAACACATAGCCACCAACAAAGTCCAAAAATGTCACACTATGACACATCCATCCCTGCCACTCTTCCTCTTCTTTCAGATTTTGGCCGATTGTTGGGGTACAAGCTGAATTCAAGTAAAAGTGAGTTGTTTCCCATTAATTTGGCAGCCAAATTCTCTTCACTGCATGGTTTTCCTTTTAAGATTGCCCATAATGATTTTACATATTTGGGAATCTAAGTTATACATAAAACAGAAGATCTATTTAAAGCTAACTTTTCCTCCTTGCTACTAAAGGTAAGAGGACTGTAAACACTGGTCACTACTTAACTTATCTTAAGTGGCACAAATAAACTGTGTTAAAATTAATGTTCTTCCCCATTTCTTATATTTGTTTCAAGAAATCCCAATTTTTGTTTTCCTTGTTAAAATGGGTAGATTCTATCATCTCAGATTTTCTCTGGAATGCCAAGGTTCCTGGGCTGTCTTGGCATTAGAACAGTCAGTCAGTCATTTTCTACCGCTTATTCCATAGTGGGTCGCGGGGTAGCTGGTGCCTATCTCCAGCAGTCTATGGGCGAGAGGCATACAGGTCGCCAGTCCATCGCAGTGCAACAGGGCAACACACAAACAACCATGCACACACTCATTTACACACCTAAGGGCAATTTAGAGTGACCAATTAACCTAACAGGCATGTCTTTGGACTGTGGAAGGAAGCTGGAGAACCCGGTGAGAACCCACACATGCACGGGGAGAACATGCAAACTCCATGCAGAAAGACCCCCGGCCGGGAATTTAACCCAGGACCTTCTTGCTGCAAGGCAACAGTGCTACCAACTGCGCCACCGTGCAGCCCAGGCACATTCAAGGATTTATTTACTGATTATCTCTTCGCTGCTTTTTTTTTGCTCTCTCAAAGCATCATTTCTACAGGTACTGGCAAGTTCACCATTTTGTTCGCACTAACTTTCCTACCTTTCCCAACCTACCCGAGGTCTCTACTTTAGACTCCTTGCTTTTGCCTGTTTCAGGGTTCAATTTCATTTATATATAAAATCAGATAGCATCAATACATCTTTACTTACAGAGCCCAATCGGAGCCCTTTGGGAGGAGGACCTGGGAGAGGGTATATCTGATGTGTTCTGGTCACATATCTTGGAATGAGTACATAAGTTCTCTATCTGTTCCAAACATAGTCTTAATCATTGCAAACTGGTACACCGCATTTATTACACCAAAACTCGACTATCCAAAATATATAATAAAGTTTCTTTGTCCTGTGATCGATGCCAGCAGTCTCCAGCGAACCTCATTCACCTGTTTTGGTTGTGTTCGGAACCGTCTAGTTATTGGACTGATGTATTTACTACTATATCCAAAGTGATCGGTAGGGAAACCCGTCTGAATCCTTTCAGTACCTTATTTGGGGTCTTCTCCAAACTGTCCTCTATGTTCTCTTGTCAGAGGAACCCTCTGGTTTAATGACAATTTTAGCTAGAAGGACAATCTTAATCAAATGGAAATCATCACAACCTCCATCTTTCACACACTGGCTCAGGGATGTTCTGCATTTTCTTAAGCTACAATGACTTTATACGGCTCCTCGGATAGATTTTTGCACACATGGCACCCACTGTTTCATCTCGTTGGACAAATAAACTTTCCTTTGGTCCTAGACTAGTCTCTTATTTTCACTTTACCAGAGGTCTGCCCCCCCTCTTTTCCCTATGTAAATATGTGTATGTATGTGTGTGTAATTTCTTTACTAAGTTTTGTGGGCACAGAATTGGAAATTATATTATTTCTTCGCTTGGGATGAGTGGGGGAGTGGAATCTGTTTTGTTTTTATTATTTTTTTTTTGTAAATTTGTTAAGAAATTGTATGGCTTTTTGTATAGACATATATATTCCAACCTGACTGACTTGCAGCTCTTCGCCAAAGTTGAATAATGAAAATACCAGTTCAATTATTCTTTGAGAGATGCCAGCCTTCTATCAGAAACAAACATCTTGACTGAATAAAAATAATTTCAGCTCCAAATCTGCAGGGGTATGAACAATTGTGGGCTTACAGATACATTTTGCATGTAAGCTTACAACAAGATTTTTACCAGATGAAGTGAAACAAGTTTTCATTTACAAACATGACCTTTAAACAACTTGGGAAAGCCTAAATGATAATTGTAAGCTTCTGATAAGTTACTTTTTTATTACATTTTTAATCAAATTGGTTAAAAAGTTTTTCTATCTAAGGAAACCCAGCAGATTGCAATGAGTCACTAACTTGCAGCATTCACTCCTCCTGAGCATGTACTGGAAAAGAAAACTCCCCTTTAGCAGAGTGAAAGCTCCAGCAGAAACAGAGATGATGTTTGGTGCTGAATGTGGATTTCAACCCCAGAACAAAGCAAAGACCTTGTGAAGATGCTGGCTGAAGCCAGTGAGAGAGGGTCATTATCCATAGTGACCCAACATGGACTGAAAGGCCACTCAATGAAATATTAGTCATTACTCCAAAAGTAAAATCAAAAGCCAGATTACAGCATGTATTTGAACCTATTCTCCCTTTTCAGATTAGAAACGGATTTTTAATCTGAGAATCTAAATTACAGGTTTTTTAAAATCTTCTGAAAATGTTTGATTCATGCGTCAGATTAAATATGTTATTAATGTCTGATGAAACTGATTTGATTTTGTTAACCAGTGTAACATAAAAGTAAAGAAAGAGACTTGTAGTTGTTACATTAGTTTTAACTGTATAAAATTACCAGTTTTAGTTTGTGTAAAGCTTATCTGAATAAATCGTCTTCAGAGTGGTTCGAAAAAGAAGAAAGAAAAGAAAAATTCAAGTGAAAAGTGAAACATCTTTGGAAGGTACACATCACATACATCCCATTACAGTTGTTGACATACATGCAGAGGAATTTTCCCCTCTGTACATTCCTCTGAAGAAATTTGCAGGTATATGTGTTCATGTCTGAGAAATGTGAGGATGGCATCTGTCATATAATTGGCCTCAACTGGTGCCAGGGCCATATGCCACAGCAAACAGCAGCAAAGATCAATGAAAAATATGTTCATGAACCTGTGAAATTCACAGAGGGTCTATTCAAAATGGGCCGACATACCATTCTGTCTATTTCGGATTGAAATAAAAAAAGAATTCAGACTTGGTGACCAGTGTGTTGGTTTTTAAACATACAGCTTTCTTACAGAAGGGAAAAAAGCACATATAATGATAAATTTCATAAATTTCATGGAGGGATTTGGAAGAAATGTAAGTTTATGAAACAAACTACTTTTAATTAGCTGAGACTACCTGTGAGCAGCACTGCTTTTTCTGTGTAGATCAAAAATACTCCCCCTAGAAGCCACTCATTAAGAGTAAATATGTCGCCCACACTCCTATTAACATTTTGCATTGTTGAACAGATATGCACCACAGCGTCAGGGTATTGGTGTTGCAGCAGACTTGCAGTTTTCTGTTTGGAAGGAAAGATGTTAGTTCTCAGCCTGCCAGTACATCCTGTTGGATTCAGAGCTCTGGAGCCAGTCAAAGACAAAAAAAAAAAAAAACCACCTCCTCTCTGGGGTCAAAGTTCAGCATGATTGGCTAATGGCTCTGCTGTTAAAACTCCATCTTGGAGGTGTGCATCCAGCTATTATCTTCCAGATATCTTTGAAGTTTATCCTAATCTCTCCATATTGTTTGTCAGATTAATTCTACATATATATTTTTCCTGGAGCAGAAGTGGGTGCTACAAACTATTTTAAGTTGATTTTTTAGTATGTTCTGTAAAAAATGCTATCCTAAAAAATAATGTGTTTAATTGAAACTGTATCCTCATAATTATAGAAACCTTTCTCTGGTTTCCAAACCTGTTTCCAAGTCTGAAACTTAGTTTGCCTGCATGACAGTGAAAGGTATTTTGACTCCACCAAATAATCTACATGGCAAATATTTAGGTCCACCAATCAAATTATTAAAAACTTGAAATTATTATGTTAACATTACACATTTTTTACTAAAATTGTTATATAGTTACCATGTTCCATTTCAAGCAGGTTTACCCATTGGGGGTTACCATGTGTATAATTTAGTGTGCATTAAACAGCCCATCTCATTAAAATACATGGAGGTGAAACCTTATCGTCAGGCTTCAAGTGTTACATCGATCTCTAGAAATCTCATTCCACCCATAGGTTTTAAAGTTGAATATTTTAAATACTTACTTTGGCTTTCATATCTTCAGTAGGACTATATTATGGGAAATATTACTTATTTTACACAGCTTTAAAGAGCATCTATATGTCTTTCTTAATCTGCCTTATGTTTTAGCTGTTAAACTATTACATATTTATGTTTTCTAACCCTAATCTTCAAACTACATACAATAAACAACTTATGCAAAAAGAAGCAAAGCTTTTAGGTCTAAAATATGACTGAGGAGATCTTTAGGTTAGAGTATTTTATACTTTTTTTTTACTGTAAATATGTTCTCCATGAAATAAAAACTACCTGTGAAACCCTGTGGTGACTTCAAGCCCTTATAATTATTGCAGATAATTTCACTGATTAGATCAGAAACTGCTCTCTTTAATTAAAGCCCATTTAACATTGTTGTGCACTGAAGCACCACATTTGAGCTCTGAGTCAGAACCGTCCAAGTAAAAACTTGCCGAAGTCAGACTGTGATGAAACGACCCTGGCCTGTTGTTTCTTAAAACTTGGAGCTCTTTAACCAGCATTGCATGCGAGGCTCACTGTGGTGCCCCCCCCCCCCTTTTTATTTAGAGCCAAAAGTCTTTCAATATTTGAGTTGCTCCAACGGAGAACACTGGACTATCGTCTTACCAGTTTTCAGTCTCTCAGCTCTGGGTTGTTTAGCTTTGTGGCATATAAAAGTGCTGTACATAAAAAAAAAAAAAAAAAACCTTAAACATTTTATAATCTGCTTTTATTTGGCTTAGTAGGTATGTTCATATTTTGAAATTTAGGTTCTATAAAAAAAACTAAATTCTCATTGCAAAAGAATTCATACACCTTAATTATCTTGACATTTTGTCATGTTACAACCACAATCGTTTTTGTGTGATAAACAAACACCAAATAATACGTAACTGCAAAATGAAAAAAAGGATTACTTTTTTTTAACAAATAAAAATCCAAAAATATAGAGTTCACCTGTGTTCAGCCCCCCCTGAGTAAATACTCCAGAACCACCTTTCGCAGCAATTAAAGCTACAATGTTTGGGATTCTGTCTCCATCAGCTTTGCACCTCTTACCCATTTATCTTTGCAAATACTCTAGTTTGTTTATTTCGGTAACTCAATTCACTAAGTGAGACACATTATATAGACTAATTTCACACAGAATAATGTTTTCAAGCTTTATTTCTGCTAACTATTACATATATATTATATTACATCAGACCAGTAAAAGAAACATTGTAATATAAAAATGTGGGTTGATAAAAGATATGTTTAATACCTGCTTAAAGGTAGCTATTTTCGAAAGGTACTTTTAATCTGACAAACGAGCCTCATTGGAATTTATTGAAAATGGCTGTAGCTCAAGCTCAGATTGAGCGTGTCTACATAAATTTCAAGCCACAGCTTCACAATTGGATTTAAGCCTGGACTTTGACTGGACCATTCTAACACATGAACATGCTTTGATCTAAACTATTAAATAGCAGCTCTGGTTCTTTGTTTAGATTCATTGTCCTGCTGGAGGGATGGCATTGGTTATCTCCCTGTCAGCCCAAGCTGCACTAAAAATAAACCAGTTTTTAAATTCTGTATTCCAGGAAGACAGGATAGCGGTGTTACATGTTTTCGTTTCCATGCCCGCTTTTAAATCTCCAGTTTCGGATATGAACTCACCTGTGTCAGGTAAAGCGCCCGACTGGCAGAAGCTCCGCTGCAGCGTCGCGACGATACAAACACAGCGAAGCAAAAAGCTTTCCATTTTTTTCATTAAAATCAGCCGGGACTTTAATTAGGACCTACTCAGGTGAGATGATAAACACCGGATCTGGTTCTCGTTAAATCACTTCCCATCGCTCAGCTCGCTGTCACACACGGTCCTGTATTTCATTGTTAGGCAAATTAGTCAGCTGACCTTCTTCTACTCATTTTTGCACCACAGACGCAGTTTAATTTCTTTCACTCTTAATGACTACAGTTTACCTTCCATCCAGACTCACTCCTCCCCCAGTTGCAGGTCCAGGAAATACGGGATTTTATGTCTGATTTTTGATGGGAGTAATTCCCGGATGATCCTCGGCTTCTTGCATCTTGCTTTAACCCAAAGGTCAACGCGTCTAACTCAGAATAGATGAGCTCCAGGGTTAAAGGGCGCCATAAATAAAAGTCTGACAGCACAGAAAGGGGGAATCTGAGACAGAGCATAACGTTTTCTCAGGGAAAACCCTTGAACCAGAATTATTTGACCACAAACATTAAACTTGCTTAAAGAGACAGATGGCAAAAAAAAAAAATCGAGACACCAATTTAGATCAAACAGCAGCAGAAAAAATAAAAAATGCGGCCCACAAGACATGAATACAGGATTTCAGAATCTGACACCAGACTGATTAAATGAAAGTTTTCACATGCAGTTACTCAGATGAAAGCATCAATCACCACCTTGGAGTTTTTGTTTCCGTCCTTGAGAAAATAGCTGGCAATCGGAATGGGCTTTAAATGGATTGGAACAATTCTGACACAATTAAGAATATATACAGAAATAAATAAATGCTCAATAAATAAATAAGCATACGATTAAATACACAAAAGTAAATAAAGTTGAAAATTGTAATCAATAATAAATTAAGGTATATATTACAAAGGTGAATAAGCTAATTAAATTAGATATATACATTTATGTCTCATTAAATAATTCAATTACTGACCACATTTATTTGTTTACTGCATTTTTGTGTGTTTAATTATATGCTTATTTATTTATTGAGCATTTATTTTCTTCTGTATATATTCTCAATTATAGCGGGATTGCTTCTTCCATACTAAACCAGGTTGCACAAAAAAAAGAACCAGGAGCCAAGAGACAAAAATAGTGAAGGTTGTTTATTGAAAATGACATTTCATCTCATCTGCTGATCCAACATTAGCTAAAAACAACAAGAACAGAACAGAAAGTGTCCTTTACACCTAAGAGGCCTTAGTAACCCCAGTCTTCATGTTGATCTTTTTAAAAAAATGTCAAATATGCTGCTTGATGCGAGTGTTTCCAGCAGACTGGTGGGAAAGTTGCTCCACATGGTCTTAAGATTTATATTGTTGCCTAAGTCATATTGTGGGAAATATGACATAGGCAAGTATGCTATGAGGCTAACAATACATGAGTACACAGTCAAATGAAAACATTCAGACATCCCATAAAGATTGAGTTCTTTATCAAGAAACGTTAACATATTGATCTCTAATCTCTAGAAATAGTGATTTATCTGCACTTAAAATGTACATTTTGCACTCACACAAAAATGTAAATTTTCAAGAAAAAATATGTTTTCTACCCGAGGGACAAAGTTAGGACACCCAAACCCCAAATAGCTGGTGTTACCCCCTCTGGCTAAAGTAACTTCCGTGTGGTGATTCTTTGAGCAATCTACCTGTCTCTGACATCTGTCTGAGGAACGTTTGCTCCATTCCTCTTTCAGGTCTGAGATGTTTGAGGAGTTTCTTGTATGTACAGTCTCTTTCAAGTCACTCCACAGCATCTTCACGAGATCAAGATCTGGCCTTTGACTTCATTCCACAACTTTTAATGTCTTAATTCTTAGTTCTGAAATTACTGGTACTTTTTGGGTCATTTTGCAGGGTCCAGTTCTGCTTCAACTTTAATTTTTTTTAGATGGTCTCACATTATTCTTAAACATCATCTGATACGCACTGCAACAGATTCTATGATGGTGCTGCAGCAAAGCATCCTCAGATCATGACACATCCATGCTTTACACTTGATATGAGGTTATTTTCCTGAAATGCTGTATTTGGTTACTATCAAACATTTCCTCTGTTCTGATGCCTACATGAATCAAATTTTAGACTCATCTGTCCCAATGACATTATTCCAGAAGCCCTGATCTTTGTCTATGTTCTCTCTGGCAAACTTCAGTCTATTGTTAATGTTTTTCTTAGAAAGCAAAGGTTTCATGTGTGCACTTCTCCCATGGAAACTAAACTTGTTCAGTCTCTTCCTTAATGTGCAAGCGCACACTTCATATCGACAGGAGCAAGACCCTACTGTAGGGTTGTTGTAGCCTTTTTTTTGTATCTTGCGGTCTTCTCTCTGGGTAGAATTGATTGGACCTCGCCATGTTGATAGTCGTTTTAAATGGTCTCCCCTTATGGACAATTTTTTTGAAATTCCTCTATAAATACCTTCCCAGACTCATAAGCTGCAACTATCTTCTTCCTGAAGGTCACAGACATCTCTTTCTATCTCACCATGGTGCTGTTACTTCAACAGTCAGGAGCACACCAGACTGAACGTCTGAGGTTTAAATCAGGAAAGAATGAGAAAAATCATGTGCTTCTGACGTGATCCGCTTGAGTGTAATTTTAGCCATTTTAAGTGGGAAAAAATGTGTGGATGTTCTAATTTATTTCTCACCAGAAATTACATTTTTTATTACATTTTTCAGAAAACATTAAAAGGTCTGTGTTTGTGTGTGTGAAATATGTATGTTCAAGCAGCTTTATGAAAGCCCTGAGTGAAAAAGACAAGATCAATTCCCTCCCAGCAATCCAGCCTCTTGATAAAGAAATCTCTGTGGTGTTGTGGACAGTGATCCAGAGTGCTGTTAAACATGCTTTTTATTAACAGTGTTCACGAGCTCTGCCTGCACAAAGGAGTCCAACTTGTTAACTTCAGATTAATGTGCTGCCACCTTAATATTGATCACAACCTCTTTTACCTGCAAGGATGTTGTCAGCAGGAACTTTGAAAAGGTGTCAAGCATCTGAGCGGCTCTGATGGTGTACAGGTTGACCACAGGTTGTACAGAAAGGCTAAAAGGGCGACATTTAACTAACAAATCTGTTTTTATAAGATACGGGACAAATGTTAATCATTTACAAACAGCAAATTAGTCAGGACAGAGGCTTTCTTCCTCTGTTCTCACCCGGCATCTGGAGCGTGTCTGGACCCACAGCATCATCAAAGCTCCGTGAAAGCCAGAGGCCTGGAATTTCCCATCAAGCTAAATTTGCAAAGGCAGATTTTAGTTCATAGACAAACATGGCCATTAGCATAAAATGCACATGAGTTTTAAGAAGGGCGAATGTGTCTGGATGCACCTTTAAAATATTCAGACAGAGATGAGCTGTTTTTACAGTATATTTATTATACATTAAAACTTTTTATTTCAGATAGAAATAGAATTACCAAAGAAATCCAAAGAATAATGATGATAAAAAAAATCTGAGACTGGGAAGGTTTCCTTTTTGCCTGCATGCCTCATCTGCTCTTCTTATTTTCTTTTCTCTTCGCATGTTAGTCTCAACTCTTCTGAAATCTATTCTTACTAACTCTCCTCTCAAATCTGGCCACAAACAGCAAAAAAACTCAGTCAGTCAGTCATTTTCTACCGCTTCTTCCATAGTGGGTCACAGGGAAGCTGGTGAGATAGGCACCAGCGAGAGGTGGGGTGCACCCTGGACAGGTTGCCAGTCCATCACAGGCCAACACAGACACAAATTCATTCATGTCTAAGGGCAATGTAGGGAGACCAATCATGTTTTTGGACTGTGGGAGGAAGCTGGAGTACCCGGAGAAAACCCACGCATGCACGGGGAGAACATCAAACTGTGTAGATGCTTAAACAAACAGCCAGAGCTATAATGAAATGTTTTACATCAAACCAAATTCATTTGTTAGAATTCAACATCCAGACTTAAATTGACCTGATAGAGAATTTAAGGTGAAACTTCAAAGTGGATGTGCACAGACAGTCTCCATGTGTCTGTGATGTCCTGGCTAATTTGTAAAGAGCAATGGGCATACATTTCTGCTCTAGATATAAAAAGTCGGATAAGACAGAAGACTCGCATTTGTAAACACAGTTAAAGCTGGTTGTATTGACTCAGAGGAGCTGAATGTAAGGTCACTCCACACTTCCCAGATTTTTATTTATAAAAATAATTGATAACATGAATCATTTTCCTTCCACTTCAGAAATATGCTCTGCAGTGTGTTTGTCTATTACATAAAATAGCAACAAAATACGATAAAGTTAGGTTAGGTTGTGACGTGACAAAATGTGAAAACGTTCAACATATTAAGGCAAGATACTATCTGCTGTGAAATATGTAATTACACAGCAAAGTAAATCTGAATCCATTATTTTAGTACAACTGTGGAGCAGACATATGTGAAACCTGAGTATTAATCTTTACACTTTAACATTGAGTAAAAGGATTTACAGATTCAGAATGTAAAGCTTTTTCTAAAGGTAAGATAAGACTTTTACAGACCAGACAAGGGCTTTTACATAGAAAACGCAACAAATGACAAAAATGACACTCATTAAGGCTTTGAATTGCACAAAAATAAATGAACATACCATAATATCTGTGAATATCTTTAATACCCTTTAATGATCAATCTTCCTCAGGGGGGTAAAGGTGAATGTATGAGTGCCTCCACTGCAGACTGCAGATATCAGGATTAACAGGAGTCAATGCAAAGGCAGCAAATCAATGGATGGATGGATGGAAGCCATTTGGATTGAAAAAATGTTTTGTCTTCTACAACCCCACATCCAACTTTGCTAAACTTTCTTAGATTGATAAAAACAGATGACAAACTGTTCTTTTGCACATTCTGTATAATTATAACAAAACATCAATAAAAGTATGATAGTAAATGAAGCAACACTTTTAGCTACTGTGATAAGAAGTAAAACTGTGATTTTTATTCAGATGAACAAAATAATCTACAACTTTAGGGCTGGTGATAACCTCCATATACAACAGATAAGGGGTTGATTTTGACTTTATGGTGTCTTAGTAAAAAGACCAGTCAGTGCGTGATTCTGCATGACTCTATACGAGGGAAATATGTCATAATGCAGATTTGAATCTTTTTATATAGTTTTAAGCCTAACAGGCATCTAACAACATCAAAGTGGAAGTCAGATGTTACAAAATCCCTGATTTTGCACATCCGATTTGATGAGTTGTTAAACCTTATGATAATGAAATTACGTTCCCTGTGGCTGCTTTATGAGGTCCACACAGTTTCAACATGTAATGCTGGTGAAACACTTGATGCAAAGCAGTGAAATTATTTTATCTGGATAAAGCAAACAGCAGTAGGCCTGACAGAGCGAGATGACATTGCCTGCAGATTCAATTGTTTCATGTGACTTTTTTGCAGCCGGTTCAAGAACGGCAGATTTCAGCTTTACAAGGGCTGCTACTGCTTCCAAAAAACATAGGAAGTTCTGTTACATCTCTGTTTATCTTTTTCCTTGATTTATAATGTCTTTGTGTCCCAGCTGAGCCTCATCTCCAACTTCCCGAAGCAAAAGAATTGAAGTCGCACCTCTCTCTCTTGCATCTCTGCCTCTGGTGAGAGATGAACTCAGCTACTGAGTGGGGAACAGCCAAACCCTTCCACATTTCTTTGCTGAGGACAAATGCTTGTCCTAGCTGCATTAATGGGGGTGGGGGTGAGAGAAATTCCTGTCTTTCAAAAAGCAATTTCAGACCTTCAGTTCTTTAAAAAGGTCTCACTAATCAAGGTCTGCCTGCAGCATATCAGCAGGAAATTAACATAAAAATAGATATTACTACTTTAAGCTACAGGCCTAATTCCAATTGATATGTCAAAGTTGTAAAAATTATGATATATGCTATTTTTTATGTAATAATTATAAATGGTTAAAGCTCTGGAGCTTGCTTTGAGTAAATATTTGAAATTTTCTCTCTGCAACCTGCAATTTGTCTCAAAAAAGAGTGCACAATGCTCATATTTACTAAATTGATGTGTTCGTTTGCACCGCCATGTCATTAGTGCTATCTGCTTTGCAAATTAGATGATGAGGTAGGACATATGTTGAATGTTACAACAGATGGCCTTTTTTATGATTTGTACAATTCAATAACATTTGCTGAAGAGTATCATAATATTTTTTAAGAGTCCTTCAACTGCTCGAGTCTAAACGAATGACTTTCAAAATTTCATTAGGCTTTTAATGTTTCTGGGTTGGGTAGCAGTAAAATAATGGCATGAAAATAGTACTCAAATTTAAAGTATTTTGCACACTAATGTGAGAATACATAAACTAGGTAATGGAATATGGTCAGATGTTCCTCCAGGTGTCATCAGGTTTTTAGTTAGCTGCCTTTGAATTCCCTCCTCAGCTGAACGAACCGTGAGGCTCGAAAAACAAAAGCTTCTAATTTACTGTGTGAGTCCTAACTGTGAGAGCTCGTTAATGATGGTCTCACTCTTTGCTGTATTTATACTCCACACTATTTCATTTTAATCCCCAGCTGACTGATCACCTAGGGAAAAACCATTAGCTACCTGCAGACATAGATAAGCAGATACTGTCATTGCCGGGAGTGTTTTTAAAAACGCAGCAGCTCGTATCGCACAGACACCCTGACATATATCACTGATGTGAGGAAAAGCTGCAGAGAAAAAAACTCTAATTCACCCATAAAACAACAATGAGATCAATATAATGCTACAAATTGAACCTTCATGATCGCGCTACAGCTACAGGTGGAAAAAGGCTTTAATTCAACTCTCTTCAAATCAATGTGCAGGAACTGGCAGAGATGAAAGGGGGTGTTGCAAGATTTGGTCTTGTTTTAGCTGAAATCAATCAATTAATCAGATTTAATCACAGCTAATTAGTACTCAGATGCAGCCAAGGGTCTTAGTGATTACCATTTAGTGGCCTTGAGCACTCATTTAGCTAATTATTATTACTTTTTTTAAATCTGGGGGTTAGATTACACCTCTATCTAAAGGCAGGGTTCGGTGAGCTGCAAGTGGCTCTTTGGACCTTCCGTGATAGCTCATCTAAAATTGATAAAGAACCAACTAATGTTTTTAAATATAGATATAATAACATATGCAGGTTTATCAGTTTTCAGTTTTTTTATTTAATTAATTAGATCTATTTTCATGTCATTAGGTTGAAAACGATGTGCTTTTTTAACATTATTTCCTCAAATATCAACATTCAATAGAAGAAAATGTATCCCTGTTTTTTTGGGAAAATATTATGTTTTTCTTTATTTCAAATCTCAATAAAAATTACAACAAATTTATAGCTGCCTTTTTTTCAAAAAGTCATGTTACATTTGTGGCTCTAAACATGTTTTGTTTAGTCTCACTGAGGCCATGTAAAAGGAGAGTTGTTTATACTGCTATTATAAGTTTAATTTAGTGCATGGTGCTTTAAAAGTATAATTATCAAATGAAAAATCTTTGTTTACTGTTTTACTTCACTTTAATATGTTCATCATTTATACGCAACCTGATTTTTGCACCTTTTATATTTTTCCTGAGTTATCAGATACCAGATTTTTGCACCTTTTTTTATTTTTTGAATATTTTCCCTTCTAACAGATTTTTTTCCAGTAGAATTGTATAAGCTATATTTCATTGTATGTGGAAAAATCATGGTCTCATTATTTATATTTTCAGATAACATTAGGCTATACACTGTGAATTACTTAGATGGACAAAAAGCCAGGATGCAATAAGCCATTCAGACATTGGTGGTGAATCGTTTTCTTCAGATGTTTTCTGTCTCAAGGTGATTATGTTTAATAGGTGACAGCTATCAACCTCCTGCTGTGTTTCGCTAGTACTGTTTCTCTTTTCTACCTGACCTTTCTTGTCATTTAACTCTCAACTCTTCTCACAGTGTTTTTCACCAGGTACCCCTTCACCTCACTGTCTCTTCTTCATCAGTCTTTTGTCTGCTCTAAGACAAAAACCAAAAAAGCCTTGGATGTATTTATTCGACAGATTTAAACACTACTGGAATAACCAAATGTCAAAACACAAAAGAAAAGCTCATCTGGAGTGAAAAATACAGGGAAGAAAAAGTTTAACTTTAAGCAGAAATTTTACAATTTTACTATTGTGTGTATTTAATCTAGATCTCTGTACTTTTCTTAGTGGTGTGAGGATAGGATCAGTTAAATAAGATAGGGACAGAACATTTGAAATATGACACAGCAAGCAACTGAATCTGAACATATCCTTAGGAAACAGACAGGAAGTAAGTGGAGTAGTAATGATGCTGTAGTAATTTGTTTTAATGTTTTTTTTTGTTTAGATTACCTTCAGGACAGTTTGCCCTGTAACCAATTTGACGACCAAATTTAGACTCCCATTGCCACTGTGTCCATTCCTGCTTCCATTTTGTACCTGAAAAACACTATTTTCTCTCAAGCCATGGTCTTTTATTTCTTTTTCATTTTTCCTCCCTGATTGTACCAAAGCTGGAGTACAGTTTGGGGCAATATATACAAAACAGCGCTTGAACCGCCAAGGAAAAGAGTAATAAGAACAATGAAAGACGAATACACAATTTAAGTCAAATGCCCTGACGTCTGTTGATCTGGTCAAATACAAAGCTCTAAAAATGATGAACAAAGTAAGACACAACCTGCTGCCTGTTAATATACAGAAGGTGTTTTCAGACAGAGATGGAGGCTATAACTTCAGAAGCTTCTAAGTGTTAGAACAACAATGACAACATTTTGTGTTTCTATCTGTGGATTGAAACTGTTTAGAAATACAGGAATGTCCAAAAATCACCCAGTTTAAAAAAGATAGAAAGATATTTCACTCAAACGGCGTTTAGTTGAGGACCTGACTTATTCATAGGTCATGTGTTTGTATCTGTTTTGCTGTATGTATGTGTGCAGTGTTTAGTTTTCCTGTGAACGTTTTCATGTCTATGCATGTTTATATACTGTTTATGTATTTATGCATGACCAATAATATAATGCAGCTTGTAACTTCATAATGAGCCTGTTTTGGCATAGATTAAAGACTACTGTTGAATGTTAAAACAAATATAATGCCTAATGGCTACAGACGGATTCCTCAACATGATGAGAGAAAGGTAGTTTTGATTTGAGGTTCTGGGGTAGGATTTAATATGTTTATACTTCTTCCTTTCCCACTTCAAACAAAATGTAAAATATCTTTTTTACAAATTTTGTTTATATATATATATATATTATATATATATATATATATATATATTATATATATATCAGTTTTTCTTACTAAAGTGTGCCTCTATGTAATATGAAATATATATATAAACTACATTTTCCACCTACTGATATTCATTCACTAGTAAATTCCCACAGACAGACTCATATGTTTCTATCATAGGGCACTGTTCAGAGTGCCCCAGCGGTGCAGTCGAATAGCCAATCGTGTGCATATTTTATCTGAACTCATTGATTGTATTAAGTTTTCTGGTGCTTTTGAACTGGCATTGTGCGGGGATGATGAAAGGGATGCTGTTCAATTGTATTCGTCGTCTCACTGTTGATTCCATTTCATATATTGGAGTAGGCAGAGAAATGTGTTGTTACATCAGCCCCACCAAGAATATTTTTCACCAGCTGCCACTGGATCTGAACTCTTTGTATTTCCATTAATTTTGTACTAATCCCTGTTTGGGGCAGCTACACGTCTGTAGAACAAAATAGTAAATAAGCAGCAGCATTGTAGAAAATGTTTTAAGGTCATTTCATGGTTTCTACATCAACTAGTGTACAAGGTCTTTGTGACTTCCATTAACATCCATTTACCTGAAGCAGAAAAATATCCCACCACAGGCTGACCTGGAGCAAGCTTTAACCCCACTTATCAGACTGGGACACAAACAACTAAAAATGAAGAAGGAAAACAGTGGAATACAGAGAACGAACACAGAACCCTTCATTTAACCTGATTTGTACTGTGAAATGAACATGTGTGCATGTCCTAATAATACAAATCAGAATCAGTTACCCTACACACAAAGGTGTGCTGGAGAAGGTATGCATCTTAAAGCTGCAGGATAGTAGTTCTCCAGGGCTGGAGTTGGCACCCCTGCTTTACAGTTATAATTCATTACTAGCTAAAATTTAAATTTTAATGTTTCTAGTCTAACTAAATAAGATTTAAATAGTTTACATAAAATAGCAATAAGCCTGTTTACAGTGAGAGCACATCATGTCATCTTGCATCAGACGAAATTATTCCATTTATAACACGTTTGGACAGGACCGGTAAGACTAAAAACAAACAGAAATCTTTAGAACAAGATGGATATCAGGATGTCCAAACCCACTGGACTAAAACTAATCCTTATAAGAATATTGAGACCTCAGGACAGATACAAACCCATTATCTGCTGCCTTTAGAGCTGAGTAACAAGGTTGAACAGTGCCTACTTCAGAGAGGAAATCTATAGATTAGGTTTTAGGAGTTGATGAAAAGAAAGACAAAAGGTTGACCACTTAAAAAAGTTAAAAAAAACTCTTTCAGTCAAGACTCTCTAACCACAGTGCTGTCCAAAGTCGGTCCTTCTGAATGTTTCAGATGTTGCCCAGATTCAACACACTTGAATCAAATCAATGATTCATTAACAGGCCTTTGCAGAGCTGGGGACATGCTGAGGAGGTAATTGAGCCATTTGCAACAGCTGTGTTGGAGCAGGGACACATCTAAAACTGCAGGATATCAGCCCTCGAGACCTGGAGCTGGACCCCCCTGCTCTGACCTACATTGAATCGGCTTTTCTGGGCAGTCAGACACCAAAACTACTGGATTCTTGTAAGTAAATCAAACATATTGCTTCAGTGGAGTCTAAAGATGCTGCCACACTGTTTGCTATCTTGCCAATTATGTTGGACTATATAACAAGTTGTTTTAAGTGGGTCTTAACATGAAGAAAGTAAACACATTTTATGAAGTCCTGCCACGTCTATGAACTTGGATCCCTTTAATGTGCCCATGTTGGTATAGTGCTTTTGCAGCATCATCGCCATCTGGAATCCCCTTTTCCCTGCTTGATGATCACATTCTATGAGTGCACCATTGAGTGGTCAAATAATTATTGCTGAATTAATTAGAAAATAGGTTGTGCTGCTGTTAGTTGGAGCCACTTCAAGCGTTCAGAATCTCAAGACGTATGAAACTTCATCAGTGCATTGAGAGCATCTGCAAAGCACATGAGATTAGGTAATGTTATTAGGGGGCTATTGCTGCAACATTTGAGTGGTACTTTCAGCAGTTCTGCAGTGGTGCCTAGGGCAGGTAATGTGGCACCGCTGAGTTAGTGCATACATTCTTTAACACATCCAAAAAAATCGGTGCCAGTCTGGCATTGAAGATCAAACTGTGAATGCTTCAGTTTTAGATTTATTAACTACAACCTTTTTTATAATCCTTATATATTTTGCCTCTAAATTACAAGACAGGGATTACACAGAATGAGCTGCAAATCAAGTAAATAGCTATCTAACCCTAACCACTTTTTAGGAAAAGAAAAAATATTAAATAGTTAATTCACATTCACAAAGATCTCCTTTAGAGGCCCATTATGTCCCTCAAGTTTAAAAGCTTGGTCAAATAATACACATGCTTTTATTTCAACTTGCAGTATTTTTCAGATTGCTTCAACATTTCTTTTGTTTACTCACAGTACTGGTCTACATGGAGCATGCTTTATTCTGCTGCCCACTTTGTGCTAAGCCTCAGTCAGACCTGCTGTCTGGCCTCAGCAGGCCTCAGCACTGTGCTGTTTCCAACTGTCAGCGTCCAATCAGCACCGGCGTCACACCGGAGATACTGACTGACTCTAATCAGCTGTGATTAACAAGGCAACACCCAGGGTGCAGAGCTGCCCAGTACTACTGCACAGCAAAATCAAGGCATAAAACAAAAACCTCACATTTTGATTCTGCTTTTAAATGCAGATATGAAAAGCAGAGCTTTGCAGAAATATTCACATCCCTTGAACTTTTATCCATTTTTTCAATTTATTGGGTTTTATGTGATAGAAAAGGACAAAGCAGCACATAATTATAAATTGCAAATAAGGTGAAAATTTTAAATATGGAAAAATATTTAAAACAAATACGAATCCTAAAAATATAACCTGCATAAGTATTCAGACCCCTTTACTCTGATATGCCTAAATGAAATCCAGTGCAACTAGTTAAATGGGCTGAATTTATATTGCACATTTCCAGTCATACTGACCGTTAGTTTTCCTAATTATTCCGTTAAATGGAGTTTTGACGAATATTCAAACTGAAAGACTCACCTCCACCCCCCCCCGCTGTCCTATGACTCCACCGTGCGTCTCTTCTCCATCCAATCAGTGTCAGATCCTCATGTGTCTTCAATCAATCATCCTCCGAGGCTTCGCTTTTAAGGACCTCCAGTCATGGATTCCCTGCTCTTCAGCTGAGCTCCGACCCTCCTCTGCTCCACCTCCACCATCTCCCTTCCATACTCCTCCCGGATCCCTTACCTTATTAGGCCTTCACTCCACCACCAGTGTCGGATCCCAAGGGGGGGAAGACTTATCTAATTCTAATTCAAGCTCATGTCATTCTCAGTATTCGTGTCTTCCTCCGGGGTCCGAACACCAAAGATATTACCTTTTATCAGTAAACTTCTCTAATCGCCTTCTTGTTTCTTATTGTGAGTCTTTTCAGGTTGAATTTGCAATTATTAATGTTTTGGTTTACTTTAAGTTCACTAAATACATCAGATCAGTTGTCTTTGAGCTGAAAATCAAATGAGCAAAATCAGTCAACATAATTTTCTGTTCATTGTCTAAGAAATGAATGTACATTTTATCTAGATGTACAAAGAAATATTTTACATTTTGCCATTACATGCATGACTGTTGCAAAATGAAATGCAAGCAAACCACCTGCATAAGATCACATTTCCAAGCACTTTCCCAATTGCAAAGACAAACAGAAACAGATATCACGTACTGGGTTGATGACAGATGTGTTGCAGAAGCAGGTAAAACCCAGATGAACACAGGGCAGTCTCAGTCACGCGGACTCCTAAATGATCAGCCCTTAGGCAGGGAAGGCACGAGAAAGGAGTCAGGATGGTTGTCTTCGGCTTTCGACTGAGGTTTTCTTATTCTAAGTGCTGGCCCCATACTGATCTCCCTTTGATATCTGAGTGATGTAACCAGATCAATAATGCACCCCACTACAACAAGACTGAAACTGTTACTGTGGGCTCTGCTTCAGTTCACTTATCTTTCTGCATTTGGTAATTTCATTATCAAAGTTGCAATAATGCAGACATTCTGGGTTGATGATAATCTGGGTGTCTTGAGTTGTCTGTCTATACACACTGAGAGAAAAGTGTCTCAATGTAGGTCAGGTTCTAAAACACAAAACTAATGTCAAATGGATCCATATTATTTGTCTCGAGATGCTTCTGAACAGGTAAATATTAAAACAGTTGCTGGGGCTAATCTAGTAAATTAAATAGTATTTATTGGCACGTTAGGGTTAGAAGTGTAAAAACCTTAAAATAAATGTGTCGTTTACTGCAGTAGAACAATCTCACATTAAAAACAATTACAAAAATACGGTTATTCAGTGGGGTAAAAGATCTTGTTGTAATTGTTTTCAACAATCTCTTGAAAATAAATGTAAAAGACTTTTTAAATTTGATATTCTACTTTTCAAGTTTATCAGAGTATTTGGGAGATTCAGTTTAAACAAAGCATGGCTTTTAGTTATCCTGGGGCATGAATATGACATGACACAAAGGCCCACTTCTCTTAACACTGGCCACTTGGCTGGACGAGGACCTGTATTTATCACACACTATAAAAAAGGTGGTAATGGAGGTAATAATAAGCAAACTGTTGCAAATAATAGACGTTATTCCTTAAAATACAAATGTGGTTCAAGAAACTTGACTGTTAGGCTGTTTATTACGAAACTGAGCGATATTGTTTATGATGATATTGTCTAAGCTGGAAAACATTTTGTCTTCTCAATATAAACCATGAGCAGGTACCATGTAGCACTAGCCTGTTGCAACACTACATAGTCTGGCTCATATCTGTCAAATTAGGAATGAAATGACTGATTTTCTCTTATTTTTGTATGTTTGAAAAGCATTACCTCAGATTGTTTTGTTGGTAAATAAAAAACAAAACCTCCTCTCTTTGTTGTGTTTCATTTTGCTCTACAGTTTTTTTATTCTGATGTCAACATTATTGTTAACATAGAACGACATCAATTCACCACCCACACATGCAGTGCACAAGACAAAAACCAGCAAACAGCTCATCAATATGTTATCTAGAGCCCAGATGATCAGTTGCTGTTCTTCCTGGTGTTATACCAGGTTTATATTAATTAATTAATCTATATAATGTGCTTCACTCAGCGTTACTGAAGTAAGGGGACTTTTCAATATTTAAATTTATAGAATATTTCACCTTTGTTTTCTTTCTAACTCAATGTTTCAAGAAAGATATACTGTATATACAGCAATTTGACTGAAAAAGCATAAGTGTGCTTCACTTTGTTAATCCACTTTTTGATTGCTTTTAGTTTTCTTTGCTAGGACTTTTATCAGCACCCAACATCTTTCTTCAAAAAGTTCTCCAAAGCTCTCATATTGTGAGCACATCTCCTCTTCTGGTGACTTCAAAGATTTTCTGTCAGATTTACTTTTGGACTCTAACTTTGCCTTTCCAAAACTCTAATTTTCTATTAAACACATACCCTTTCAGAACCGTTTTGATAAAAATTAAACTTTGGATATATAAGAGCAAAACACATTCCACCACGCAATCTTAGAGGATTCTGGCCAGGCTTGGATGTTTTCATTGAAGGAAAAAGATTCCTTCTTGCAACTCTACTTTGCAGTCCAGACCAGTCCACCACCAGTATTTAGCAAAAATTCTACTTGGCGCTGTTAGTTCTGGTACCATTCACCTGACTGAAACCTTTGTACAATGAGATAATTTTGATCATTTGTAAAGGATGCAAAGAACAAATGTTGGGAAGATCCCTGTAGTACAGCTGAACGTTATTTTAGGTTCACTATATTCACTGTGATTCATGGCAGGTGGGATGCAGAAAGACAAAATTTTAATATTGGATTTAAAGGGACATGAAACAAAATGTTTGTCTAGAAGAGGCCCTGGCTCACAGCTTCTGCTCAAATCTATCACAGAGGCGTGCTTTCAAAGTAAGCTCAGGACTCTGCAGCGCTAGTCAAGACCCTCCACACCAAACTCATCCACCCATGTCCATATTGACCTTGCTTTGTTCACTGGTGTGCAGTCATGTTGGAACAGGAAGAGGTCCCTAAACTGCTCCAACTAGGTAGGGAGAATGAAATTGTCCTTTATGTCTTGATATGCTGAAACAATAAGTGCTCCTTTCACTGGAACCTAGGGACCAAGCCGAACTCCTGACAGGCATCCCACATTATAATACCCTCAACCTCAAACTTTACACTTTACATGTAGCTAGGTGTGTGCTGTTTTCCTGACAACTGCCGAACCCAGACTTGTTCAGAGAGGCATGACTTGTCACTCCAGAGAACTTGCTTCCTCTGCTCTAGAGTCCAGCGGCAGCGTGCTTTACACCACTGCATCTGATGCTTTGCATTGCACTTGGTGACGTATAGCTTGGGTGCAGCTGCTCAGCCATGGGAACCCATTCCATGAAGCTCTCCACACAGGTCTTTAGCTAATCAGGCTATGAGTATGTAGTAGCCCCGCTCTGTGCTTGACATATTCTCTGCTCCACTGGATTGTCTGGTCCTTGACAAACAGTAAAATGACAGGACCCCTAAGGCACATTATCTGTCTGCAGCTGATCTGTTCTGCTTTTAGCACAGGAATGTGCAAACATGTCCTGATTTGATTCTAAACAAAGACCCATGTTAATATACTCCTTAGTCAATGGCAGCATGAGAACCTGAAAGCAGAGGCTTCGCCATATCAAGAAGGACGTCTCTGCTAAAGCAGCTACACAGCCACACACTGTTCTTGGGAATTTGTCTCAGACCACCACACATCCGAAGGGGCGTAAGCAGATTACACCTCTAATGCCTGTAGTTGCATATTCAACACATTTACGAGATCATTCAAAAAGCACTGGAGATATGCCCAAATAGGCCTAATTTAGCTAATTTGCATTAATAAATTGATTTGTGTTGCATGTGCTATATTGAAATCAATAATGTTTACTTAATTTAGAATCAGTTTGACAGCATAATTACATCTAGTTTATTGTTTTATAGAACTGTAAATACATTTGGGCAGTAACACCACAGTGATACAGGCTTCATCTCAAACTAGAGCTGCCCTAAAGGAGAAATCATCAATGCCTTCACTGCACAAACTAAACACTACTTTGTGTTCAGGTTCTAAGTTTGAGCATATTTTCAAAATTGTTGCAATATTGTTTTCATCCTTATGGATTATAAAAATGTGTAGACAAACCAACTTGTACATGCACTATTTGTTGTACCTTATTTTCCTCATGTCTGTATCTAATTTTTAAATATTCTGTGCACAGCTCCACATCTGATTCAACACCTAACAAGTCTGACTGTATATTTCTGACTGGTTCAAAACTACTGTTCTGGTATTTGCTGGCACCTTTAAAAATTTGGTCCACATAAATCCTACTTTTTTATCATGGAAGATTGTTAGCAAGCGATGGGTGGGATATTTATAAATGTATTGTCCAGGCCCTAAACAAAATTTATAAAAGCAGCTATATAAACATTTAATTACCCACAATGAATGATACTCTATTAGTGACCTTTAGAGGAGACAGGATGTTTCTTTGTTGATCCCCATGAGGGGAATTCAGGCGTTACACCAACGCAAACACAAGCAAATTGTGGGTAAAGTAATAAACTACTTTAAGGTAGACAAATTCTCTAAAGTGGAATAATGGCAAAGTTGTTTTTAACAGGTAATATTCACACATTTCATTCACGTATCACAGCTTGTATTTTTTATTTATTGAACAATATTCCACACATACATGTTTAGTATAAAAGATTAATGTAAAAGTATTATGGTAAGAAGTTTTAGTGATCACACAGCGTTTTGTTCATTTCTCATCACACTGTCTAACAGAAATGTCTCGCCACCTCCTGATATGTCCTGAGGGCTGCAGCTGTCTCATAGACGATGAAACTAGCCTTCATAAAAAGCCTGTATTGGTTTATTTTTATTCTGCAGCTACAAGGCAGATGGGAAATAGGCTTGTGATGAGACAACAGCCCAGCATAGGAAATGGATTTTAATTTTCTGAAAATAGGAAGAGGCGGGCAGCAGTAAGGCTATGAACTGAAAGGAAGGTAATGAGAGAGAAGGTGGAGAAAAGGAGGATAATGTCTGGTAGCGGGAACCTTTTTTTGTTCTCTCAGGCGGGGGGTAATAAGAGGTGCTTTGAGAATGACACAAAGCCAGAGTTGCTGTGGTCACGGTTTAATCTGGGAAACAATTTAAAAAAGGAAAACAGAAAGGTTCTCTTAAAACAAATATTTAAAGTTTAGATTTAAAGAAAGATGCAGGTCTTTAAAAAATATATGGTTAAACATGCAAAGCAGACCTTCTGGGTAACGCCATCAAAGTCACTTTATTGCCTTTGTTTTTTTTAAACATTTTTTCATGTCACATCTATTCACTTTAATGTATTATTTGGGGATTTTGTGTTAGAGCAACAAAGAACCACTTAATTATAAAGCGAAAAAAAATAACCATGGATTTGACTTTGTGTGCTGTGCGTTTGCATTTAGCCCCTTTGTTTCGATGCTTTATGAAACCACTTCTCGCTTCAATTACAGCTGCCAATGTCAGCCAGCCATGGTCATGTTTTTCTTTTAGTTTTGCCACCTCATTGTTTGTTTATGATAAAATCTACCCATTTAAAAATTCTCCTGCTTTTCTAATAACATCACACCATCCAGAGGACTTCCAATTATGTATTTTTGCAGCCCACTGTCCTGCCTGTTTTAGGAGTTTCCCTGCTGCCCCACACATAAACGAGTGATTAACAGGCTTCTGTATCACTTGATGGGATGTAGAGGAGGAAATGCAATCATTTCAATCAGTTGTGCTGGATCTGTGGATCATATAAAACATGCAGGACATTAGGCCAGACTCAAATAAACTAATTTCATTGTCAAGGAGTTGCTTTGATCAAGGAGACAGCATAGCCCTGTGATGGACTGGCGACCTGCCAGGGGTTAACGTTGTTTCTTGTTAAATAGTCACTAGTCCCACCCACTGTAGTACCCCAGTCTGAGATTTTTCAGAAACTAGAACTGATCAAAGCAATCCGGTTTCTCATCATAATCATGCACAGAAACCCGTCAAAGATGATCATCGTTATTTTCATCATTTGCCTTATCTTTGCCACCTATGGCAGCATCCATCTCGGCCTGGAGATTATCAGAGTTAAACTCTGACTTGGCAATAACATGTAAGGTTGAACGACAGCAACAACTGAACTGTCACTCTGTTTGTTGTGGTCTTAACTGATCTGACAGTGGTGAGTTCTGACAGATTAAACAACAGTGATATAAAATCTGATGTGGAATTTTTGAAAAGTTGTTTTTCTTGCTTTAACTGGGCCATTTTAACACATAAATGGGCTTTGGTCTAAACACTCACTATAGACTTGGCTGTATGTTTGGGGTTGTTGTCCTGCTGGAAGGGAAAGCTGTACCCCAGTCCCAAGACTTTTGGAGCCTCTAATGGGTTTTTTTCTTCAATAATTGCCCCGGGTGGTTATCCCCTATTTTTCCCTTCCCTTTCCCATCAATTTTTTTTTTCTTTTTTTTTTCTTTTTCCCCTGTCGAAAAGAAAAGCATCCCCATATCATGATGCTGCCACCATCATGTCTCATTGCAGATATTGTTTGTCAGTGTAGAGTTAGTTTTCCTCGACACAGCACCTTGCATGCAGGCCAGCATCCTTTGTGGGTTGGAGATGATCAGAGAAACTCTGACTTACCCAAAAGAAGTAGGATTGAACTAATCACAACTTTTCCTCTGTCTGAACTGCATCATATTCTTCTTCAGTATTGCTGGAAAGTCTGGATTTATGTCAGAAAATTTAAAAGGTAGCTCCTCTACCCCCTGGTGACATTGTTTACCATGATACACACAGTGCAGAGTAAGGTTTTGACCCTTGCATTTTAAAAAGTTTGTATTTTTGTAAAAATCAATTCCTCATAACCCAGCTGCATTTTAAATCATAATTGCACATTTGTTATTGAAAGGAAACTCACCTCTGAGAAAGGTTCAGTTTGTATGATGTTGTCGGAAGCCATTCTGGCAGTAGAATGAGCAACTAACTCTCCGTCAGATGTTGGGGATTAACAGTTGGACGTAAGGAAAAAGCTAAGCCTTGTAGGAATTTGGGTTTCCCCTAAAAAAATCTGCAATATCTGGCAAACAGTTCCCAAAAGGGGATAAAATAATATCTTTTGAAAAATTTTGGAGTTTGAGGGGGAAGGGCATCGTCTTCTCCCTTTTAAATTTAAAAAGATGACGGAAAAACAAACAGCCTGTGAGGGACCCGGGGAACTGTAGAAGGAGAATTGGGGACAAAAGAACAGTTTCAGAGGAGACTGCAATTTTATTTTACAGGAAAGTTAAATTGAGTGTGCAAAATGAGACAAGCAGGAAAAAAAGGAGGAGAAGAGCAAAAGGCTAATTTGGACTGGTTGTTTTTTTCAAGGAGCTTCAGAAAAAACTAAAAGGGGAAAAAAACCAAAAAGGGCACAAAAAAAAGGGCAGGTTAAAAATAGTTTTATCTAGGTTAATGTTGCCTGTAATACGTTTTCATTTCCTATGTTGTTTTAAAGCAATGACACATTTTTGCTGTCAGTTTAAAACTATACTACCTACAGGGGTTGGACAATGAAACTGAAACACCTGTCATTTTAGTATGGGAGGTTTCAAAGGGTAAAATTTGGGCCACCTGGTAGCCCCGTCTTCCCTTGATTGCAATTTGGACCAGTAAGAGCAGGGGTTGAAGGTTCCCAATTAGCAGGTTAAGAGCCAAGTTTTGCTCAAAATATTGAAATGCACAAAAAACATTATGGGTGACATACCAGAGCCAAAAGGAGGACAAATTTTGGTACACGTCTTGCGGGCGCACTGGACCAAGACAGCAATCTTTTGATGTTAAAGGGCCACGGTACAGGGTAAGTCACATCCCCCAAAAAAGGACGAACCCACCCAAAGGTTAACCGTGGACCAAAGGGGGGAAGGCTGAAAGGGGAGTTCGGGTGTAACTGGATTGTATCAAAAAACAAAAAACCCACAGCTGCCCAAATCCGGCAGAATTAAATTGAACCTCAACTCTCCTGTTCCACCAGAACTGTCCGGGGGAGCTCCACGGGGTCAATATACACGGCCGGGCTCCCAAATATCATGGCTTTCCCTTGGCCCAAACTGTGCTAGAGGGCGCGTCACTCCCAAGGATACCGAACCTTCTTGAGACCATGTGTATCCAATGGTTCAAAATTGTACCCTGAAGGCGGTGCCGTGTATCAGGATGACAATGCACCACTAAACAGAAAGGGAAGGGTTTTATGAAAAATGAAGGTAGTTGAAAAATCTCCCCTGGCCCGCACAGCACCAGATCTAAATATTATTGAGCCACTTTTGGGGGGTTTTGGGGAAGGAGTCAGGAAACGTTTTCCCCCCACCCCCCCCCCCCTTTACACGTAGTGACCGGCCACACCGCAAGAAGAATGGCTTAAAATCCCTCTGACCACTGTGCAGGACGCTGTATTGGCCGCAAAAGGAGGCCCTGCACCATACTAAATATATTATAGATTATTGTGGTCTAAAACCAGGTGTTTCAGTTTCATTGTCCAACTCCTGTAGATTTACACTGAAATGTAAGAAATAAAAAGCAATGGGAAATTTCTCCTCCATGGTTGCCTTAGATTGTGAGGCCATTTTGTGATACAGAGGCTGTAAGCAGTAAGAGTGATCAGCAGGGATTACTGCTATAACCTAAAAACCACAGTTATATTTCCCTCATTATATCCGGCAGTAAGACAGCATGTGGTTTTCGACAGGCCCTGTTTCAAAAATCGCACGGGATCAGCAGGAGTCTACCTGACATGAACAGGAACTCGGGCAATCCATCAGGTGTTGGACTTCTGCTGGAATCTGTGCAGATTAACCCCCTATCTCAGTTTAGTATCCAGAATTTAAATCACTTGGAATATCTGTCATTGTTACATTCATTTTCTGGAGTAAATGTTGTAGATATGTTTAAATTTACCACAGAATTTTAATAGCTTTAAGCCCCTTTAAAAAACTTAAAGCCTGAACAGCTTGCATTTGAATTCAGCCCCCTTTACTTTGATCCTCATAAAGAAAATATAGAGAACCAGTTGCCTTCAGAAGCCTGCATCCTTTCTCATTGTGTGTGTTTTCTGAAAGAATCGAGGTGGCTGGGGAGGTCCAAGTCAACCAATCACTGTTTTTCTCTTAAACATCTATTATCTTTCCCAGTGTCCTCTAACCTATTTTGTAACAGACATCATTAATCTGTTTTTCACTTTCTTAAAGAATAAAAAAAGGAAATTGGGAAGAAGGTTTCTCCCTATGTTTATTCAAGAAAATAGCAAACAGATTAAATTATCAGATTGGTAAGCAACATCTCCCTCTTATTGTGCATGGCCCACTCTTGTTTGTTTAGGGTCTGTTTTTCTGGCAGTTGTCCTCCAGGATAATTTGAAAGTGACGTCTGGCTGCAAAGATTAACACGTGCCCCTAGCCCTATGAACTTCTGGACTGGATATAATCCGTTGTAATCTATACAGTTTACAGAAAATACATAAAAAGCATCTAAGACACTTTAAGATGTCAATTAACTGAAGTACGTGAAAAATGTTACATTTTTAGTTTGCCAGAAGCCGTATAAGGGACATAAAATGCTATGGGGATGCTTTTGTTTAGATCAGACAGGGAAGTTCGTCAGTTCCAGTAGAAAGATGTATTGAGCTAAATGCACTTCCCAATCATTAACTGTTTTGCGTTGGGCAATCACATAGAATCCCAATAAAATACACAGAAAGTTTTAGTTTTAATATGACAAAATGCAGCAAAGTTTAAGGGGTTTAAAATAGGGCTGCACAATATAAGGATACATGCTATATTTGATAATATTGGAGAATGTCAGGATAGCGATTTGACTTGCATTAACTAAAAGAAATGAAAGATGTTATTGTCTTTCTGCTTTGAGTTCATAGCAAACATAGACCAAAGATATCAGGTAGTCTATCCAGGTACGAAAAAAAACATTATTTCCGCGTCAACAACAAGGTTTTTTTCTTTAAATAGTTGCTTCTAGCCAATATCTGATGTTTTGGCCTTAAAACAACTTATTTCTAGTTTCTTAATGACTTTACCACCTGTTCAGCTTCTAACACTTTTTATGCTGCAATGAACAAGTGTCATCAACTATTTAACTGACATGGAGACCCTGAATGTCTGGAACTTGCATAATTAGCTGACATTTAAACCAGTCCAGTCTGTGATATGCATATTGTGCACCATTTCATTTACAGAACAGGGCTACAATTTTGAAGATGTGTTATTTTTGCCATTGCAAAGCAAACAACAAATAGGACAAAATAACAGAAAACCTCAGCATGCATAACTGTTCACACCCCCTAAAGTCAGTACTTTGTAGAGCCACCTTTTGGAGTGATTACAACTGCAGGTTTATTACTGAGATTTTAGCCCACTCTTTAAGGCAAAACCACTCCATCTGCTTCATGTTGAATCGTTTTCGCTTGTGATCTTTAAGTCGAACCACAGATTCTCAATTGGATTGAGGTCTGGACTTTGACTAGGCCAATCCAACACTTTTAAATGTTTCCCCTTAAACCACTCGAGTGTTGCTTTAGCAGCTTGCTTCAGGCCATTGTCATGCTGGAAGGTGAACCTCAGTCTCAAATCATTGAGGCTGACACCGGTTTTGCTTAAGAATGTCCCTGTATTTAGCACAATCCAACTTTCCCACGACTTGAACCTGTTTTCCAGACCCTGCTGCTGAAAAACTTCTCCAAAGCATGATGATGCCACCACCATGTTTCACTGTGGGGATGATGTTCTTCGGGCGATTGGATGTGTTTGGTTTGTGCCAGATATAATGGTTGCCTTGGTGGCCCAAAAGTTAAATTTTAGTCTCATCTGATCAGAGCACCTTCCTCCATACATTTGGGGAGTTGTCTAGAAATTCAAAACGTGCCTTTTTATTTTTAAGAATGCCTTTTCCATAAAGTCCAGCTCTATGGAGTGAATTGCTTATTCTGGTCCTATGGACAGATACTTCAGTCTCTGCTCCGGAAATTTGCAGCTCCTTCAGGGTTTCCTTTGGTCTCTGTGCCGCCTCTCTGATTAATGCCTATCTTGCCCAGTCTGTGAGTTCTGGTGAGGGGCCCTTTCTTGACAGGACATAGATAACACACACATCTCCTAATATGCTTTCCATTTTAAGATGATGGATTTGATGATTTGTACTTCTTAACAAATGTGTCCCTGACTTGTTTGGAGAGCTCCTTGGTCTTCCTAGTGTGATGCCTCTTGCTTAGTGGTTTTGCAGCCTCTGGGGCCTTTCAGAAAAGGTCAGATCATGTGACACTTAGATTGCAAACAGGTGGACCTTATTTTACTAATTATGTGACTTTTGAAGGTAATTGGTTGCACCAGAACTTTTTAGGGGGTTGGATACATATGACCATGCCAGATTTTCTCTTTCTTTTATTCTTTTTTAGATATATATTTATATGATTTCACTTCACCAACATATACTTTTTTGTGCAGCTCCACCACATAAAATAAGGTTAAAAGTATTTAAATAACATGTTGTAAAGTAATAAAATTTAAAAAAAGCCAAGCAGGGTAAATACCTTTGCAAGGAACTCTAGGTGCTGTAAGATCTTATGTCAAAAAACGTCTTATTTCCTTTTTTCTGAGTCAGTTTTGCGTTCTGCTCTGATTTTTACACCTCTTCCTACTTGTCTTCTGGAGCCCGCCAGGATTTTTATATTACTTATGAGGCAGAGGAGAAATGGCTTAGTGCTTTTAAATGGAGCCTTTAGGAGAAAGGGATAATTACACTAATTAAAAGGCTTAATTTTCTCCTACTCCCACCAAGCACTGAAAACATTATTCCCCCTGACAGGCTTCTGTTGCAGGTTACGCCGCCTCGCTGCCGAGTTCGTAATCATTCCTCGGTATTCCTGTGTTTTATCTATGGTGTTGGCCACAACAGGAGGAGCTCAGAAAATAAAGAACGTGAATATATTTGCCAGTCTGTATTGATAAATATCTCTCCACAAACACAGTGGTTAGTCGCTTGGCCGGTCATGTCCACAGCAGACACTCAGTGGCTACAGTTTCACCATATAGTATAATCCTATTGAGTTGGGCACAATGCCTCTTATTAAGCCACTGAACGCACTTTCAACACATGCAGACACTGAGGATGATAAGGTGCACTGGGTGCATCATGCAGCTATTATGAATTCAATCTCCTCTTTCAGTGACTGAGCCCAGGAAAGCAGCATGCTCCTATTTTAACGCTCCTGGCACAGAGATGATGAGGGTTTGGGTGGAAGCAGTGTTTAGGTAGAGGAATAATTGGCAACAGAAGTGCAGAAGCAGAGGATGCAGAGGAAGGAGGGCTGCTAATAAACTCTAATAAACTGCTGCCTATATAGTTTCCTTCAAATGGACAAGAAACTCGAACTAAAGAGGTCTCCATTAAATATTGACAAGTTCTTGCGAATGGGTTTGAGAAAAAGTTCAAATTGGACCACAGTGCAGGGTGTAGGAGGACACTGTAGTGAAAAATCAAAGAGACTACATTAACAGACCTTATATTAATTTTTGTAATTTTAAGCACAGCGTTTGATCTCATTTTAACATATACATCATGTATATGCTTTACCATTATAATTTTTATTATTTAGTTTAATTTATTTAGAGCTGCTCAAGACCCCACCCTTGTTGATTTGTGAACCCAATTTTGACTTAATTATTGTTCAGAATAAGCAGTTTTTCTTTCGCCCCATTAATCTAAAGTTTAATCATTAATAATCAAACTTGTAAAACATTTTCTTTAATTGTGTTTTTATGGTGGATTACATGATAGTGAGCTGGTCAGGTCCTGCTGCAGTAAAGCATCCCTAGATCATGATACTTCCACCTCCATGCTTCACAGCTGGTATGAAATAATTTTCCGGCAATGCTGTATATGGTTTGTACCTAACGTAAGGTAAGTGGTCTCCAGAGTATGTGGAAGGAGCAAGGCTGAAGAAGATCTTTTGGATTCCAGGCGGAGAGCGTCTGAGAGTGGGCAGGCAGAGAGCAAAGAAAACAAGGGTGCAGCTTGAAGACAACCATGGATGTTGGTTTTTGGAGCCTTCTTGTAGCATCTTGCGGTCTGCTTCTCAGGTGATTTCGCTTTACCTTCTAAACCTTGGCATGTTGGCAGTTGTTTTGAATTATCTCCCCTTTAAAACTATTTTCCATCCAGCAGAATGGCCGATTTCTTAATGGTAATATAACATGATCTCTTAGTACATTTATGAATACATTTACGTGTAACCTCAATTGCTTTATCCTATATCTAATTAAGATTAGAAATGCGGAATTCATTTTAAGGATTTTGTTTTGTTTTAAAAACTCCTTCACTTTGATCTGATTTGATTTATACATTAACCCCATTTCCTCATGTCAGACTATGAGGAGAATATCAAAATGTACATACATTCATTGGATGTTAAAGCAGGACAAAATATTCTTTTTATACTACATAACTTCGTTTTCTGTGCTTCATTTAAAAATGTTCATGTCCTGACTCTGAAGCCTTATGTTTGTTTGTATGTTTATTAAGAAATCTGTTAAATAGGGACTTTGAGGTTATCCTTGTAAACATCAGAACAAATTGCCTTTAATTATGAGGGCTATTGTTCAAATATACAGTTCGGAACCAAAACAGTAACAACCTACTGTAACCTAACATGTCTCACATGTGGACAAAACATTGTAATAATTATTTAAAGTAGTACTGAAACCTCACAGTTTATTATTTTGATTGTCTGTTGTTTTTTTGGGATCAAGGTTTGGAAATATATAACTGTCTTTCAGCAGGCCACAGAGAGAGCAATTTTACGAAACTGAACTATTATCTTTCTTCCTGCAATTAACTGTGGCTTCTTTTTCTTAGAAAAGACTTTTGTTCTGTTTGCTGCAGAAGTCCGATGAATGAAATGGACCCAGTTCATCGTTGTGGAACATGTTTTTTTTCCTCTCAGAGTTATAAATTATAGATAATCACTTTTCTCTCTAATATTTGTCATTATCAGAACATGAAAAAAACCTATTGCAATAGACCCGAATCAGTATACGTCTATGTGAAATTATAGCAAAGATAATGAGGTTGCCATAAAATGTCCACATTCTCTGCAACAATGGTCCCTTTGAAACTCTGAACTGATGCCTAAACTAGTTCAGCAGACACCAAAAACACCATCTAACAAAAACTCTCCTTAACAACCTCCAAGTCTGTGGCTCACAGTGTTCACCTTAACTTTGTATTTGATTTAAGATATAAAGAGTGCAATGGTTGTTAGCATGATCCTCGAAGAAAGGGGGTACTCGCACTCGTACTCGTCGTCTTCCGCTTTATCCAGGACCAGGTCGTGGGGGCAGCAGACTCAGCAGAGACACCCAGACGTCCCTCTCCCTAGACACCTCCTGGGCCGTCCCCTGGGCCTCCTCCCGGCGGGATGTGCCTGGAACACCTCCCAAAGAAGGCGTCCAGAAGGCATCAGATATATGCCCGAGCCACCTCTACTGGCTCCTCTCGATGTGGAGGAGCAGCGGCTCTACTCCGAGCCCCTCCCGGATGGCCGAGCTCCTCACCCTATCTCTAAGGGAGTGCCTGGCAACCCTACGGAGGAAGTTCATTTCAGCCGCTTGTATCCGGGATCTTGTTCTTTCGGTCATGACCCAAAGTTCATGGCCATAGGTGAGGGTAGAAACGTAAACCGACCGGTAAATCGAGAGCTTCACTTTTCGGCTCAGCTCTCTCTTCACCACAACGGACCGGCACAGTGCCCCCATTACTGATCCGTCTGTCGATCTCCCGCTCCATTCTTCCCTCACTCATGAACAAGACCCCGAGATACTTGAACTCCTCCACTTGAGGCAGGAACTTCCCTACAACCTGAAGAGGGCAAGCCACCCTTTTCCGGTTGGGAACCATGGCCTCGGACTTGGAGGAGCTGATCTTCATCCCAGCCGCTTCACACTCGGCTGCGAACCGCCCCAGCGCATGCTGTAGGTCTTGGCTAGAGGGGGCCAGCAAGATCACGTTATCTGAAAGAAGAAGAGACGAAATCCACTGGTCCCCAAACCAGACCCCCTCTGGCCCTTGGCTGTGCCTAGAAATCCCGTCCATAAAAAGTTATGAACAGGACCGGTGACAAAGAGCAGCCCTGCCGGAGTCCAACATGCACCGGGAACAGGTCCGACTTAGTGCCGGCAATGCGGACCAAACTCCTGCTCCGCTTGTAAAGAGACCGGATGGCCCCCAATAAAGGATCCCCGATTCCATACTCCTGGAGCACCTCCCACAGGGCACCACGAGGGACACAGTCGAATGTCTTCTCCAGGTCCACAAAACACATGTGGACCGGTTGGGCAAACTCCCATGAGCCCTCGAGTACCCTGTAGAGGGAATAGAGCTGGTCCAGTGTTCCACAGCTGAGGTTGGACTCTCCTCTCCAATACCCTGGCGTAGGCCTTACCAGGGAGGCTGAGGAGTGTGATCCCCTTGTAGTTGGAACACACCCCCCCGGTGTCTTCTTATGAAGGGGGACCACCACCCCAGTCTGCCAGTCCAGAGGCACTGTCCCTGACTGCCATACAATGTTGAAGAAAGGGGGTCTTGGGTTAAAATGCCAGCTGGGGCCTTTGTCACGATTCGTTTTTTTAAAGGACTCACATGCAGAGTAAAACTGAATTGGCAAACATGTTTTATTAATTAAATGAAAGAAACTTTATTGAGCTACTTCTTTTTTAGTCTAAAAACATGCATGTTGAGACAACTGGAGACCAAAGAATTTGTGGCAAGTATTAACACTGATGTTCACAGACACTCCCCCTGTAATCTGATTGATCTTGAACTATTGTGAACAGAAGAATTATTTCTGCTCTTGTGGTGCTATGGGACTGGGCTGCTAGAAGTCATTCTGACCACTTTTCCATAACTCTGCTACATTCTCCTACTACTCTCCATCTATACATTATCTGCAATAATTGCTGGCACTATCTACACTCACCGGCCACTTTATTAGGTACACCTGTCCAACTGCTCGTCAATGCAAATTTCTAATCAGCCAGTCACATGGCAGCAACTCAATGCATTTAGGCATGTAGACATGGTCAAGAGCAGCAGAAGACCACACCGGGTGCCAATCCGGTCAGCTAAGAACAGGATCTGAGGCTACAATTCGCACACATTCACCAAAATTGGACAATAGAAGATTGGAAAGACGTTGCCTGGTCTGATGAGTCACGATTTCTGCTACGACAGTCGGATGGTAGGGTCAGAATTTGGCGTCAACAACATGAAAGCATGGATCCATCCTGCCGTGTATCAACGGTTCAGGCTGGTGGTGGTGGTGTAATGGTTTGGGGGATATTTTCTTGGCACACTTTGGGCCCTTTAGTACCAATTGAGCATCATGTCAAAGCCACAGGCTACCTGAGTATTGTTGCTGACCATGTCCATCCCTTTATTACAACAGTGTACCCATCTTCTGATGGTTACTTCTAGTAGCATAACGCACCATGTCATAAAGCACAAATTATCTCAGACTGGTTTCTTAAACAGGACAATGAGTTCACTGTATTCAAATGGCCTCCACAGTCACCAGATCTCAATCCAATAGAGCACCTTTGGGATGTGGTGGGACGGGAGATTCACATCATGGATGTGCAGCCAACAAATCTGCAGCATCTGTGTGATGCTATCATGTCAATATGGACCAAACTCTCTGAGGAATGTTTCCAGTACCTTGTTGAATCTATGCCACGAAGGATTAAGGCAGCTCTGAAGGCAAAAGGGGGTCCAACCCGGTATTAGCAAGGTGTACCTAATAAAGTGTCCGGTGAGTGTCTTTGTTCTCAGTCACCAATCAAAATGAAATGTCAGTGTTCTATTATTATTGGTCTTTCATTTATTTTGCTGATTTGCTCACCTGATCCTGAGTTACAGCTTTATATACATCAATGTGTCACAAACGCATTGCACTGCCCATAAAATAAATCCTATAAATGAACGTTATTTGACCAGATAACCTCAGATGACTTTAAAGTGTTATTTAAAATAATTGTACATTAATTAACTTCTTATTCTTCTGATAATTACTGTTCTTTTGAATAATATCATCTATTTTAGACCAGTGTGGCAGGGTTTCATTTGTTTGTTACTGAGCTGCTCTGGATTTTCTTCCCCATGCCCTGCATCTGGAATAATTTCCGAGTACTTAACAACATTTGCGGCAACAGACCCACAAATGATTATCCAACATCTCCCTTTTGAAAATCAAATCCATTTTGGTTGTCCTGTCCTTGCTTCAGTGAAGCATGCCAAGTCATCTTGAAGTTACCAGTGTACCTGCTGAACATTAACCCAACCGATTCAAAGTCATGGAAATCAGACATCTTTTGCCGGAGGCATTGTGGGGTGGGTGGACGGGGCGATGGAGGATGGGTCTGACTGATGCCTTTGAAGGGGAATGTTAGAGTCAGGGTACCTCCCGAACAGGTCACCAGTCCATCACAGGGTCAGCTCAGAGACATACAGGCCAAACCATCACGCATATCCACAAAAGACACACTCATATTATATATTTCTATCCTTACAAGCTTTTTTGCATTGACTTCCATTTATTTTCCTTTCATTTTGATAACCTTACACAGACCTTAACCCTAAACCCAACCTAAACTCAGAGTTCAAGCCTTACATCACCAAGTGCAACATAAAGCATCCGAACCCGTGGTGTAATTATGTAGGGGTAATTATATTATTCATTTTTCCTTTATACAGCTCAACAGCATCCAGTAGGAAAAAAACAGAAAACGCATATCGTCGAACTGATGGGAAAATCAATATGATTTTTATTTTTTTTTTATTTTTTTTTATTTATTTATTTATTTTTTTTCATAACAATTCATCAACTGCACGGAATATTGTGATGATTTACTGGATAAATGAAAACGCCTCAGTAGCGATCATCAGTGACTGGCCCCATGAAACTATCTGATGCTTTAAAAAATTAGGATCCTGTATCAAGGCTCAGTTTATTGTTAAATGTATTTTGTAGAGTCCAGTTATTTAAATCCTGGGTAGAGCTTTTAAACCCGACCATCCTGTTGCAAACTCACCGCTGAAGCATCTGTCAATGCCTAACTGCAATAATGAACAGATTGGAGCAACATTTTCCCGCAATTAGCTGATTAAATTTGTTTTGAAAAATTCTTACAATGTTTTCTTACCATGTGGTGCATGTTAAGTGTTTCCCTTAAAGGTAGAGGTTTTCTTCTCTGTCCTTGACTAGAAAATCAAAAACGGATGGGTTACATCATCTTTAAAACGTTTCAGAAAGAGGCCACAACAAAGAAGAGACAGGCTGAGAAAAGTGGTCTTTTTATTGATAGAGGGAAGGTCAGAACATGTTTTTTGTTAAAACTGATAATCCTGAACTGAAATACTGAGCAAAAATAGGAATAACAATGAGCCGCTGTTCCCTTTCCAACAATAAAATTTGATGGGTTTCAGGTGTACTGCTGAGCATAATTAAATCATTTAAGGCTTTTTATTACTGGAATCAACAGAGAGGCACAAGAGAGAAAACAGTTTGCATGTAAAACTGTACTTTGATGTTTAAAAATCTTATCATAGAGTAGGAGCTTAGATAACAAGGATTAAAAGAATAAAATAAACGTTCACAAAGTAATAACAACAAAATAGGCTTTTAGATTGAGTCAAAACCCACCGACCAGCGTCTTTTATCAAACTGTTGCTTTTATATTAAGGACTGTTATGTTCCTCCTGCAACATACAGGTATGACTGGAAAGAAACGGGATTTTACATTTCGTCCATGTCCATCTTATTTGTTTGACCTTCAGACAGACACTTCAAAGCACTAATATGTGAGCTTAGACAAAGTAACCATGAATTTCGTTGCTTCCACATCCAACCATCCTGTAAGCTTTCACTTGTAATCAATTCATTTAATTAAACGCAGCATTCAGAGTAAATGTTTGACTATATCAACAATCAATATTTGAATTTACAGTAAATTTTCTTCCTGGATTTCTAACTTCAACAAACTAAAACTATTGACATTAAAAATAAAACTCTTTCTCGGTCTCATTTAAGTGAAACTTTGACATGTGCTGTCAAGTATTTAGGTGAACAACTGAGGCAATAACAATCTAGCGAAGTTATAGTCTTCCTGTTTTAATTAAGACACGTGTCCCCATGTGTGTAAATAGGTTTGCTTTAACTAAATGTAAGGTTCTTCGAGGCCATGTGGAGTGATCTGCAACGTGCAGTAGGATTAAGTTCACATCAGAGGTGTGTGTGCTCTGCAGGGTTTACTTTATTTTTCACAAACTTTGGCTTTATTTTTTCCTTACTAAATAATGAGATGATGAAATCTGTGAGGTGTAGTTCTGTACTACTGAGGTTGCAATTAAATAATATTGCTACGTTAAAACCCTATAATTGGCATACGGCTTCTTTTCACCATGACTATATTCTATGTTTGCTTATGGTGCTGAATGAGGTTACCTAAAAGTGTCTGAGATAAGCTTGATTCACACAAGAATCCCAATTTTTTTCTGTTTCTAGGATTCAGAGTCAGTTTAACTGTTTAAAAAATTATTATGAAACACATTTTCTTTATTTGGTAAGTAATTCACTTTTATTATTGACTTCAATTAGAAAGCCTCTTTTAATTTCACTTCCTACTAAAAGGAACATTTAACTTTACATTTGTCAATAAATACGTGAAATAACTATGGCTAAAACCACCTGTTTTTGTAGTTTGGGCAACAGATTGTTAAAACTGATTATCCCACATATTTGTCATCTTTGTTAACATTTTGCATTTGCTGAAGGAATCAAATATCAATATTTACCCTCTCTTCATAAGGGATTTAAAGTGGATTCTGCTTGTACTTTCTCAGTCACTTCAAATGCCTTAAAAATAGTCAGAAAACTCACCAACAATATAATTTCTGGCCTTGGTCATTGAATGTAATAAGTGCAAAATATGTCATGTAATCCGTATATAAGAATGATGTTGTTGTTCTTACTTGTGTAGGAGCTGCTGCTTTAAACATGTAAACAATCCTGTCTTCTAATAAATCCCACAATGATTAAACATGTACCGAGGTTTCATAATATAGACAGTATTCATTGTGTAATTTATCAGACACCAGTGCAAAAAATTTATTTTAGTGAATGAATCGAGCACCATGTCCTAAAGGTAGTTTAGCTTTGCCCTAGCATAAAGAACCAAAAGTATTCTGGAAATCTGTTAAGGTACCTTTAGCTAAACATAATTTTTTTCTGCTACATATACTGTTATTGTGTAGAAAAGAAAATTAAAAATACAGTAAGTTGGACTGCTCTAAAGTGAGATTAATTATTTAAAATCCTTGTGAAAGCTGCAAAGGGTGAGAAACATAGTAGTAGTTGTTTTTTGAATTTGAGACAACATTTGTCTAACCCAGTGCCTTGCAAAAGTATTTTAAAAAGAAGCAGACACTATGCGAAAAAGACTGTCATATTGGGAACACACCAAAGTGTTCTAGTCAGATGAGAACCAAAATGAAATCTACTGGCCTTTGTGGAAAAACTAACTATAAACTTCCCCCTGTGAAGCATAGTGGTGGCAGCATCATGCTGTGGGGAATCTTTTCTTCAGCTGTAACAGGTAAGCAGCTTAAAGTTGTTCGGGAGAGGGGATGGAGTGAGATGGTTTCTGGAGGAGTTAAAGCCAAGGTCAGGCAGGAGAAAGGCAGTCTCATATTTCTATTAATGATTTATTGAAAGATCTGAAACAAAGATGGAAGGAGCAAAAGAGGAACTACAGAAAACTCTGGTGAGGTCAACAAACAGGCAGAACAACGAACTGTAGTTTGGCCAACCAGAAGACAGGAAAACCACAGGATATGGTGTAAAATTTAGGAAACTAACAGGCTTAGCTGCTGGGGATGAAACCTGTGTAATTGGAACCAAGTGAGTCTGAGTAACAGAAGGCACTGCAGCTGTTAACTGGGGAGCTGAGGCAAAATCATGAATGTACTCAGAAAAGAATACATAGGGGACAAGGTAAGAGACACTGAACCAGGAAAGAGTAACTTAAATCAGAATCTAATGACATAAAGAACAGAACACAACCAGGACAATAACCAAGCAAAAAAACAACAGGAAGGAAACAAACTTTAGTAAAAGTCAATGCAAGCGACTGTCCACTGTCATTACATGCTCATCTAGGAGTGAATGCTACAAGTCACTGACTTGATGCTATCTGCTGGGTTCCCTTAGAAAGAAAAGCTTTTTAACCAATTTGAATAATAAACTGAATCTGACTGCACTGTTTGATAGCTTGGATCAATTGGAATGTATGTACCTGACCTGAAATTTCTATAATTCGATTGAATTGACTTTGTACAGTTCCTTAAGAGGACATGTTGCCGTAAATTGAATTAAAAGAATAAATCAAAAAACAAAACACAGATGAAACAACCAAGCTTCAATGGAATAGCTTTGATCAAAGTATAGCCATGTATTAGAATGGCCTAGTCAAAGTTAAAATCTTAATCTAATCTAATCTGTTGCAAGACAAATTGATGTTTACAGACACTTTCCATTCAATCTGACTGAGTTTGAGCTATTTTGCAAAGCAAAGTAAGCAGTTGTGCAAAGCTGCTAGAAACATACAGTAAAAGATCTGCAGCTGTTCGTGCCACTTAAGGTTTCACAAAGTCCTCAGTCAGGGGGGCTTAATACAAATCTGCAACACACTTTTCAGATTTTAATTTGCAAAACTATTTTGAACACCATGTATCATTTTCCTTCTAGTCAACAATTATACACTACTTTGCGTTGGTCTATCACATAAAATCCCAATTGAAATTTTACTTTACTGTGAAAGTCTGGCATTAGAAAACCTTGACAAATTCAGGCCAAAAAGAGAGATCTGCACAGGTCAGGGTAACAAGAAATGATCTAAAAACTCATTTTCATTTATCAGGTACTCGTACTCGTCGTCTTCCACTTTATCCGGAACCAGGTCGCGGGGGCAGCAGACTCAGCAGAGACACCCAGACGTCCCTCTCCCCAGACACCTCCTCCAGCTCCTCCGGGGGGAGCCCAAGGCGTTCCCAGGCCAGCCGAGAGACACAGTCCCTCCAGCGTGTCCTGGGCCGTCACCTGGGCCTCCTCCCGGTGGGACGTGCCTGGAACACCTCCTGAGGAAGGCGTCCAGGAGGCATCCAATATAGATGCCCGAGCCACCTCAACTGGCTCCTCTCGATGTGGAGGAGCAGCGGCTCTACTCCGAGCCCTTCCTGAATGGCCGAGCTCCTCACCCTATCTCTAAGGGAGTGCCCGGCCACCCTACGGAGGAAGCTCATTTCAGCCGCTTGTATCCGGGTATAAAAAGAGGTATTTATTTATATTTTTATGTCTAAATCTTCTTTTGAGTGCTTTTTATACATTTTATTTGTTCTTTGTTTTAGAAATAGGACTAAATTACATCATCTGGAGACAGGCTTTGGTAGAGATTTCTTTTAAAAGATGTATGGAGAATAGGAACTGATGCAGCAAAAGCAAATATGTTTAACAGATGAACATGCAACCGTAAAAAAAAAAAATCAGCACTGGCCAGCAGATTTTTTTCGGCTTGTAATCAACATACTGACAGGCTATTTTAATTTTATAGCGGGGTTTTCCAACCCCAGCCATAAATTTGCCTTTGGATACAGATCGTTTCAGTTACAATCCCCAATTAATTTATAAAGCACATTTTAAAATACCCAAAGTTTGCTTTATACTGCTAAATAATATAAACATGAAAATAAATAGAAATAAAAGAACAAACGTTGTATAAAAAGAGATAATATTCAAAAGGATGTTGTAACTTCTGAAACTTAGTGAAGACAATCAAACTAATTGCAAATTTAGAGAAAAAACTATCCAAAGGCTGACTTTTCTAATCACTGTTGTAGTGTTTACACTGGAGATTGAATACTTCTTTTTACCTTTCTATTCCTCACTCTCCACACATCATACGAACCCTGATCCCCTCCTCTCACACCCAGGCGTGGACGTTTCCCACCCAGTCCAGCAGCCTCCCTCTGTACCGAGCCCTGGAGATCGGCTGAATGAAAAGAAGGAACCGAAACTTTCTCAGGAGCCCGCAGAAAACTGCCGCCGCCACCACTACGAGGGGCGACATCATGACAAAGCCCAGAATGATGAGGGCGGAGCAGCTGTTGTCATCGAGGTAGCGGCAGATAGCTGAGGGGGCGTCAAGGACCTAGAAGGACAAACACAGACAGGGCAATAAGAGGAGTCCTGAATACCTTGGGGAAAAATATGGAATTAGTTTTTTTCCCACTGAGAGTGAAATCAGTGGGTGGACGCTAGTGCAGAGGTGGGTCGGTGTGAGTTTTCCCCTCAGACAGAGCATCCTCAGTCTGTGCTGTCAGCAGGCATTAATGCAGAGAGTGAAAACAGGGAGGGCAACCTGCAACCTCTCTCCTTCTGGTGGCTGATAGATATATCAACTTGAACAAATCAGAAATTAGTGACTGATCTCCAGTTTTACTCATGTTTTGACCTGTTGATTTTAATTCCCACCTTTTCTGCGTCTCTTTAAGAACTACAATTAATTGTGTTCTATCAGGCTTGGATTAAACCACACCCTGGAATGAAATCTGTCTTGCTTGCCTATTTGTAAATGAGAGCAGAAACAGGAGGAGGTCCAAGAAAGAAAAAAAAGAGAGGTGGTGAAATGGTCTAGAGGTAACTGGTAGACTGATATTTTGCATGGTTTTACATCAGCACTGACATAATCATACCTGTCAAAGCTACACAGGCATACAGAGAAATCAGCCTAATGCTTGATAACTTCCTTTCCTGAGTTATTTTTTTCTAAAAGCAGCCTCGCCTCAAGTAATTGCACCTTGGCAAACACCTGTGTCTTTCATTCACTGTTCCCTGAAATGCACTCTGTGCTTTCGGTAACCACATTCTCCACCTGTCTGAGCTCAGCTGCTGCTGCCGCCAAATCAGAGAGTTTTGTCTGCAAATGACTCCGTCTTGTCAACAGAACAAAAAGGCTGCAGTCTGGTGGGGTCTGCAAATGTTTGCTTTAGTTTAAATTGACATTCTTCTCTTTCTTAATAATAAATACATTAACCGCCCCCAAACCTTTCCTTAGTATGAAAAAACTTCAAAGTATTCAATTGGCATTTTTTTGTGATACGCCAACACAGACTTACTCATGATTGGGAAGTAGAAGAATAAGGATGTTGGTTTTGTATAAAAGTCCCCTTCAATCTGATGCCCCGAGATAAATACAGTTCAAATTCTTTCAGATGTCACCAAATTAGTAAATCTACCTGTGTCTACCTGAGTGTACGTTAATCTCAGCAGAAATCCAGATGTTCTGTAAAGGCCTCAGAGGTTTATTAGAGAGCATCAGTGAACAAACAGCATCATGGAGACCAAGACGCCAGCAGACAGTGGGGATAAAGCTGTTGAAAGGTTCAAAGCAGGTTTAGGTTATAAAACAATGTGCCAAGCTTTAAATATCTCACAGAATGCTGTTCATCTCATTATCTGAAAATGGAAAGATTACATCACTACTGCAAACCCACCAAAACAGGGTTGTTTACTTAAACTGAGAAGGAGCAACCAAGAGGGCCATGGTAACTCGGGAGGAGCTGCAGAAATCACCAGCTCTGGTGAAAGAATCTGTTGACAGGATTCTTGTAAATTCTGCACTCCACAAATTTAGCTCACAAAAAGAGAGCCACTGTTGAAAGAAAGTCACCGCATGTCCCATTTAAAGTAAGCCATAGGCCAAGTAAAGTAAACATGTAGAAGGAGGTGCTAAATTGTTTTTTTGACTTGCATAAAAAGCATTAAGTGCTTTGTTTGCACTGCACATGATCCTGACCTCACCAATTCCATTGTGAAACATGGTGGTGGCAGTATCATGTTGGGAAGCTGGTCAGAGTTGATGGAAAGATATATGGAGCTAAATACAGGTCCGTCCTGAATGAATAGCTGTTAGAGTCTTTAAAAAAAAAACTTGAGACTAGGATGGAAGTTCACCTTCTTGCAGGACAAAATCTATAGATTTATTTCCAAAGCTACAATAAAATGGTTTAGATCAAAGTATATTCATGTGTCAGAATGGGCCAGTCAAAGACCAGACCAAAAAACAAATAACAATTATGGGCAAGACAAAAAAAAGTTACATTTTGTATATTCAAACTCTCCATCTCTGAGCTTGAGCTATTTTAAAAACAAAATTTTTGTCTCTGGATGTGCAAAGCTGGTAGATGACATCCCGAAAAGCTCGTAGCTATAATTGCAGGATACGGTGGTTTTACAAAGCATTGACTTGGAAGCAAGTAAACAAGTAAATATAAGAGCAAGCAGAAAAAAGAGGAAAACCTTTTATCAGATGCCAGTGAGCTTGTGCTGCTTATCTCTGCTTTACATTAGACAACATGAGACAGTTTGTGCATATATAAATATTTGTTAAGTCAGTCTTTAGATTGCAAATGCATTGTGCAGTCAGCTGAGAAGTTTTCCTTTTTTCCTCTTTTCTGAATGTGTTTTAATTTTAGAATGTCTGCCATTGATCAAAGTGATGTAGAGAAGATATTTTCAGGGCTGGTTTCTGGACACTTTCATACAGTCATTTGGTCTTTTCTCTACACCTACAGGATAATGACAAAAGTTCTGGTTCAACGCCAGAGAAAACCTTCAGTGTTAACTTGTGTGATAAGGTTGCAAATTTAAGGGATAGTTTTTTTTAAAGTGAGGTTCTGTTTCGTGATATTATTAGGAACAGCTCTCTCATCTGCAGAAGAAAGGTGTCATATCACAGTGAGTCTGTGGAAAAATAAATAAATTTGGTGTTAAAGGTTTTACCGTTGTTAGGTTGGTCTGTGTTTTCTGAGCCAAACAATGTCTTTGTAATTACACTAAAGTTACATTGGAGGGCTGCCGCTTGCATCATCCCGGCTGTTCAGTTGTGCATAAGTTTGCTGGGAAAATTTCCAAGAAAACTACAAGACCTGGAAAAGCTTCAGGATGTACCATTTTTGATGATGTTGCACAATGAAGTTTGCTTCATTCTTAGCAGATTTAGAGCAGACTCATAAGTCATAAATAAAGAGGCGAATTGATATGGAGGGGAGCCTCAGCCAATGTAAACTAAACCTAGTAACACTAATATTAATCAGAGACTTGCAGAAAACATAGAAACAGTTGACTTTTAAAATTAATCAACCTTTAACTATACAGTTATCCTCAAAATTATTCATAACCATGGCAGATTTACATTTAATATAAGTTTTAATGTTATCAACATGTTTCTTCTGACTCACTCCAACAGTTGGGAGCGTACCAAACAAACATCTGATGTTTAAACAGGGCAAACTTCTTCAAAAGGCTGTGAATAATATTTTAACTATGTGCACCTGGACAATTTAGAGAGACCAATTAAGCAAAGTCATGTTTTTGGACTGCAGGAGAAGGGAACGAACACATGCACGGGGAAAACATTCAAACTCCATGCAGAAAGACTAGAGGCTGGGATTTGAACCGAGGACCTTCTTGTTGCAAGGCAAAAGTGTTATCAAAATTAGGTTTTACAGAAGGTTTGACAAAGTTTTTTTTCTGATTTAATTGTACATTTCTAAAATTCATGGAAAATACGTATATGTGTAAATATGTTAGAAAACACTAGAGGCCTCCATATGGTGTCCTCATTTTCACATAAAGATATAGGCTGAGGCAGAAAGGCTAAAATAAAGCGTTTTTATTATTTAAGGTCCTTAGCAAGGTGTAATTCTCTACAGTTGCCATGATTTAATAAAAAAAAAACTGTGACAGAAGTTAAAAGTTCAGATATTTTCAGCAGGACATATTCTTGCTTCAACTTTCATTGTTGAAGTTTAGTTTATGCTCCAGTGGAGTAGGACACAACGCTTTAATTTAGTGCTTGTCCACCACATTCTGTACCAGCAGTATTGTATTTGTTTTTTTCAATCAAAAACTAGTAAAATATTCAGTTAACCAATCGAATATTTAATTTCCCCAGCAGGCATGAAGCTTTTTAATTTTTAGGCAATATTGATGTGACAAATATTGTTGTTAATTATGATCATTTTAAACTTTCTTATTGCTTTGCGCTCATTTCTCTCTACCTAGTGAGTGCTCCAGCATTTTTACCGGTTCTTCTCTAAAACAGAAATCTAAAGGTTGATTCAAAGTGAAGAGCTGATGTGGTCTGATTCTTCTGTCAGATAACCACTGGATTCAGATAAACACTGGACTTTTTTCCACTGTGCCAGTTAGACTTCTTAACAGCACTGGCCACAAATAACCTGGATTACTATATTATGTTTTGTTGTGGCACTGCATTTATTTTGCAGGCTATATTGATTTTAATATAAAAAACTATTTTGTGTGCCTGTTGTTCAAAGTAAGAATTTCACCATATGAAAGAATGTGCAAGTGACAATAAACACTTTTGACTTTTGACCTTGACTGTCTACTAATTCTATTCTTGTCTTCCACCCCTATAAGTATTACAGGTGGAATGTGCCCGTTTCATTCAAGAGTCGAAGATGGCGACACACACCTTCTAATAAATACAGTTATCATGGCATAAAAAGTCGATTTTTAGAAAGGTTACGTTTATTTAAATGTAATAAAACGGACATTAAACACATGATAAATAAATATATGACTAAATGTTTTATAGAAAGCCCCTGGTGAAAGTGTGTATTAATTGTGATACTACAGGTATTCGTGTATATTTGATGGTTTAGTCCGTTGGTTATTTTTTGTGAATTTCGTAATTAACTTGTAATATATTAGATAAAAAAATAAAAAAGGAAACTTACTTATGGCTTAATTTAGCCTTGCTTATTCTAAAACAAATTCTTTGCATTTTTGCTTAGAATTTGACACTCGTGTTTATTATGAACAGTCAATACATAATTTATCAGTGAAACAATGACCAGATTTAGATAGCAGAAAGTAAAATTTAGGAATTTCTTTTTTATTTCTTTTTTGGGTTTTTTATCGGACAGTATAGGGAAACCAGAATAGCTAGAGGAAACGGGCACAACATGCATGCTGCTCACAGGTCCTGGCCAGGTTTACCATCATGCATCTGAACTACATTCAGCTGGATTAGAATTTCATTGAACACACTGAAAGACTTGCTAACATTAAGATACGATTAACGTTAAGATTAAACTTTAGAGTGGATGGAAACAAGGGGTTTTCCTATGATGCAGGGTTTCTATGCCCTCTGGAGAACTCTGATGAATTCTGGAATTTGATTTCAGTATTTTCCAGGTCTGGATAAGTATGGAAAACGAAAACAAGAGTATGCAAAATTACTTGTATTTCTACACTTTATTCCTAATGTCATTGTCTAATCCATCCATCCATCCATCCGTCCATCCATCCATCCATCATATTGTGTATCGAAAACCTGCCTATTGTACAAATATCTGTCATAAATTCATGTTGAACTTTAATGTTTCTTATTCTAAAACGAGCATAAAGAACTGAGAACTCTGGGGTTTTTACATGAATATGTGTGGGAACCATACTGAGGTTATTGGCCGTATGTATATTATGTGAAGTAATTTCCAACGTGGCAGCACAATGTATTCACTTCTGCAGAGACAGCATATTTGATTTGCATAATCGCAAATTACTCTCTGCCTCTACTTCACTGTTACATTTCCTACAACATTGGGAAAGGGATAACTTCTTTAGAAAACACTTTGTCACATTTCTCCAAGGAAATGCTGAACATTTAACATGTTTGCAGATAACCCAGCTTTCCAAATTTAATGATGGGTCTAAAATCTTTTTAAATGCACTTTTATAAATATCATCCAGATATCGATGGAGAGGTTTTATGAGCCTTAGCAAACTGAATTGGCTAAGAGCGGAACCAACGTGTAAGCATGGTTTTCATTTGGGCTTTCCTCTTCAACAAAGAACAAAACTTTAAATTAACAAATTATTATCTGTTAGGCTGAAACTGCTCAGCAGCAGAAGACTCACCCTGGAGTGGCAGAGGAAACCGGCATACAACAACAGGGCTGCAGGCAGCAGCACCACAGAGAAGACCATTGCCAGCAGCAAAGCACTGACTGAGACTACGCACAGGTTCCAGACGATGAGAACCGCCCCGCAGGCCACAAAACCACACATGCCCCTGCGGCTGCCCCACGCACTGCCATCACTGTGGGCCACGGGAGGGGGCAGCATCTTCACCGCATCCCCGACCCAGAACTCCTCCTCCTTCTCCTCCTCAGCTGATCCTTCATCATCCAGGTCCACATCCACACCACACATACTGGGAGACAAAGCAATCTGGTTTAGATTTCATACAGCTTACACCACAAATTATTAGGGATTTTGAGACCAACACAAAATAATGTTTAATTGTGAGGCAGAATGAAAATAATGCATGCTTTTTCAGTTTTTACAATACAAGACAATCCAGGAAGAAAGCCTGTTAGAGGATGTGGAGGAGTTTCACCCTCCAACAGAACATCAACCCCAAACATTCAGCCAGAGGTATAATGGAAATGTTTAGATCAGAGCATATCCATGTCCTAGACTGGTCTAGTAAAAGTCCAGAGCTGTTGCCAGACTTGAAAATTGCTGTTTACAGGTACTCTCAATCCAGTCTGATTGCGCTTAAGCTATTTAACAAAACAAACAGACACATATTTCACTCTCTAGATGTGTAAAGCTGGTAGAGACATATCCTAAAAGACTTGCAGCTGTAACTGCAGTGAAAGGTGGTTCTACAAAGTCTTAACTCAGGGAAGCTCAAAGAAAATCACTATTTTGTTTGCCTTATAGTTATTCTCTCCTTTTTTTTGCTCTATCACATAGAATCCATCCAAAAAAAAAGCTGAAAAAACGTTAAATAAGTTTAAACGGTATGAATACTTTTGTCATAGCTGCTTTATTTTGACATTATTAAAATTGGTGAACTATACCAAAAAATTATATTTTTGGTGATTCCTGCACCTTATATCTTGTCCCAGTTTACATATTTCATCAACATATTTTTGTAGTTTTACTATGATATAAAATCAACCCTAAACGAGAATCCCGTCGTTCTGCTCAGGCACAAACAGTAAAATTTATATATGATCAGACGCTTAAATAAAGAATGATGTCGCTCACCTCGATGAGTAAATCTCGCTGATATCTGTGTTTGTTGAGTCTCTCCTCCACTGATCGTCGCTGACCTTTATCCTCTTAATTATGACCAAACAAATGTTTCTGACTCGGCTTTGAACAAACTGCAGCACCAGTGAACCAGTGAACCCTGCGCTGCTGGAGCGATGCTGCCGTCTGCTCACATCCGCCGCGCGTCCCCGGGAGCGACGCTTCAGAGCGCGCACGCGAGCACGCGCCTCCGTGTTCAGCCTTTATATGTATTAAAGTCATATTCATTTTGATGTTAGGATTTAATCGCACAGTTTTGGGGATTTTTTAACCACCCTGTGGAAATCAGTGGGAAACACCGAACCCGACAAAGACTTGTGGCTTGCGAATATTTTTGGGTTGATTTTCGTTTCATGTTTAAAAAACAAAAACAAAATCGCCAGCAAAGAAAAGCTAAAAATGTCTTATCCCCATTTTTCAACATTACGGGATACACACCTAATTCAGTGACCAGGGCCCGCTGTGACTGTACGATGTTTCCTCTGTACAAATCACAGGTGTTGTCCAGCAGATTTATTTCACCCACAAAAACAAATATAGCTGAACAAGAACATATAAAATAAAAAAACATTCCTCCAAAATGTTGCAGGAGGACAAATTTAAGAAAATAAATGATATCGCATTTTGAAACCAGTGTCGAAAACCCTTCCTCTTACCATATATGGGCAATGACATTACGGGGGAAGCGGAGGTTAGGATGGTGGCCAAATATGCAAAAAGTTTTAAACATGAGACTAAAAGGAAACCAAATGTAATTTTCTGCTCATCCATTGTTGGTTATTCAGTGTTAAGTGTTTGTGAACATTATACTAAAATCTCAGTAAAGTCCAGTTATGATCACAAGCTCAGAAAAAAATTATCTTCACAAAGTTTGCTGCTTCAGGATTGTTCGTCAATTGAAATTTCATACACTTTAAATATTTTTCTTGATAAATATGTCAAGTTTTTTACAAGTATTAGTATTTGCTCTGCCAATCTGTTCTTTTCAAGACATCTGCAGTTCATCAGGCAAATCTGGGCCGAACTCTGACTGATGGGGACCCAGTCTTGCTTTTCAGTGCTCAGAGGTTATCACAGATTCTCAGGAGGATCGAGATATGCTTAGTTTCTTGCCAATGGACTTGGCTCAGAGATTTAATGTTTTAATCTCTGAGCTGACTCCCTTGAACAAGAGGCAGCCCGCCACATAAATGGTTTCTGGATGTTTGTTGTTGTCACAACAAAAGCTCTCACCTTTTCTTCTCCAGGCAGTCCATTTTGTATGATGTCTGAAGAGAGCTTCGACTGAGAAAATATCTTTACCCCAAACATTTGCTGTCCAGTCCTGGTATTCCATGCAGAATATCAGTCCGTCTTTGACGCGTTCTTGGAGAGAAGTGGTTTCTTTGCTGCTTCACTCTATAAGGAGAAGCACTCGCTCCTTCACTGCAACTGCCTGCTGCCTTTCCCAAATAAGCTCTGCACCGGTGGCAACAGGTTACCTTAGTTTAATCCTCATTCGCAATTAGTGTTAGAAATTGCTGGAATTTCCTGGGCTAGGCTTGAGCTTTCTTCACAGCAGCTGTCCTTACTTCTCTCTTTAAAATTCTTGATGATTCTACAAATGGTTGATTTGGATGCCACAGAACTGCAGTCTGTGAAGCATCTATTCAGGCAAAGCACTAAAAATGTTTCCTTGGAATTGAAATTGTGCTTGATTACAAAATAATGATTTCAATCACCATTTCCTCTTAAAGCAACTTTTCTGTTCTTTGAATTCAGAGTGACAGAGTAATATAAGCTGCCCCCTTCTTTGTTAAACCTTAACCCTGAAGTATGATAAGATTTTTGAAGTAATGCTATCTAGGACAGTTATGCTTTTATCAAAAGTTAACCTCCATAAACCTAAAAAAACAGACTCTTTAAAACAGACAGATAGGTGGCTTATAACAGCAATATGAGCTCAGGCTGTGAGAATATAAATGCAGAAGTCTGTTTTAGTGATGTGAAGATGAGAGATGTGTTTAGATGAGAGTTCAGTTGCAGGCTGATGGTTAAAGATGAATTTAGCAGTCTATTAACCAGATGAAACATAACAAAAAGCTGTGATGTGTTCAGAAATGCCCTTCTCAGTTTCTCCCTCCGCACCCTTTCCCTCACTGATCTGAAAACATTGTCAGCATGTGCTGCTGGGAGATAACAGGATGATCGATTTGCTTTCCAACGCAGACAGACAGCCAACCTTTTGCTGATCAAATTTAATTACACAGAATAACAGAAACACATGAGAGGACATAGGAGCAGAGTTATGGGAAGAGACCTGAATGTGGAGACAGGAACAAGAGATTGTAAGATGAGGAACAAGAAACGATGTTGTAGATAATCTTAGTGAAAATAGGATTAAAAAATCTGTAAATCATTCCTGAGACTGCAGATCTGCTGACATCTGCTGGACAAGATGGGCACATTTTTAAAGGTAGGATCAGCTTTTTGAGAGTTTATTCATTAACGATGTATTGTTTTCTTACTGAGGTGAATTTTCAGTGATATTCAACTCGAGAAACCTGCACATGTTGCCCTGGCTGCTCTGAGACCTTATGTTCATCTGCCTTTGACTCTCCCTCTGCCTCGAGGAGTGCATTAGCTGCACAACATCCTGTTACCGTGGCAATTCATCTCAGGCCAGTGACAAGAAGCTCAAAAAGTACAAAGCGTTTTAAGAGAAACCATCCATCCATCCATCCATCCATCCATCCATCCTTCCTTGCCTATTCCAGTAACTTATATGATATCCACCTTATATTAGCTTTAACCTGACTTGAAATACAAACTAAAAAAGATTTTTCTTTTCAGTTTTATATATAAGTAGTGTGGGTAGTGGGTTCACGATAATATAATAACAATACCGTACATAATACACCGTCTGATTTTTAGGATATTATATTTTCCTCTACCTTTCTTTAACCAATGGCCTTCTTGTTGCTTTTCCATAAAGAACAGATTCTTGGAGTCCTGATCAGCATCCTGTGAACAGATTCTTCCACTTAAGGATATCTGCACATCCTCCAGAGTTACTATGGAGCTCATGGCTGCATCTCCAATAAATCCTCTACTTGTTCCTCTTTTAGGTCAGAGGTTCCCAAAGAGGGGGGTCGTGAGACATCAAGTGAGGAGTCTCAAGATGCTTTTCAGAATCACCATATTATGACCCCTGAGGTGCAGGAGGGACAAAAGGGACACAATTACATGAAGATATCATGAAATAAATGTGAATATCCCATTAAATAAATAAGCGTACAATGAAATAAATAAATGCCAGTCTCTGGCACTGTTATTTTGGGGTTCACAGGCTGAAATGCTTGGGAGCCTCTGGTTTAGGTTTAGGTGGACTACCATTTCTTGGTAGATTTGTAGTTTGATTGAATTTTTAAATGGTTGAACGGTGCTCTGTGAGATATGTGAAGCTTAGGGATATTGTTTATAACCTCACCCTGCTTTAAACTTCTCCACAACTTTCTCCCTGCCCGTCTGCTATGTTCCTCAATCTTCTGTCTGTTCATTATGTTCTCTAACAAACCTCTGATGCCGTCACAAAACAGCTGTATTTGCACTGAAATAAATTACACAGGATTAGGCACTTTGTTTATAAAGTAGGTGACCTCTGAAGTCAGATGGTTGCCCTGACCTTTAGTTTGGGATATCAGAGGAAAGGTGGTTCTACTTTAAAAATTTTATTTGTAAAAAATGTTCTGTTTTATTTCCTTACCACTTCACAGTTATCCATTATTTTGTGTTGGTTGGTTGATCGTACAAAACCCCAATAAAAAGCAAAGACGTTTTGTTGTTTGTAACAAGACCAAAGGTGTAAAATTTCAAAGTGTATCAAGAGGCTATGTATGATCACCATAAAAACATTGCTATGCCTCGTAACTCAGAACGTTGTCCTTTTACACAAAACACATTAATTTGCAACTGGAATGAACCACCTTTGGGGACAGAAAATTTTAAACAGGCCGTTTAAATGTAGTTTTATACATGAAAATGGATAAACAAGCAAACGCTAGGCTTTTATCTTGGCCACAAAGCATGTGATTGAACTTTTAGGCAGAATGAGATCAGATTCAAACAAATGAAGCAGCAAACAGCTTGGTCCTTTCCCATCATGCAGCTCTTCTGTGCACCACTAAACAGCACCGGTATCTATAAAATGTTTGCCCATTGCTGCAGTTTTGTTGATCAAAGGGATTAAGACAAAGAAACACAGCTTTATTTTTGAAGGGGAGTTATGGGTAAAACTTCAAAAGAACACATTTATCAGGCCTCTCACACATTGTTCAATTCAAAACTACAGTTACACCTAAAATTAGCCATATCCATATTAAAGTCATTTTCTTCTGCTTATTCCATAGTGGGTCGCGGGGAAGCTGGTGCCTATCTCCAGCAGTCTATGGGCGAGAGGCGGGGTACAGCCTGGACAGGTCCATATTAAAGTAATATTATAATTTTACTAACCATGTTTTTACTAACTGAAAGTAATATTATAGTTTTGGAGTGACACATCTAGAGGCCCAACTTGAATCTAATGGAGAGCGCTGAAGATTAGGGTGATGGCAAGGAGGGTTTCCAACCTCAAACTTGGAGCTCATAAAAATAAATAATGAAAATACTTGTGGAAACAAGCAAGAAGCTGGTCCGCAATAATAAAGGTTTGATCGATGTAAAGCCAAAAAGATTGTTCCATTAATTTTTTTAGAAAAAAAATGGAATTCAAAGGAAAAAAAAAATTTTTAAAAAGTTTAATTTTTTAAGGAAAAGAGACATGTCTCATTTCTTTTAAAGCAAAATAATTTTTAACAAAAATTTCCTAGAAACCTGATTCGTTTATATGTAAAAAAAAAAAAGACAGTTACCACAAACACAGCATTTATTACATTCAAAGCAGAATAAAAGCCCTACAGTACATCAATAGGCTATAGTCATAAGGCATCTGCAAGTATTATTTAAAAATAGAGTGCGTAGTGTTTATTTGAGCTCATTCTGATAACACGGCTCTGTGGGTGTATGCCTTCAAAGAAAGATTTAAAGTGCCATAGCAATACTACAGACTGGTACAGAAGAAGCAGTGTGGAGGAGAGTGAAGAGGGCAGCAAAGATGAGCAGAGTCATTACTGTGGATAAACAGGTGATGGTTCTAACCCCCGTCTGATGTGTGGGGCAGCGTGTGATGCTGGTCTGCATGAGGCCGGGCTTGTTTGTCGGAGAGGGTATCTGAGTGGGGCAGAGAGTGGGACGGATCGACGATGAGGGGGTCAGATACAGACGGAGCTAAATCCAGGGTGTTGTCTGCCGGATACAGCTGCATCACCGCCCCATCCTGGGCGTTTTCCTTACTGCATGACTGGCAGCTGCAGTGGAGGATCTTCTCCACCAGCTTGTCCACTCGTGGAGAATCCTCGCTGCTGGGGCACTCCAGAGTCACCTAAACGCACAAACAAACACATAAATACAAATAAATACACATGTCCAAGTCCAGAAGTTATTTTCTAATAGCTGATGTTCACTATCTATGTTTTAAAGTTATTGCTATTTTTCACACCTCATTTGAAAATAGTTAGCAGCTGTTCTCCTGCTTTCTGACAAGAACTATGCTTCTTGTAGTGCAGTGTAATTTTCTCATGATAATACCAAGAACATTTATTTTAAAATATAAAATATTCAAGGTGTGCATGATTGTTTATACAGTTGGCAGGGTTTATGTTTGATGCTTGAAAAACAAAAACAGAAAGAGGAAGGTAGAACACAAGGAAAGAAAGGAAGGAAACAAGAAATAGAGGAAAAAATGAGACAAGGAAGAAATGGAGGCAGGAAACCAGGAAGCAATGACAGAAAGAAGAGAGGCAGTATACGAGGATAGAAGAATAGGAGAAAGGAAAAACAAGAAGGGGAAAAAGTAATGGAACAAGATGGAAAGGAAGGACAAGAAGGAGGGATAATGGAAGGACACAACTAGGAAAGTAGGAACAATTGAGAGGGTAAGGATACTAGGAAGATGATAGAAAGAAACAAACAAACAAAGAAAAAGAAACAAACAAAGAAAAAGAAAGAAAGGAAGGACACAATGAGAAACAAAATGAAAGAAACAAGGAATGAAGGAAGGACAAAATGTAACAAAGGAGGGAAGAAAGTAAAGGAGGACACAGGAAAAGAAGAAAGGAAGGAAAGAGACAGGAAAGGAGGTGGAAAAGGCAGGTAGGAAATGATGGTGAAATCATGAAAGGAAAGAAGGAAGGACTGAAGGGGGACAACCTTTAGATAATACTATGGGGCACAAAATTTGGAAATGCAAATATTTTTCTACTCTCTTATTTTCCTTTTCCAGACTTATCCAGACCTGGAAAATACAGAAATCCAATTCCGCTCTTTTCAAGTCTGCGTAGAAACACTAAAAATACTTTTCATACTGACCAATGCCAATCGGACTCTCAGTGTAACACAGATGAACTTGGTCAACCCTTAACATAAAGTAGATACAAGCATAGATAAACCTACTGTGGAGGTTTGTGTTACACAGCCGGCTCCCCAGGCCTCACACAACTCCCCTCCCTCCCTCACTGTTTCCATTATCCTCTGAAAATGATCATTCAGCCATTTCAACAAGAGCCAGAGCATCAGGGAGCAGTGTCCTCTTTCGTGAGAACTGACTCTGCTTTGCTTCAAACTCAATTAGGTTAAAAGTCCTGTAACAACAATCATTTCTACAGAAAAAGGCATTCATTTCCACATAATCAGGAGGAAAGTGAGAGTGTAAACCCATGTTCGCTTGTCTTTGTTGTGCAGCAGGAGAGAAAATAAATAAATCTATCTGGTAACAGCGTTCTCCTCCAAGAGGATTAATATTTCCCACTGAAGCATGAGGTGACCTCACCTGCGATCCCACCCGCCATGTCTACCTCACCACAAAACCTTTTTTTTCAAGCCAAACAATTTCCTTTAGGATTCAAAGTTCCAATAAGCTTTCACAGAATATGAAATACCATCCTCTGCTCCATCTGCCGAGATTTGTTCATGTTTCCTTTACCTACGATTGTTTAAAGAAGCAAATGCGCCTCATCCCTCATGTGTGAGTTCGACAAGCGAGTGTTGGTGTGTGTTTGCTACGTGAGCTAATGTGCAATAACTCTTACCACTTCCCACTGTGTCTGGGCAGGCATGCAGGAGTCACAGTGCGCCAAGGATTCGGTGGACTGTGGGAACGTGTTTGGGACGCTGTAGCTGAAGCACTGGCCCAGACAGGCTCTGTATAAAGAGGAGGAGAGAGAGTGTGAACGCGCCTGCCTTACAGACATGATGTGCTTGAGTCGACCGAAGCGCTCGCGCCTGTGTAAGCAAGAGCTGCAGGGGGAAAAAAAAACAGAGCGCCTGAAATCTGAACTGATTTATAAAGTCTGAGGATTCTCGGAGGCCTTAGGGAAAACACACACTCACAAAATGGAGACTTGTTATTCACAAATGTAGTTTGGTTATCTGCAAATCTATGGATGGCAGAATTAATATCACATTTCAGATGAATGAAGCGAGCATTTCCTTTAGCTTACGGTGGTAAATGTTGCAAGGATGCAAATTTTACTTTCAAACTTTAACACCTCGACTACTTTTCCTCACAAAATCCAACATAAAAAGCCCGCATATCAATTATTTAACAACAGGCAAAAGTAGGTCATATCTGAAATAGCAAGTTATCTAATTTGGGGTAATTTGAGGCAAGAAATCTATAAACTTGTTTTCCAACATTATTTTGATGATTATTAGATTTTGATAAAATGTGATAAACAAATGTTAAACGAATATCTGTAAGAGAGTTTTACTTCACTAATATTTGTTCTCTTGCTGTTTGGCATTAGGTATTTTTTATACAGAACAAAGCTGCTTATACCAACATAAACAGAGTTTGCATTCAAATTCACAAAAAGAATAGTGATATGAGTATAAAATAACAATATGGAAGATGCACCAATTTTAGGCTTTACAGTACTCTTCATGTAACTTTCTCATTCCTGTAACATGATCCTCATTTTAAAGGCTATTATTTTTTTTTACTATACCTCCGTACAGAAAATGGAAAGATTCAGCGTTGAAAATATTAAAACAAAAAAAATGTGAAATGTCTCGATTCCAATTAACATCAGCGATGGTGCACGGAATAATATAAAATAATTTAAATAAAATAAGATCAACTACAAATTTAGAGCAAAATAAAAGTAAAGCTAAATAAAAATGTTATTAACAATTTAGCTAAAGATAACATTAAATGAAATTATACAAAGCAAAACAAGACAAAATAAAATTACGACTAAAATAAAATAAAATTAAGCTAAATACAAATTTAAAAAGCTACATACAACAAAAGTAAGAATAAAAAGAAAATAGCATAAACATAATATCAAACAAAATTTAAAAAATGAAAATAAATTATTCAGAATAAAATTAAATTATATTAAGCAAAACAAAAAAAATTAGAAAAATTATATAAATAAAAAAATGTAGAAAAAATAACAATTTAAACCAAAATAAACTAAAATCTGGGTCACAAACTAAGTGAGGCACGCCGTAAACATGTAAATAATTTCTAAATCCCTGTTATTTCCTTTCTGAACAACGGACAGAGGGACAGACAGAGAGGGCCTTCATCCTGACCTGTTATGAATAGAGCGAGGCTGACATCCTGTGTGCCCGACGATCTGCGTGATGTTCTTGGCTTCGCACCAGGCGCTCTTGTCAGGGAACAGCGCCAGGCGGTTGATGTGTGCAGGCGCTGCCGCCGAATGAAGCGCAAACAATGCGTAGCAAATCTGAATCCCCTGCCACATGGCTGCACCTACAGGGGAGGAAAATCACAGCATGTTACTGCTCAGATAACTGCATTCAAAATGATCCCGACTGGTCAGATTTCTGTCATGTTTTTTACATAGGTTTGTTTTTTAAACTTTGAATATTCTTGCTGTTGACTGACAACTTCCGTGTGATTATCAGATCAATCCCCACTGATCAGCTTTTATCCAGGTAGAGTTGCCTCATCTCCATGATTGAATCAGACAAGCTTTTAAATGAGTCTGTGAGATGAAAATCGTTTTCCTGCAGATGTAAAGAAACAAAGCTGGGAGGCAAATATTTGCTTTTCCTGGCTAAAACACCAGGGCAGTCCACAGCTCGCTTTCACTCTCTTCCTTTTAAAATGCCTCAACCAGTAACGTCATTTACGACCCACAAAATCATTTTCTCCTGCTGCTTATAAAAAAGTGCCTCGATGTCATCAACGTCCACTCCTTTGCATTCACTGTAGCACCTCCATCTGGCATTTATATTGTCCTACAGATATAATGTTCCCAGATTTAAAACATAAAGGAGATGTGGGACTGTTCCCTCATGAGAAGGAAATGCTCTGCCATACATCTAAAGTCCAGACATGAACTTCCTTCACAAAGAGCAACATTATAGGCAGTTATGGTATGACACATACAGAAGAGGCACTAAACCGAAAGTTCCTTCATTTTCAAGCGTTAATAAGGTATATTTCTGACTTTCAACATAAACATAACTGCCTTATTAACTACTATAATCATATACTGTATAAAATAACTACTTAGTGAAACTGAAATAATTTCAACCAATCCACAATATGTTCAAAGATTAAATATGTGAACACTTAAAATTAAACATGTAGCTCTTTCCAAATATTTGACTATTTGTGTATAAAGCTGGAACCAGATGTTTACATCCGTTGTACAAAAGGACACATAACTGTTCAGACTAAACTTCTCCTGTTCCAGGTCAGTTAGGGTAACCGGAATTATTTTTTTATTTGTTAAATGCCAGAATAATAATATATATTATATATTTTTGTTTTGCTTTGTTGAAATTTAGAAGTTTATATGTTTTCTTAGTATCAGATTTGATTTGCTTAGCTAACAAAAAGATGGTTAATGGAGTTGGGTTGGTATTCTCAAGCTCCCAAGATTCTCTGCCTTTTCTCCAAATGTTACAATGGTGCTCATGACAAAACACTTAAATTTCAGTTTCATCAGACCCCAGGACGTGCCTCCAAAAATTACAGTCTGTTTCCCTAAGTGCATTTGCAAACTGTAATCTGTCTTTTTACATTGCTCTGTAAGTAATGGCTTCTTCGTCTCAGAGTGGCATTCCAGTCCATGTCAGTACAGAACTTCTTTCACTGTTTTACTTTCACTATTAGCAGCTTCAGCCGCATCTTCACAAGACTTTTGGGGTTGATTCACACATTTTGGACCAATTTCCGTTCATCTCTGGGACAAAGAACCTGTCTTTCTTTCCTGAACAGAATGATCAGGGGACATTCCCACGCTGTTTATACTTGTGCATAATTGTTTGAACAGATGTTCGTGGCACCTTCAGGATTTTGAAATTGTGCCCGAGGTTTGTGGAGGTCTACATTTCTCTTCCAGATATTTAGCTGGTTTCTTTTTATTTTGCCATGATGTCACTCATGGGAGCAGTGAGTTCGAAGTTTGGCTTAAAATATGGCACGTCAAGGCATCATCATCTGGGCATCTTCATTGTCAGCGTATGTAAACTTCTGCATTTGAATGAACTGATAAAGAAATCTCTAATAAATGTTCTCAATCGGACTTAATCTCAAACAGTTATTTGTGCAACTCCACTCCACTCGGTTTCGCTCCACTCCACACAGAACCTGTTGTGTTTCCATTGACCCACTGGCAGCTGGAGCTATGGCTTGAAGCCCTGCCTCCAGCAGGTAGTGTAGTGTGCTGTGCCGCTATTACCATTACTTTGTTACACTGTCACATTAAAGTAATCTGCGTGAAACGATAATAAATAAAAAAAACGTTGTTAAAACAAAATAAAAATAATGTTTGTATCATTGTATGTGCAAGAATATCTTATATATGTTTTTTGTTCAAGTATAAAATGATCCACTGGGATAATTATCCACACCAAGGTCCAGCCAGAACTTATAAAATAAGGCTCAGGGGTTCTGATATGAGGGAGTGTGGCTGTAGAAACAGAGAGGAGAAATGCTGTTGCCTGGATGGTGAAGCTCCAAAGTTTGCCTTAAGAAGTTACAATTTAGGGATTTTTGAGGACGTTTTTGTCTCAGCCATGGCAATAATGAGCACAAGGACTTGAAAGAGCAAAACCGCGTGAAGTTAGTTTTAGGCTAGATATTCCTGCTCCGCAGATTCACCGGGGCTTTTCTCTCGGTTAATCCGAGGCAAGCAGTCTGATTACGGGCAGCTGCTCTCTGCCTGCTCCCTCCTGCAGACGCTGGTTCGCTTAAGGACAGTCAATACATTTTAAAACCAAACACGCTGTTTCATTGTTGGATTGTTTTGTTTGTTTTGGGGGAAATGTTTGTGCATCTGAACAGCTGATTTTCTTTATGTGTGATCAGTTGATTTAGGAAGTAATTAAATACAGCGCTCTGTCTGCGTGTAATTCAGAAAGCTGATGTGTCATGTTCCTTTTCATTTAGACTTCAAACATGGTTTAAATTTTAAAAAGGGTTTAAATTTTATTTTCGATTTGACCCCCCCGGGGCCCTTTTGGTCACCTTTTAAATTAATTTTGTAGTTTCCCTTTTTTAGTTTTTAGTTAACTTTTTCTCTGCACGGGGGCCGGAAAAACTTCTCATTTCTCCATGTCCCATGGCCAATCAGTGAACAGCAGTCTGTTCACGTCACATGTAGTAACCGTTACAGAAAAAAACAGTAATGAAAAATGTTCGCAAAGCAGGCGCAGTGGGGTGGGGAGCCGGGCCAAATGGAGCCAGTGGAAAAGGGGCATTAGTTGAGCTGAGTAAATTTTAAGTACCATTTTGAGTCATAGACTTTTACTGATTATTTTATATACTGTTTCCAATGCTGCCAAACTTTGATGCAATCTTCTCTGAAATATATTTAATGTGTTTCTTTTAAAGTTAATTCAAAAGTTTTTCTTTGCACTTTTTCTTCATTTTTACTCATTTTATGTCTAGCAGACTACTAAAAATATTCATAGAAAGGTGTTTTTCTTAGTTAATCCACTTCCGTCTGACCTGTGAATTATATCTGTAACCACTACTGTCAGCTTCCCACAAAGGTACACGTTGTTCCAATTTACCTGAATAATGATTAATGGACTGATGATATTGAAAAGTATTTGGCACCGTTTGGGAGGTTTCCAACGAGCAATTAGCTGGAAAGTTGTGATGCGAAATGATCAACTCTCAGGTCCCGCGTTGGGCCTTTGCTCACTTTGTGTTCATATGTGTTCAGACCAATAAACGTGTCATCTTCATCTTTTTTTTAATAAACAGTGCAAATGATTACCACATTGCATATGACGCACTCAAATTAAACTAACGATAGCTACGTTGTTACATTAGCATGATTAAAAAGGCATTAAACCAAAAGATAACTAACTGATAACCCTAAAGAAAACCCAGAGACTTCAGAACCCAGCTAATAAGTAAACTGATCCACTTAATTTTGTTAGAGAACGTCAAAGAACAAACAGCATCACAAGGAACACAGCAGATTGTGAAAGAAGGTGCATTGTTTTGAATTGAATCAATTTGGCCTATATGCAAACATGTATGGCAGAAAACTAACAGCACCCCCCACCTGCTTATGGCAGCATCATGCTCTGGGGATGCTTTTTAACAGCAAGAACAGGGAAGCCGGGGTTTACGTCAGGTTGGATGGTGCTAAATACATTACGGTCCAGGAAGAAAACCTGTTAGAGGCTGCAAAAGACTTCAGACTGAGGCTGAGGTTCGCCTTCCAGCAGGAGAACAACCCTAAACGCACAGCCAGAGGTACAATGTAATGATAAAATAGCATATTCCTTTGTTAGAATGGCCCAGTCAAAGTCCAGACCTAAATCTAATTGAGAATCTGTGGGATAATTAAAAATAGATGTTCACTGATGGCCCTCATCCAATCTGACCAAGCCTGAGCAAATTAAAAATTTAAGACTGTGGATCTGCAATGCTTAAAGGTGGTTCTGCAAAGTTTTTCTTAGAGGGACTGAAGACAAATGCACGCCACACTTTATGGGTTTTTATTTGTAAAAAGGAAAAAAAAATATATGGATAATTTCCCTCCATCTTCACATCTTCTTTGGTGTGCCACATAAAATCTCAGTAAAAAAAAACAATAAAGTGTGCTGTTGGAATGTGACAAAATGCAAAAAGGTTAAAGGGGTGTGAATATTTTTGCCTCTTTTTAAAAATAAAACGACTCATTGTCAGTTTAGTTGGTGTAGTTTATTTGAATTTCATTGTTTTCTAAGTAGCCTTTCTAGCCATGTTAAAACGCATTGGAATGGAGGAGAAATTGTCCGCGTTTAAAATGAATAAAAAACAAATCCAACATTAATTTTCAAAGTAATAAAACACTTGTAGAGGTGTGGGGTTAGTCGGGGGCACCTACCAGCGCTCATCATCCCCGAAGTGAAGAGCCTCCTGCGGCTGAACTCTGCGCAAAGTCCCGCTGAGCCTCAATCCCAGAGAAATGTAAGGATGCGGGCTGCCTCTGTGCTGACAACCAAAGAACAGAAAGCGACAATAATAATCCGAACTCAACCGGTCACAGAACAGCTACATCATCCGGAAAAGAAGCGGCACCGTGCGTCGCTGTCCGAGTCCGGAGGGAGGAAGGAGACGGATGGGGAGATAGATAGAGAGGCAGAAGGCTATCTCATCTCCGAGCCCTTCAGCTCAGTCTGCCCCTCCCCTTCAGTGTTGAGTTTCTCTGTAACTCCTCTGGAAAACACTTTCCAAGTTGTTGTGTTTCGTTGTAAAACTCTCATGCAAGGGGTTGAGGCGCGGCTGAGCCCTCAGACAGGCGTCCTGCTGCGCCGTTTCTGGGAGAAACTAAACGGGGAGGAGGGTTAGGGGAAGGCAGGGAGAGAGGAGAGAAAGAGGAGGAGGAGGGAAACTGCTGGAAAGGTTTCAAATGTTTCCCTAAAGTGGAGCCATCATATTTACTCTGCAAATGTGCAAATGCAACAGGATTAAACACACAAGGCGTGTTTACAGACATCCGCACACATCTGGCATTGCTTTGATAACATGTGCTTTCAGATTTTGTAATTGAACATTAATAACAGCGTATAATAATGATGTATGGCTGGAAAACAGATGTGAATGCTGCCTTGTTTCTGTAACCCCGGAACATTAAAAGAAAGTTTGAGATGTTGAAATTGCTCAAATAGCTGGTTACTAAACAGAAGCTCATGACAAATTGATTTATTTGAGGTCTGGAGTGAAACCACAGAGAGCCTCATGAGCATGTGATGTGCTGAGAGGCATTATGTTCCCTGGTTTGGCTGACCTGTGGGTGAGCCCTCCTTCAAATCTTATTTAAAACAGAATGCAGGAAATATTAGGCTAACCTTTAGAGTTTTTTTTTTAATCTGTCTCATCTCTAGGTAAAAAACTTCAGGTCAAACCTTAAATAAATAGAAATAAACACATACACTTACTAAAAGTAAAATTATAGGAATGATGACATAAAATGTGATGCTGTTCTCTAGACAGTACCGTAAAATGCAACAATGAAATGCAACAATAACACAAAGAATATTATATTTATTATTGGGATATTAAGAAAAGCATGCCCACAGTATGATGCTGTCACCACCATGTTTGACTGTGTGTTCAGAGTGATCTGCAGTGTTTTCTGCAACATGTAGTGCTTTGAATGTAAGCCAACCTCTCTTGCGCTTTCTTTTTATGTCATTTCTGGGTTAAAAAAGGCTGGTAGGTAAAATCTGAAATCTATGGAAAGAAAACAAACCTGGTAAAATTATAAGAATGACAACATAAATTGAGATCCAATTCTTTGCACAGTACACCACAAATCACTTTTATATTTCATGACAGTAGAATATAAGGTCGAAATACAAACAAAAAATAATGAATCCATAACTCATAAGAGTATTGCCACAGCATAATGCTGCCAACACCATCTCTTATTCTACCATCTAGTTAAGTCTGAACATCGTTAACACCTTATTAAGTTATTTATAAAATAATGTTTGCATGAACAGCTATAGCATTTTTAAACTTGGCAGATGTCTACTTGTATTCTTGGCCTTGCTGTGACCAGCATATAGGAGGGATGCTAAAGAAAACACACAACTAAAAATACATGCCTATTATTTGGTATTAAACAACCCACACTGGCAGCATCTTGTCTCTAGCTAATGCTCAAAGGTCCAACGCCACGTGATTCTTTTTGAGCCTGTTCTATTCAGAAGCATCAATATATCTTTTTAAACTATTCCCAGCTGAAGTCCAGTTATCTGTTCTGTCTCGGTTCGCTTCATCAAGCCTCATCCAACTTGAGTTAAAGGCACCAAGTGAGATGATTTCCACAAGTCAGTTCCCCTTTAGAGTTGTTCACTGCAAGTAAGATAATTACTATTCAGAATCTCTCAGCAGAACGACACTACTTAATATTAGCACTGTCTGTTTAATTGAAAGGGTGAAGGCTCTTTGAAAGGGCAGTGGTGGAGGATAAAATATTAAATACCCAAAAAGTTGAGTAGTTTTCAAAAAAATTTACAAAAATCGCCTTAAAGTATCTTTTAAAAAGTTCCTTTAGTTTCAGACTCATATGCTTTTAACAAACCTAATCTCTAGGCTCCAGTCATGCAGCTGAACGTCAGCTCCTGTAGCTCAGTGCAACTTCACACGTTTAGTGAAAATTCACAGTAAAAGTGATACATTTTCCTTAGGGGGAATTATGTGAGAAACTATCTGCAGCTGAGACATCCAGATCTTCAAGCTGCAGCTGCCCCCAGCTCCTGGGGTGAAGAGTTCACTGCTTCTAATGTGTGTTTAAAATTAAATTTCTCTTTCGTCTTGTGGTGGAATCATACAGATGGGTCCAATGCAGAAGTAAAATTCCTGTGTATTTTAAAGGCATGTTTGGAGAATAAAGGAATTGTTCTTTGGGTACTTGCACATAACAAAAAGCCACACAATTCTATTTAAGCAAGCACTTGGAGACAGTAACATCTGATAAACAATTTTCAGAACTCATATAAGTGAACACTTATGATTGGGAGGTGGGATTTGATGAAGGTTATTAAGACACTCCTAATATTTAGATTTTGGGTAGAAAATCTCAACGAGCAACATTCCTTTTCTCCCACCCAGCGCACCTTTGCTCGCAGGTGTTCGGCCTGACTCACGTCCACCCCTATCGGTTTCACGCTTCACCTGCTAACCACTATTTTAATGGTTGGGGGATGAGTGACACGGTCTAATTCCTGGCAGGGTTACCCTGTGCCAGATGCATCTCAGCACAACCGGCACTGAAGAAACGGGCCTTTGAGCACACACACACACACACACACACTGGACCAGGCCCTGTTCCCATTGTGCGCAGGAATGTATGTGCTTACATTACTGACAAAACTGTTGCTGTGATGAAAAGGGAAATATGAGTGTCTGTGTAATGGAGAGGGTGCAGGCAGCGGTGTTCGCTTTGATGTGAAAGTGTTCAAAATGTGTTACACTCCAATGTGAAAAGTGCAGAACTCACCTGTTAGTAATAAGGACCGGGTTCCAGTCCAGAAAGGGCATTTCTCTGCATTCCACAGATTCTGCTCCACCAGGGTGGCTGGATAGATGTGTGCTTAATATCACACACACACAAAACGTTCTCCTATAATTCTGCAAACCCATGAAACCTCTCATTAGTAAGGAGACACACTCCAGATAGCTTTATGCTATATAGTCGGCAGATACACACGACCCAAGAAGTGATGTGTAGATAAATCCTTTTCAGCTGTAGAGATAAAAAGGTCTTGGTAATAACAAACTCTTCTTTGCAGAAATCACAGTCTAAAACAGGACAATGCAGGTTGAATCATGTTTGGTCTACTTTTAAGAAAGTAAAAAAACAACAGTGGGTCTCTGTCTTCTCTGTATATCTGAAAGAAGTCCATCTATCTGCCCATATCTTAGCAGAACCAACGGCCAGAGAAGAATGCTGGTGGCTCATACTATTTACGCTGAAAACGTAACCGCAGCCTTTATGTGTTTTATTGTGAAGGAAAAGGATACTTGGTTTTCAAACATTCATCAACTAGAAAACTGAAAGGTGTGGTGTGTATTTGTGGCCAGTCCCATTTATTTGATACCTCTGAATAAAATCCAGAGCAACCAACAGCCTACAGACGTCACCTACATTGTAAACAGAGTCCGCCTGTGCATAATTCACAGCATAGACCCATATGATCTGTGAAGGACTCAGAGGTTTGTTAGAGAACATTAGTGAACAAACAGCTTCTTGAATACAAAGGAACACAGCAGACAGGTCAGGGAGAAGGTTATGGAGAAGTTTAAAGCAGGGTTAGCTTATAAATCAACTTCTCAAGCTTTGAACATCATACAGAGCTCCGTTCAATCCATCTAAAAATTATAAGAGCATGGCACAACAGCAAATCCTACCAAGACATGTCCGTCCACCTAGACGGACATGCTAAGCAAGAATATAAATCCAAGAAGGAGGTAACTCTTCTTGGTAACTCTGAAGGAGCTGCAGAGATCCAGAACGAAGCTCAGAGAATGCGTTGACAGGACACCTATTAGTGTGTTCTCAAATGGGCATTTATGGAAGAACAGCGAGATTATTAAAAGAAAAACATAAGTCTCTTTTGCAGTTTGCCAGAGGCCATGTAGGGGAAACAGCAAACTTGGTACAACAGGGTTCTGGTCGGCTTACATCTATGGCAGAAAACTAAAACTGAATATCACCCTGAAAACACCATCCCCTTGTGAAACAGTGGTGCCAACAGCAAGCTTTGCAGGGGGGTTTATTCAGCAGGGAAATGGCAGCTGGTCATAGTAGATGAGAAGATGGATGGAGCTATATACAGTCTTGGAAGAAAGGCTGCAAAAGACTTAAGACTGAAGAGGAGGTTCACCTTTCACCAAGACACCATATTTAAACATACTGCCAGGGCAACAATGCAATGATTTAGATTTTTAAAACAAGTCAAACAGATAATGTTAACATCAATGGGAAAACACTGTATTAGTGGATACCATCAGTCTATGGTTTCACACCAGTGTTGTTAGGTTTGGTGGAGTTACTTTGGTTCAGCATGCAGGTTGTATCAGTCAGCTGATGGTGAGTCTGCTGGGATCACTTTCAAACCACTGATATTAAAAGCACAGGAACATACCAATGTCTCTGCTGTTGCAAAAGTGATTCAAAATCTAAATGTTTACTTTCTTCTTGGAGGAGCTAAAGAGGCCCAGCTGATCTGGAGGACAGATCTTAACTGCGAGTAGAAGCACGGACATCCTTCAGCTGAATAAAACAGCACCAAGTGTAACAGCGGTCTGGTGTAAAAATGTAGACTGTTAATACATCCTAACATAGTGTTGTAATTATCCTGCAATATGGAGTTGTTGGGCTAAAGTTGGCTAAAATCAAGCGAGTATGCCTGACTAGCTGTTAGCTTTAACTACCCGAGGAATTTACATTGTCAACAAGGTCATGGTGGTCCTTCTTTCTACTAAACGTATGGGAACTTTAGAGAACCTAATTTCCAAATGTCTAAACTAACTCTTTAATGTGCTGCAACAGCCTAGTCAAAGTCCACACCTAAATGCAACTGAGAATCTGCGGCAACACTTAAAAATCCAGTCCAGGAAATCCAGGAAACAGGAAAAAGATGTGCAAAGCTGGTAGATATAGACCCCAATATGTTGGATCTTTTCTTTCTTTCTTTCTCTTTCTTTCTTTCTTTCTTTCTTTCTTTCTTTCTTTCTTTCTTTCTTTCTTTCTTTCTTTCTTTCTTTCTTTCTTTCTTTCTTTCTTTCTTTCTTTCTTTCTTTCTTTCTTTCTTTCTTTCTTTCTTTCTTTCTTTCTTTCTTTCTTTCTAACCTGTCAACATCAGCTTTGTTCCTCTGCCAAATGCATGTCTTTATTCAATCATTCAGTACAGCTATTCATACTCCCACTCTCTGTACGGGCTGCAGATGCTGAACCTGGCTCTCTTTCCAAAACAGCAGGAGTTTGAGTCTCCCAGCTCATTAACACAGAGCATTGCCTTCCACCCCCACACTTTCACACAGGAATGGAAAGAAGAGAGAGACAGAGCATTTTATGCATTTATGCAATAATGTTTATTAAATATACATTTATTGTATTACAAGACACACCATGTGGGCATCGTTGGATGTTTGTGCCAAGAAGGAGACAAGCTGTATGATTAATCAACTGACAAAGATGAGATTCTCATTGTCTTCTTCAGTGTTTCATTACTGGTCCTTAAAAAAATGAGAGAAGTTATAAGAATGATCTTTTAGTGTAAGAAACACCAAATTCTCCACTGTGTACTAACCTTAACCATACGACCATGAATCAGATATGGTGACCTGAAGTCATGCTGGCAATTGCTGTATCCCATTCCCAACCCCAGGCCCGACCCGAATGACACAGGCCACGTTCGACCTGGTAAGAAGGGGGGGAAAAAACAAAATCACATCTGCTTGTTTTCACAAAAAAAAAAAAATGCTGAAAACTTTAAACGCTTACGTTTGAAGAAGAGGACGGAGAACACGATGCCAACACTGATGCCTGTCACTGCAAACATTAAAAAAATATATATAACTATTGTGATTTTATGTGACAGACCAACACAAAGTGGTGCAGAAATGAACAGGATAGCAGTGAGGAGAACACTTGTATTCAGTCCCTTGAATGCTGAGTGGCAGAAAACTGCGTGTTCGAGGTGATGTGCAGAGTTAGTGGTTGCATCATGGTGCGGCAAGGGTGGCAAAATCATGCTGGGAAGATCCTGGAAGACAACCTGTCAGCCGCCTTAAAAGATGTGGGACGTGGGGGGGGTCTTATTTCGCAGGACAGATACTAAATATACAGCTAACGTAACAAAGGAATGGTTTAAATCACAGTATAATCATATATAATCGGCAATCTAATTGCAAAAATATAATTGCAAAAACATCCCCACAGCATGATGCCGCCACCACCATATTTCACAGTGAAGTAAACCTCAGGAGGGTTGAGTACAAGTGGATGCTACAGTGTTCAATTTTCATTTATAAAAAAATTCCTTCCACTTAATTAGTATGCAATATTATGACTTGATCAAACATGAAATCACTCAAAAACACAAAAAAACTAAAAATAAGTTCAAGGGGTTTGTCTGGCATGTTACATCTGTTGCAAAACCTTCCTGGTATAGACAAAAATGGCATGGAGGTAAAGAAGGAAACCTAAGGGGGGCATGAAGAGTGGGAAACTGGGCTACAAAAGGGGAAAATTAAGGAGGTCCGTTTGTCTGTGGCGACCAGTGAGGGTTATTAGAGAGAATGTGTGCTAAGCTTCACCTCACTGCAGGCCACACCACACCCAACAGCCGGCCGACCAACACACAAAAAGCCATTTAGGCCCCTGCGGCTCCTAATTGGATACAGAGAACTATGCAGCATGACCAGCGTGCCTTAACCAGAACCCTCAGTCTGTTTATTACACAGTTTACACATGTCAAACAAGACCACAAAACCCTCAGCTCATCTTTATTATCAGTACACATCAACAATAACTTTCCTCCCATTTCAAGCAATGACTCAGTTAAAATCTAAAGACTTTCCATCTGGTAAAGCCCAAGCGTTCCTTTGCTCTTCAGCCAGAACGTTTCTGAAGCCTCTGATTTTCCACTGTCAGAAATACAATGGAGACTTTTTGGGGGAAAATGAGAGGGTAGATCAATATCTCATTCTGGCATCTTTTCTTTTGTCTGGATTTCTCCTCGGGGACTGAAGTATAACAAAAACATTTGTACATGAATCAAGTAAAATGTATAACCCCCTCAGACCTAAAAGGACTCGGTGGGCTTTTCCAGCAAATGAAGTCCAGAGCTGTTTAATTGCCCTGTTATTCGCTGGTTGAATTATTTTTAGCAAATGACTTCAAAAAGGCAGTCATTTTCAATCAGTTTGATCGAATACTGTACCTCGAACCCTAACCCCAACTGTTTTACTCTGGCGAATGTTTCTGCTCCACGCTGTTGTTTTTAACCAATACCATGACTTCAAATTCCTTTTTTTGTTTCAGTCATTAGTTGTATTTGGAGACCACACTTGAGGCAGGACACAAAAATGTGTTTACTAAGCGTTAAGCTGGAAATAAAAAGGGAATGTGACTCAAAGCCTTGTTAAGTGTGTTAACAGATTTCAAAACTACAGATGATGAAGCTAATTGACTAGTTTACCAATGCTGGTGTTTCAAAACTCCAATCTTCATTCATTTTAAAGGAAAAATACAGCCTCATATTATAATATAGGGCTGAAACAATTCATCGGATTAATCGTGATTAATCGATTATTGAAATATATACAGCCTCTAAAAGATACCATTTGCTAAAACCACACCACACTCAGAGCAGTAATTAGGGCAAAACTTTACAAAAAACTATATAAACTTATCATTTACGATAAAAACCTTGTCTGTCTGTAAATATGCTCTATCCAGAACTCCTCGAGTGCCAGAGTTTTAGTTTCACTTCATTCAAATTCTGCAAACAATTTCCTATAAAGCACCTTTTTCTATCCGGTTATTAATCGTACTCGTACTCGTCGTCTTCCGCTTATCCGGAACCGGGTCGCGGGGGCAGCAGACTCAGCAGAGACACCCAGACGTCCCTCTCCCCAGACACCTCCTCTAGCTACTCCGGGGGGAGCCCAAGGCGTTCCCAGGCCAGCCGAGAGACATAGTCCCTCCAGCGTGTCCTGGGCCGTCCCCTGGGCCTCCTCCGGGTGGGACATGCCTGGAACACCTCCTGAGGAAGGCGTCCAGGAGGCATCCGGAATAGATGCCCAAGCCACCTCAACTGGCTCCTCTCGATGTGGAGGAGCAGCGGCTCTACTCCGAGCCCCTCCCGAATGGCCGAGCTCCTCACCCTATCTCTAAGGGAGTGCCCGGCCACCCTACGGAGGAAGCTCATTTCAGACGCTTGTATCCGGCATCTCGTTCTTTCGGTCATGACCCAAAGTTCATGGCCATAGGTGAGGGTAGGAACGTAGACCGACTGGTAAATCGAGAGCTTCGCTTTTCGGCTCAGCTCTCTCTTCACCACAGCGGACCGGCACAGCGACCCCATTACTGCAGCAGCCGCACTGATCCGTCTGTCGATCTCCCGCTCCATTCTTCCCTCACTCGTGAACAAGACCCCGAGATACTTGAACTCCTCCACTTGAGGCAGGAACTCCCCTCCAACCTGAAGAGGACAAGCCACCCTTTTCCGGTCGAGTACCGTGGCCTCGGACTCGATTATTAATCGATTAACCAAAAAAATAGTCAACAGATGAACTGTTAGTTGCAACCCTAATATTTACATCCACCTAAAATTCTCCAACTTCCACCTGCAAAGTAGTTTTATTTGCAAAATCCAAACACAAATTACACACGAACTGTTTAAACCATGAAATAATAGCAATATTACAGGAATCTTATCAGATAACAGTTAAGTCCACAATTATTCATACCCCCTTGTAGGGATGGATTTGAAGCAATCTATGAAATTGAAACATGTTTCTTCTGACTGGAAGTAATATTAACATTTTGGAGTGGTCGACTAGAATCTTTGGAGAGAGCTAAAGATCAGGGTGATAGCAAGTAGGCTTTCCAACCTCAAACTAGGAGCTCATCCCCAAAGATGAATCAAAACACCAGAGGAAACATGCAATCAGAGGAAAGGTGTGATTTCTTTCTTTTCTACACTTTTTTTTATTTTCCTCATAATTTCGGAAGACAGCTTTTATTTGTTTCGCAGTTACTGCGCATATTTATAGCAATTACAGTGTAATTAAGTTTTTTTTTTTTTTACTTTAACAAGCTGCTTCCTTAGCAACACATACATGTGGACATGTAGGACATGAAGGACAGCTTCTGCTCTCACTTAACCCACCTGAATGTATGCGATGTAAAGCACTAATGTTTCCAATAAGGTGCGTGATAGTGGCATCTTTGATGTAATAAAACTTGTGTTTATAAGCAAAAACAAAGCAGCTGCTTTGTGGCATTTCTCTGAGCTCAGCGTACAAAGCTGTCAACTGTGCCAAGGTGTCTGGTTGCCAGAGAAAATCCTCAGCACATGTTTGGCTCCAGGAAAATATATCATACCAGAGTAAAAGGAGGAGTTATCCTGCAGAGGATGTGCATTGTGCTTCACTGTGCAACAAAAGAAGTGAGCTGAACCTGTTTTACGTGTCTCTAAAGGTCAGAATTAAACACAGAACCAGTGAGAAACCAGTTTTACAAGCTGCAAGCCTCTTTGCTCTTTCTGCCTTTAGCAACATTCCTTTTTTAACAGAAAACAACTGGGTTTATTTGAGCTGTGATATTTTATCTCATGGCTACCAATGAGACAATGTCATGCAAGCCTACAGAGACAGCATGGCACTGGTTTAACAGGCCTTAAATGCACTATTGAGTTTAGTTTCACAAGCTAGATTCTGTGTCTTTGCAGATTTAGCATAGACCACCAAGGCTGATCGAGGTAGTCTGCACCCATGCCACCTCTGCTGTGTAGCGAGATTATAGATGCCTCCCTTTCTGAGAGCCTCTGCTGACCAACTGGCCCTCGTCTTCACTAAGATCTTTAACAAGTATCTGGAGCTGTGTGAGGTCCCCTCGTGCTTCAAATGCTCCACCATCATCCTGGTCCCCAAGAAACCTCCATCATGGGGTTAAGTGACTACAGGCCTATCTATATACAGACAGGAGGTGGACCGGCTGGTCGACTGGTGCGGTTAGAACCACCTGGAGGGGCACGGCGTGTGGCATGGCTGTAGAGCGCGCTACCCAAAAACGAAGACCTCAGTCCTTGTTGCAGCTGTTCCGGATTTGAGGCCCGACCCCGGAGACCTATCCGGCACGTAATAAAAATAAAGACCACTAGTTCCGCAAAAAAAACCCAAAAAGAACCACCTGGAGCTTAATCTGCTCGAAACAGTGGACATCCGGAGAACACCCCCCACACTCTCTTCCCTCACCATCCTCAACAACACTGTGTCTAATGTGGATCACTGCTGTTATTATCCATTATGGTTTGGTTTAACTTAGCCACAAAACAGGACAGGTCCAAACAACAATGAACAATCAGGTCTGCAGAGAGAATCCTCAGGAATGACCTTCCATCCATTCAGGGCTTGTACAGGTTTAGGGTCAGGAAAGGGCAGCTAATATCTCTGCAGACCCCACACATCCTTGACACAAACCGTTTACACTCTTACCTTCAGGTCAGCGCTACAGAGGGCTATCTGCAAAAACGAGCCGCCACAGAGACAATTTCTTTCCACAGGTTGTCTCTCTGATGAACACTTAACAGTCAGAGTCCTCAGATTGATACCATGCATCTTTGCATGAATTCAGTCATGTCTTTCTCTTTTGTAAAAACTCTGTAAATGTACATATTTACAAAATAAACGTATTTTTACTTCCCTTCTTATACATTTATATTTAATATTGCTTAATTGAGAGCAAAGTGGAAGTCAAATTCCCTGTTTCTGTGCACAACCTTGGTAAATAAAACTGATTCTGATCCTTGTTCTGGACCCCCATTCCGTACGCAAACATTGCTTTTTCATCCCTTAATGAAGGAGCCCTTCATGACAACCATCTTTAGTACTTATTAAAAGATTGTTTCAATCTCATGACCTGCTGCATACTTGATTCATACCCAGACACCAGCTTCAGGCTGCATTCATGAGGAACATGAGTAAGTACAATTCAGACACTGCTAGCCCCACGTATGCAGATACAGCTACGTATCTAATTAATTAAGCACATTCTCAGATAAACAAAAACACCAATCTAAACACTTTAGATATGGCCTGTTTTTTGTTTTGTTTTTTGCAATCCTTCTGAGAAAATCCTTTTGGCAAAAATTGCACCTCAAGGTGACCTTGCTGAGAAGCCCATTCCTGGAAAATTGGCGACTTATTTTACTGTTTACGTTTTTTAATAATTAGAGAGGCACCAATCAATCAGCCAGTAGTCTACTTTTCCATGACTGGCTCGCATTGGTGTTTAGCAGATCAAATACTGAAACATCTGATGCTTTTCTATTTATTAGTTTTATCAAAATTAAAAAGTCAATTTCAAGCACTTTGATACACTATGCCTGAGTATAATAAAAATCAGATGAAGGTCAGGGCGATATGCGTTGATGCATTAGTGGAGAATTCAACTCTTACCTCAATCAAGGAACCTGCTGAACATTTTTGTTTCGTTTATGTGTTGTCATTCTTAGCAAAATAACCTGTATTAGTCTAAATCTTAATTGGTAGGTCAGACCTCAAACAAACCCATTGCTGAGGTTTTTTCTTTTGTTAAAACCAACATAAATGCTTTAGATTCGCAAACTGCCATCAGTTGTCAGCTTCTTATCCACTTGTGGGGGCATTAAATGTGTATTTCACACATGGCTTCTGCAGATTGTTGAAAGACGGTGTAATATTCACATGTAGTTGTTACTCAGAGTCTGGGATTCACAAATTTTAAGATCCAATACAAATTGGAAACTCATTGTCAACATGTCCTGATGCAGAAAATTGTAACTGGGGGAGTTTATTTTATTTTTACGATGTCAAGGTAACACAAGTACTACGTGAGGAGATAGAACAGAAATTAATTTAACAGAAGTGCTTCTCAAGATCTGGGATGATCCACAGATATAATAAAAGAGTCCACTGAAACATACCCTTGTATCTAAATCAGGATATGTTACTTATCACCAAGATTTTGAAAAAAATATGTACATTAATGTGATTAAATTACGAAAACGCAGAAAAAATTAGACTCGTGAATTAATGCAGTTATAAGTGCATTTCTTTTTTTAGGTTTTAGATAAATTACAGAGTAACGAATGGAGAGTCTGGAAACATTTTAATTCGTCTAAAATACAAGACAAGATTGCAAATCCACTGCTGTCTCTTCTCCCCACAACTTACTACTTCTCAAAGACTGATGAAACTTTATCGATAACAGATTTTCTTAAATACAAACAATCGCTATTTTCATTCATTCATCTTTGACCTTAGCAACATTAAACAGTTTCAGCCTAGTCAGACTGATAACCAGCTTAAAAAGACCTCAATTAAACTCTTAGCGGATTTTAAACTGTAAAAGACACTGCTGAATTATTTCGGCCAGCAACAAAACATTACATGTCAATAAAGGAGCGATATTAACCTGTTTTTACAGCTGTGTCAGCAAGACAGCGGTCCCATTTTCGCCCATGCTCGTCTGCCATGTTTCCGGATATGTCGGAGAACCACGAGAGTATCGCGAGAGCGTCATGAAGTCACGCAAATCCTCAGTTTGATTCGAGTTCTTGACATTTTAGAAAATTACCTTTTGTTTAAGAATATAGCTCTTTGGCTTTTGATCACTTTGATCAGCCATATTTTTTGCTATGTTTTCTTATATTTATTAACATTTTTTAAAGAACACACATTTCTTGGCATTCCTCAAATAGAAATTAATAACATTTAAATGACCACCTGAAAAATTTCATTTAACAGAACATAACTGCACAGGTGAGCATTTAAGATGACGAATATGACCCCCCCCCCCTTACTTTTTTGAAAACAGCCTTTTCACACAAATATAATTCTACTTTCACAGTCATAAAAAATCTCAGCTTTTTATCAACTATTTGTTGTTGACATATTTTCATAAGAATGTAGAATAGAAAATAGATTATTTTAAACGTTCTTTCAAAACAAACAAACAAACAAAAACAGTGTTTGTAGTTTCTCTATTGGAAACTACAAACACTGTAGTTACACAAAGAGTACTATATAGCATCTTCTAGTAAACATTTTAATGTGGTGTTTGAGTGCATTGAATGCTGACAATAACATTATTTACTTATTGCTAATTGTTTTAAGCCTAATCACTGGGCAAACAGGCAAATCAGACTGGTTTTCTGCCCTACTACTGGAACATAGTTGTGTGTGATGTCCTTTTGAGGTCTGGGTTCCAATTTCCAAGGTACACCACTTATTTCAATGCTTAAGTTACATGTAGACCTCATTTAGACATCGGTCACTGTTATGTATATACAGGGGTTGGACAATGAAACTGAAACACCTGTCATTTTAGTGTGGGAGGTTTCAAGGCTAAATTGGACCAGCCTGGTAGCCAGTCTTCATTGATTGCACATTTCACCAGTAAGAGCAGAGTGTGAAGGTTCAATTAGCAGGGTAAGAGCACAGTTTGGCTCAAAATATTGAAATGCACACAATATTATGGGTGACATACCAGAGTTCAAAAGAGGACAAATTGTTGGTGCACGTCTTGCTGGCGCATCTGTGACCAAGACAGCAAGTCTTTGTGATATATCAAGAGCCACGGTATCCAGGGTAATGTCAGCATACCACCAAGAAGGACAAACCACATCCAACAGGATTAACTGTGGACGCAAGAGGAAGCTGTCTGAAAGGGATGTTCGGGTGCTAACTCGGATTGTATCCAAAAAACATAAAACCACGGCTGCCCAAATCACGGCAGAATTAAATGTGCACCTCAACTCTCCTGTTTCCACCAGAACCGTCCGTCGGGAGCTCCACAGGGTCAATATACACGGCTATAGCCAAACCTTTGGTCACTCATGCCAATGCCAAACGTCTGTTTCAATGGTACAAGGAGCGCAAATCTTGGGCTGTGGACAATGTGAAACATGTATTGTTCTCTGATGAGTCCACCTTTACTGTTTTCCCCACATCCGGGAGAGTTACGGTGTGGAGAAGCCCCAAAGAAGCGTACCACCCAGACTGTTGCATGCCCAGAGTGAAGCATGGGGGTGGATCAGTGATGGTTTGGGCTGCCATATCATGGCATTCCCTTGGTCCAATACATGTGCTAGATGGGCGCGTCACTGCCAAGGACTACCGAACCATTCTTGAGGACCATGTGCATCCAATGGTTCAAACATTGTACCCTGAAGGCGGTGCCGTGTATCAGGATGACAATGCACCAATACACACAGCAAGACTGGTGAAAGATTGGTTTGATGAACATGAAAGTGAAGTTGAACATCTCCCATGGCCTGCACAGTCAACAGATCTAAATATTATTGAGCCACTTTGGGGTGTTTTGGAGGAGCGAGTCAGGAAACGTTTTCCTCCACCAGGATCACGTAGTGAACTGGCCACTATCCTGCAAGAAGAATGGCTTAAAATCCCTCTGACCACTGTGCAGGACTTGTATATGTCATTCCCAAGACGAATTGAGCTGTATTGGCCGCAAAAGGAGGCCCCACACCATACTAATAAATTATTGTGGTCTAAAACCAGGTGTTTCAGTTTCATTGTCCAACCCCTGTATATAGCCCTGGTTTGGACCAGCATATTTTATGTAGGTTTAGACCAAGCAAAATTGTGGGGTTTAAAAGTGGTCTAAGCTTAGCCTTTGGGTTAAATATGCATAAGGTCAATCAGTTATCTGTCAGTAACGCAAAAAGGCCAGAAACCATAAACCAAAACTTAAAGACAGCTCTGACGTCAGCAGATATTGTGTCCAATTTGTTTTTATTGAAGAAAAATGACAGGTGGTCAGCATGACTTGCTACACTTTGATGCAGTATCTCTGTATTCGAGTTGCTAATAAGAAAGATCATGCAGCAATAAAAGAATGTCTCTGAAGAAGATGTTGAAAATGAACTTGGTTTAACCATTAAGCTCGGTGTTTAGGCTTGCAAACATGTAGCAGTGTAGCAACATGTCCAACAAAAGTTAAGGTAGCCTGCTGAGTGTGGAGCTTTGTAACTTTGACGAAATACAAACAGTAAGGATAGAATAAAACAAACAAAAAAAGGTTATTGCAGCAGGTAACATTGTGTTTTCACTGGTGTCAGTCATTACTGGAGCAAGCAAAAACTGGATTTTTTTTTCCAACTAGGAACATTTTGAAAACAGAACACAGCTGCTCTATATTATCTGTGAAGGCTTTCATCAGTTCTGTTTTGTTTCATTTCAGACTGGTCCAGCTATCCTTGTGCCACTTTAGTACTGTACTTCAGTATTATCAGAACCAAGGTTTCTGGATTGTTTTAGGTGGAACATTTTTACTGAAATGCATCCAATGACTTTTTGTTCCCAGTGTAAACATACTCTGAAAGCTGTTTTCCCCTAACTTTGTGTAAACTAAACGTGTGTCTGTCGTCCTCCGTGTGCGTATAATTGTTGCTCAGCGGCTCTCTTTCCATACTTGGCAATGCATTTCTTGCTCCTTCGCTATTGGCTGCTGCGCGCAGAGCTCCGAGTGACCCGGAGGTAGAAGCGAGGCCTGCTGTTTTCTCACCGCAGCCTCCTTCCTGTAGCCCGGTTGAGGAAGTGAATTTCGCTGACAGGGCTGGGTCCAGTGAGGGAGAGGCGAATAAAACATCTTCCACAGGGGGGGAACTAAAACAAATAAAACGAAAAGAATAAAGGTCGAGTGGAGCCAGGTGTATATCCACAGCGAAGATAAGGTGTACAGCCGTTGGTGAAATTGTTCCCCGCAGAGACCGTCGCAGACATGGTAAGGGCCGTGCTAACGCTGCTGGGAAGCGGGGAAGGGGTGATAGGCTTCTGGTTTGGGAAGCTGCGAAGCTCTCCGAACTGCTGGAAGTACTGGCTGGGAACCTGGGAGGTTCGGAGAGCATAACCCACTGAGTCATCTGAACTGTTACCGATAAGGATCAATTAGCTCGTAGCTAATCTAGCTTCTGTTTCTTCCTGCTAGTTAGCCCCCTGCTAGCAGCCAAGCTACATGCCCCACAGGCACAGAGTTAGCACAGGATGTTTTGGATTTGACACAACTTTGTCAACGACAGCGATGGTTTCCTAATATAGCTCGCATACAACCCCCAGCCCTCAACGCAGACTTAAATAGCCGAGCGTCGGTTTGCCTGCATCTAAAATAAAATTGCCTGCTCCTCCTTTTCTTAACCATGACAAGCTGGCAGGTCTCTGCTAGGCTTCCCTTTCTTTGGAGTTTTATCGTAACTGCGTGTTTCTTTTTAAAAATACCACTCATTTTAAAGCATGTCCCCAATCAATCGCTTCTTTTTGTCTTTTTCCTAAATTTAGGCGGGTTTATTGATGTTGCTCTAACTTTACTAAAATAATAGTCACGGCTAACTGGGAATGCATAAATTGACAGCTTTTCAGACCAAGGCACAATATTATGAGAGTCTGATTGCATTAAATTATATAAACATTAGGTCAGACGTTAACTATGATATTTAAAATTAAGTTATGTTAACCAGGTTAATGCCTATAAACCAATCTAACAATCTATTAAAATCATCTTGAAAGATGAATTCTTGAACTTTCCTTTGAGTGATCTGTATTGCAGAAAGAAGAGGTCTCTGGATATTTCTCAGGATTTAGGATTTATTTAGAATCGGCGCAAAGATTCAAGCAAAATTGAGTTGAAATTATAAGAAGAATCAATTACATGTATCATTAATCTACTTACCAACATCTACTCGGTAACTAAGCAAAGAAAACATCTAACAAAGGCTAACAACAAATTACAGGCTAAATAAAATGGTAAATTTAAACTAGTAGCGGTTTTTCGTTTGTAAACATGTAAAGATGCAGAAGTCATCTACTACTACTCTGATCGAGGCAGTTTAGTGCTGAAAAATTAGATGTATTTTTTGTCTACTCATTCATAAATGGATCAAAACTAGTAAGTCGCAGCATCTTCTGTCAATTAATCCAGTGAACAGCATTTACTTTTGGATTCTTTTTCTTTACTATAAATCAAAGCTTAGGGACATATGCTTAAATGTATAAACTGTGATAATTCTGTGATTCCTCAGTTTTCTGTGAGATTTAAAACTACTACATATATTAATGAACCTGTGGTACATCTGTTTCTCTTTTTTTATGTATCATAAGCTCTGGGGGAAGGAAATTTTAATCGGTCGAAATTTGCAGGACAACCCTGAAAGAAAATCAGAAATTATCGGCCAGGCCAATTTGGACCATGATTTCATACCATAAACGAATCATTTAGTACCCATGCACTTAAACTATTGTGTATCAGTTATTTTTCTTTTGTAGAGAAGTATTTTTATGACCATACTCGAATGCTCAACTTCTACATTTACTTCAAAAGTGTATTTTCTGAAAACGTTATTTTACGCAATATTTGTATTGATTGTGTACATATTTGTTCTAAACAAAGTTTACCCACACACGCTAAGAGAAACTTGGTCCATCTTGGATTTCCCAATATAAAAGACAAGCTGTTCTGTAATTTTCATCCACCAGTGCTCTGTTTTCACTTCGGGTCTTTATAAAGAGAGTAGAAACCAAAAACGTGCCGTTTGTCAGAGTGCTTTTTTTTCTACCCTGCCAGGTAGAACTTTAAATAGACCATTTACAAATTTCTCCACAGTACTTTGGTTTGTTTCATCTCGGTGATATGTAAAAAGTTTTCCATATGCGAGTCGACGTGCTGGACCTTTTTTGATTTGGTGTCATTTCATTCGTTTTACCAACTGAGGCTCAGTTTGTTTCCTGTAAAACCCTCCATGAAAGAAGTGTAGGTAATTGTGTGTTAGAGTGAAAGTCTGTATTTGACACTAATCTGCTGTAATTTAGCTTTTTTGCCCTTACAAAACCTTCATGCAACACCCATCAGCTTTTGCGTTTGGTTTAAACAAAAGTAGCACATCTTTTGTATATCCACGTAAACGAAACCTTGCTGTGCTTGAGAGGGGAAGAGCAGATGGTGTTTCTCCCTCTTTCCTTGGTCTCACCTCATCCGTCCTGCTCTGCCTTGACCTCTGGGGCGGTTGATCAGTGTTTACACCAGGACAGCAGCGCTTGTAAATGCAGTAGATTTTAGATAAGATGGGCATAATATGACTTTAGTGGAGAGGCATTGTGTTGGGAACCTGTTGTATTCGGGTTTAGCCTTAAGGAAAGTATTTATACACTGAGAATACGCCATCATGGAGGCCTTTGTTGGATCAGCTTTGTTAGCCTTTGACACTTCAGGTCCAGGAGATTGAGTACAAGTACAAAAGGTGAAATAAACTCGTGTAATAGTGATCATTGATGGCATCCCTCAAACCTTTGAATGACTAATGCAAAGTTTCATAGTTGTCTACTTTTCTGGATCCTATTCTTCACATGTGACAGTTTCTGTTGCTTCAAGATAAAGTGAAGTTTAGAAATTTCACATCAATACTGGAGGGACCATTTTGAAAAAGGTGAAATTTCTTCCAGTCTGAGTCAGGGTTACTGAGCTTCGATACCAGTGAGTGATAGCACCCAGATGAAAATATTTGTAGTACAGATTGTAAACCTGTAAGAGTTATCTAAAAAACTAGTTTTGTCGCTCTGTTGTTCCAGTTTTAAGTACATCCTCCCACACATTCCCCACAGTTTGACGCTGAGGCTAGTCTGCTCTGGCCTGCGATCTCATGACCTGCTCACTGTATGTTCAGGGAGAGAAATCTTCCCCGGGGGGGTGACTAAGTAGTTTAGTCCTTCATCTGGTGCGTACTTTGTACCAGTCACTAATATCTTCTTCATTCAGCTGTAACTTATTTGCTTGCCTTTTTACATTTCTCATATCTTAATGCTGCTGCCGTAGATAAAGGGCATCACTGCAGATACAGAAGCTGCTGATATTCAGAAGGTAAAAAAAGGTTTGGGTTGGCTGCTTTAAACTGTTCAAAACCAATGGACAACTTATACATACAGTTCTGTGCAAATGTTTGTCATCCATAATTTGTTTGTGGTTTGCTTTCAGGTCTTTAAATGATCCATAGCTGCTTTTTTAACTCGTTTCAATCTGGCTTTTTATTTAAGGCATTTAACTCTGAGCTACATATCATTCAGATAACTAGATCCTAAACTTAAGGTTGACTTGCATATGCTGTTTATAAAGTTTTATCTTTTATTCTCAAACTCTGCCTAATATACTAACATGGTTGCGTACAAGACCCAACTAACAGATTTTACAAATAATTTATTATCTCATTGTATTATTTCGGAATTTTTGCTTTTTTAATTATCTCGCTAAACTGTGCAACCGTTCCCCATACGATTTAAATAGCTTGATTAAGTTATCTTTTTTGTGCATTTTTTTTTATTGTTCCATCGGTTTTCTAACCTCCCGTAGAGCACTGGCGTTATACTCGTCTGCATGAAAGGTGCTCCAGAATTAGTTTGATTGAAGAACTGAACAGAAACTGTGAAGAAAATCAGTTTTAATGGAAAAACCTTGAAAGACCTTCAGAAAGCCTGGCGAACTGTTGATCAACCCACTTTTAAAGGATTAGAAAAAAAGGCTAAGTTCAAAGACACATTAAGAAATTATTTGTGGTTTTAAAGTTTTGCAAAGTGGTCAATATTCTTTTTGTCAATGCAGTATTGGATGTTTGCTGCTTAACATGTATTTTTTTACTCAGAGACTGGCTTTAGTTCCTAGTCCAGTGCGTTACCCGCCCCCTACGTTCCTGCTATCAGGAGACGGTATAGAGGCAAGAAGCAGCCTGTTTTAACACCTTTCCATGCAACACCATCGCGATTTTTCTTCCACATCAACCAGAAGATAACGAGATGATTTCCAGTAAAATAAATGCTTTATCAGTGGGATTTTATAACTTCCTAACGTGTAATTTAATTAACAAGTAGAGGAAAGGTGATGAACTTCAGGTTATTATTTGCATTTACGCATCCAGACGAGTTTGTTGAACATGTTTAATATGTTGTAGCCACACCCCGTCAGTAAGCTCTCAGCAGCTTAATTCACGTTGTGGCTCGTGGTAAATACCCGGCCAGCAGAGAGGCTAAGGTTTCCACAGCACATGCCTCTCTTTCTCACGTGAACTGATAACCTTATGCAAAACCGACACAATAAAAATGTATTCTTGAACTATAACCTACAATGCTTTAGCTGTAATGGTTTAATATAACTTTTGAAGCTTTCTTTTGTTTCACAAATTTAAGAAAAGTCCTCCAAAACACCAAATTCAGTCGGCTATTAAGCTATATATTATCTTTCCGGATGATTTATACAATGTCTTATTCAGGCTTCTAACTAGGCAAACAATCAGCAGTGATCATGCGTCTCTGGCTCACCTTTACTGGCAACAAAAAGTGTGGTTTCGGTTAAACTACTTGTATTTTATGTGAACCGCTTTTTGTGTTTGACCTCTGGCTGCTGTTCAATGCAGTGGTTCCCCAACCCTGGTCCTCGGGGCCCACTGTCCTGGATGTTTTAGATTTGCCTCTGCTCCAGCACAATTGATTCAAACACTTGCATTACCTCTTCAGCATCATATCAAGTTCTGCAGAAGCCTGTTCATCCCCTGTTAATTTAAGTCAGGTGGGTGGCAGCAGGGAAACGCCTAAAACATGCAGGACGTGGGACCTGAGGGCCAAAGTTGGGGATCTCTGGTGTAAGGGGACATCTGATATTCTCCTTGTAAACTGGGGGGTGCCCGGATCAAACTTCGGTGATTTCCCCATTTTTCACGGGTTTGAAAAGGTGACTGCACATACAAATTGTGATTATTATAAGAATAGCTTTAACATAAGATATAAGAAACACAATAAAAATGAAATAAAAGAAAGAACATTTTATTGCAGAGTTGACATTTCATAATGAAAATGTATAACTTTGTCTTTCTCTTGCAGTAAGAACCTCCACACTGGAAATCGTTCTTGTCTGCGCGCCTTGGTGATACAATCAGGGCCCGTATTCACAGAGAGTCCTAAGACTTCAAGTAGCTCCTAGTGACGCCATTCTAAGAAAAATCTTTTTCCCTCGGTCAGATAAGTTATTCACGAAGCATCTTAGGTCCTAGGAGTTTGAGGAGATGTTAAGAGTAGTGAGGAGGACTTTTAGCCAGCTTAAGAGTGTCTGAAGCAGAGAAGATGACGGAAAGACTGAGAGAACGGAGAGATATTCTTCATACAGTGATTAACAGCGACTCAATAGGAGAGCTACTGACTAGATCGTGCAGGGATCCATCTCCTTAATAGTCGAGTAAATGAGCACATAAACTTCAATAACTATCATACAATTAATTTACAGATGAGATAAAATGTATCATCCTCCTAGGGGGAAGTTAAATAGTTTCTGCAGCAGGTCAGGTTAAAGGTGCGCCTCTAGTAAGCTAATATTAGGTAGGATAAATAAATATAGAAACAATAATAAATAACTATGAATAAAAAGTGAACAAAATTACAAGCAATATGGTACAGAATTATTTAAATATTTACAGACTGTAAAATGCTTTCAAAAATAAAAATTTGGCAAAAATTGGAAAAACTCGGAATATATACGCAGAGTAGAGAGACGCTGCTGTCTGGACTTGTTCTGCTTCAAAGTTGGCCAAGGCAATAAGGAAAAAGACTTAAGAGCACAAAAAACTGGGGACTTTCGACCGCAGTGAGGTTAGTTTTAGGTTGGATATTGGATATTCGTGCTCCCTGGATTCAGCGGGTTTTCCTCCAGTTTGACCTGATGCAGGCAGTCTGATTACAGGCACCTGCTCTCTGCCTGCTCCCTCCTCCTGCAAACGGTGGTTTGCTTAAGGAAGGTCAAGAAATTTCCAATCCATACACTCTCTCAGCCTTCAGGCATGGTTTATGATTTGTAAATGGTAAAATGGTCCCATGATAAAATACATCACCGCGTCACAAAGCTGAGCTTCTCTGATTGGTTGCCGCGTAGCGCCAGATGTGTGAAACGCGGCAGGACCTCTCGACGCCCCGACATGCACGTCCACCATAGACTTTACATGAAAGCCAGACATCCCTGGCGCTCAAATCACATTAGGTCTGAAGGCACCATTAGCCTAATGGTCGTCTACAACACTCCCCATCTGTGGAGAAGTTCTCTGGTGTTCTGCTATCTCCTCTCTAGCTTCTGATCGCAGCAGGAACCAGAGCTGCTCACATTCCAGGCTGGTGCTGAAACCAGAGGGAACGACGCACTGATCTGTTCGGGAATGCCTGTTTGTTCGTAGCTTTCACCACTCCTCTCTTCTTCTCCACCAGCAGGTTCTGCTCCTCTGTCCAGCTTGGTTTTCTCCACCTTTTTTTCTCCGGTTTGTTTTGGTCGTTTTACCAAATCAAACCTCTTTATACAAGAAGGAGGACACAGTAAATGCTGAGTCACTCTTAATCTGGGATTCCTTGCCAGGAAATGTTGGGCTAAAATAGGAGCTCTCTGAAAGGAGAATATTTGTGAATACGGGCCCAGATTTATAGCTTCCTACTGACCAGTTAAGCTAAAAATGTCATTCTGGTAAAGAGCCGATTTCTCTGTGCATTTCTGATTTTGTCCCGACGTGACTGCACTAACATCCCTGCCAAATACTACAAGTGCTTAAACATCTACTAGACTAGTTCTGCTCTAATATAGCTTACTTGGATATTGACATGAAAGCTGTGTGATGATTTATATTTTGTGAACTTTGGCATTTTTTCTGTTCCCTTTGTCCTTTACCAAATGCTCACATGGTGAATCACGAGGCTCCTCAGTCTGAACTTTTTAAATGTGGAGTCAGTTACATCCCTCAGTGCCAGACAGTTTCCCTGCAAAGGCTTAAAGATTTCCTTCATCTTGTGCAGCTATTGTACAGAATGTTGCAATACTAACTATTACATGCCTTGTTTTTATTTCTGTAGCGAACAGATTGAACCAATAGTTAAATGGAGAACTGCAACGGTTTATCTAAAGATGGTTTATGGGGCTTTAAATGCAAAGCAATTCAGCGTATACTAGAGGACATGAAAGAGGAAGAGACGGTGCTCCTTACAAGGTTTTATTTGTGATGTATTTCATCTTCATAGGATTATTTGTCCACACTTTAGAATACTCCAACATTAAAACAAACTTAACATGATCTAATTGCTCCTGTTAGCAGGAAAAACACTTTTATCTTTTGAAAAATAATATATAATTGATTAGTACAAATGGTATTTTGAACATTTGGTTATTTAGCAGAAATATAGAATAAACACTTGCAAATTTGAAGTGTTTAGTTGAATGTGTTGATTGTGCAGAATATTATACCTTTTTGCCATTTGGAGCTTACCAGCTGTAGATGCTGCCCTGGTAAGAGTGAGGAAAATGTTTAAAGACTTGAACAAAGGCTAGCGGTCTATGCATACTGCATACTAGTCTCACTTTTGATAGCTACCTTTTTGTAGTACGTATATAATTACTTATAACCAGAAGATAAAAATATCGCCTGGCACATAGATTACCATATATCTGGATTTGGAGAAATCCATCAGTCTATGGATAGAAATTGAACAAACGCTATACCATGAAATCTGCCTAGTGGAGCTTGGTGCTCCTCATCTCACCCTGTCCCTCTTTGGCCTGGGTGCTGCTGCCCCTGTGCTTCACTGATGACCTACCTCTGTGCCCTGGGGTGATGACCTGTGTACGTCAGCCTGGGGCTGCTGCAGCCTTACTGAGCCGAGTCCACCTGTCCTTTGCTTCTCTTGGTGCTTTGTGTTACTTCTACAGTACTTGTCACTCTAACAACTGTGCAAGTCCAGGTGACAAACTTGCGAACATACACTCGCTCTACAGAAACACATTTATTTCTACGTAAATGCTCACCCACCCACCTTTGCCCACCCATGCACAGATAATCCTAATAGTTGAAGGCCAAACAAGGACGGGTTGCTATTGCACCAATGTGGCTCCAGTCCCGATATAATAAAGTCAATCATGCAACTAGGATTTCGACTTGAGGTATCCTTTTCGTAGAGCATATCTGCCCTGGCACTTGTAGGCAACCAGGTTCTCCATAGTGTATGCCTAAAATGCCAAGATGGGACACATGGATGAAATACAAAAACAGAATTGTAACCAGGAGAGTTGCTTTTATACTTGCAGGAAGACAAAATGTTTGTATATATTGTATAATTACATTGTATATAACCTTTAAATAACCTTTTGTATAATGAGTATCTGAGCTGGTTTGTTCAGATGTTCTCAGCCTTACTTGTTGTCTTTTTCTACTGGTTTTGTGATGATCCTAATCTTTTACCACACTGCATTCCTAACCTTGGTGTGCACTTCCTGGGACATCCACTCCTGAGAAGATTGACGGATTCTTTTAATATCTTCTGATGATTTCGGTCCTACACCAAAATAATGGATCTGATTCCCTTGTGAAGGACCATTGTAACCTTGCTGCAACAACAGCTTCTGAGTGGTTACTGGTGCTATTGCGTTTACTTAATGGGATCATGTATCACACACATGAATGCTGCTGCTAAAAGCTCCTGCTTTATAGAAATTCTCACACCTATGGATGATTAGTTGTCGTTTAGGTTTCCAGTAGCTAGCTGCTGTTCAGTGTTACTGCCTGTGAAAGTAACGCAGGTCGACACTACTTCTGCATTTTGGGTTAGTTTGTGTAGACAGGGTAATAATTCATGTACTTATGATCTGAGGTTGTATTTATATGTATGCTGAACACCCGAAATGCACAGGGGGGTAATGTGGAATGACATTTAGCAATATTAAATGGCACATGGAGTAGCAGTTGTTCGTATGGACAATCTGGCTCACCACCCAGGGCAGGATGGTCTGGGGGGGATATAAAATACTATTGATGCTTAGTGCTGGGAGGTATGACTAAAAATTTGTATCAGTTTTTTTTTTTTTTTCTTTAAAGATGTTGGCGGTTGGCTTATTTTACTGTCAGGAGTACAAGGCTTTAAATCAAGGGACCCGTCTCTCCCTACTGCCTGTAGTGGGACCTTGTCCTTGCGTAGGTGGATTGTATCTGCACTCGTAATGTTGCTTCGCCGCTTGTTTTTCGGGTCATATGCAGCACCTCGAGAAAGTGCCTGTTCAAGCAATGTCTGACCCTTTGGCTCAGCTGTTTCACTGATGCTGTTGGTTGACGGCGCTGAACCCGACGATGGCCCCATCATAAATGGCATATATTCTTGGTATTCTACAGGATCTCAAAAAACAACACTCCATGCTCTGATCTGAAGAAATTTAAGAACAGATGAGAAGCAAAACCATCTCTGCCTGGAAAGGGTTAGAAAGCTAGGCGTTGTCTACTAGTGGAGAACACATGGAAGAGTGGTGACCCTTCCCACGAGTGTCCGGCCTACCAAAATTACTCCCAAGAGTTCACTGATGACTTTTCCATAAAAGAACCCAGAACAACATCTAAAGCTCTAGACATCTCGAGCATCCTCTGCATTAAAAAGCTTAAAAACAGCAATATATTGACTGGTTAAATCAGGACATTATTGTTAATTACTCATTAAAACAGTTTGTGGCTTATTGACCCTGAATTTGTGACGAGGAAAAGTTGGCGAATCTGACAGATATTGCTAAAATATAAATTAATATCCTATGTTATGCATTTCACATTAGCTGAATGCATCATTACTATCCTATTCTCTAATGTATGAAATCATAGACGTGGGGAAGGCCATAGCTTTTACATGACTGATATTTATTATTTTAACATGACATTTTACTGCCTTGTAGAAATGCTGTATTTTGTACAAATCATTCCTGCTAATCCTGTAATTAACTTTAGGTCATATCTTTTCTGGGGTAATGTTGAAAGTAAAGTTGTGCATTTTTATGCAAACCAAGTGATTCTTTGATTAAATGTCAAGATCACATTTTTTAAGAAAACATGTTTGCTAGGTCATTGTTTTCTTGTTGAATCTCAGAACCGTGCACCAGATTCAGATTAAACGAAGTGTTTCATGTGTTGTCTTTGTGTTCCAGAACGATCAACAGTTGGATTGTGCTCTGGACCTGATGAGGCGTCTGCCTCCTCAGCAGATCGAGAAGAACCTCAGTGACCTCATTGACCTGGTCAGTTACTTTCTTTTTTGTCTTTTATTGTATTTATATTATGCAAGAATGACCATTTCTGCCCTCTAACATGATCTCTCTAGGATTGGTTTAACTTTAGCATCTAATGTAGCAGTAATTAACTGTATTCCTCGTGCACAAAGTAAAATAGCCCAGTCTAATGATTTCACCTGCAAAACAAACTTGTTTTTAGATTTTCTTTTTAGAACTTAACAGAAGTTTAACCTCAGCCTGCAAAACTAACTTAAATTAGACATGAATCAAATAACTTTTCCTCCATTTTTCCAGCTTCATTCATTCTATTCTAGTCTGAACCCCCCTCCCTTCTCTCTCACCTCTGACCCGTCTCCCCATGGACACCTGCTCTTTTCATACCTAGCGACCACTATGTCCGGTTATTAGTGATCATTATCACAGATGTCAATCACCTCCGCTGCCAACTTCTTCTTGGCTCTGCCACAGCTGAAACTTTACCTCGCCAGCTTAAATCACTTCTCCCTTTCCTTTTTATCCCACATCTCTTATATTTTCCTCTCTGATCCTCCATTTCTTTATCTTCCACTATACACCCAGTTCAGACTCGTTTCTGTACTCTTGGCCCGTCTGGGCTGCCAGGTGCGTTTGTGTGAGTGTGTCTGTTTGTGGGTATGGGGGCTTTTTCAGGATAACAGGGCTGCCTTTGTGTCTGTGCTCTGATGCAGGAGCGTGAAGGCGGGGGGGCGACTCCATGTCAGTCTGTGGGAACTAATTTGTACCCCTTTATCCTTTAGATATTATATTTCCCAATTATATTTTATTCTAAGTCATCTGGGTATTGGGTGAAGCTGGAATGTGATGGATTAAAGTTTAAAGGTATCAAATACCCAGAACAGTCTTGTTTTACAGTGTGTTCTTCCTCTTCCCTGGGAAAATGCTTTAAAGCAGCTATCAGTACCGTATTCTCACCTTCTGTCACCTTCGGGTTTACTCTCAGATCACGCCGTATGCATTTGATCAGATCCCTGAGGAATTCAGATGTTTAGTTTACTAAATATTGTTTTAATTAGCGCTGTTGTCTGTGTTTGGGTGTAGGTGCCCAGTCTGTGTGAGGACCTCCTCTCCTCAGTGGACCAGCCCCTGAAGATCGCCCGTGACAAAGTGGTGGGAAAAGACTACCTGCTCTGTGATTACAATCGAGACGGCGACTCCTACAGGTGCAGTATTTCAGGACAGAAGGAACAATTTCAGTAAATGACCCGAGATGGAAAATGCATCCAACGCATGAACATGTATGGGTGTGACAAGATCTCGCAATATTGCAACGCCACAGTATTTGTTGTCAGTGGGAAGTCATTCTTGCGTGGCCCTGTTCAGTTGCTGCCAGGATGCAGCGGGTGAATATTTTGCACCCCTGATATGAAGGAGAGTGATTTAAGCCTGAAACTCTGTTGTAATGAGAAGTATCTGCTGAAGACTCCATTCTCAGGCCTTCCTCTAAGCCTGGGTGCAGGTGTTAACCGGAAAAGTGTTTGGATAGGTTTTCCTCTGTGTGCTAACTGGAAGTAATTTCATTTACAAACAGGAAAAGGATTCTCACTGTGGGGCCTCAGAGTGGTGTTGCATACTATTGTTTGAATCTGTGCTTTAGACTCTTATTTTGAAGTTTGAAGGTCAGCACTTCCTGTTATGCAGCATTGTTACCAGAGCCTGATCCTGTTGCTCGTTGTGTTGGTTGATGCCTCGTTACAAAAGCACTGAAGAAGACCCACAGCTTTGCCCGTTTTAAATTATTTGCCTGGCAGCATTTTAGATACACCGTAGAGAATCGCAACGGTGGTAAAGTGCCATAGTGGCCACTTGCGGTTCGCAAACAACCTTAATAAAAGGAATATGTTCACCTTTAGCTCCCTTACCACAAATGTTTTCATTTTTTTGCAACTGTAGCTATTTCAGACAAGACAAATGTGTCTTTTTTTGTAAGCAAGGGAGAACTGTAGTTGACTTCCTTCAGTCAGCCAACCAGCAGTGTGCCCAAAATTAAGCAATATGGCAATATTATCAACAGATTTTGCTCTGACAATATCCATTTCCTTTCTCCTGTTTTGCTTCTGTGCTTGCAACACTCTTTGTGGTTTTATTCAATTGTTATTATTGCCTCTTGAATCATTTTAGGTTCTTATTTAGTCTGATGCTTAGCCAAGTTATTATATTCTGAATGTGCCCTACATGGTGTCTCTGAATCAAGATACAGTTTATATTCTCTTCTTCCCCATCCAGCAGCCTGAGTAATGCAATAGCATGCAAATAGTGAATTCATGACTCTTGCTGCTTCGTCATCTTAATTTTGCATACACTAATATTGCAATGACTATGTATTTCATATATCGTGAAGCCTTTCTTCAGACCTATCTATTTTCTAAAACCCAAGCATGTATTTACATATTTATTGGCTATTTGTGATCACATTGAAAAAGCCTGAGTGCTGGGAGGTAAAATTGTAATAATCGTACAACCAAGTATCTAAGTGCAGAAGAGTTTTTTTATGGTTAATAAACCAGAATACATCCTATTTTTTTATGAAGACCTATTTTGGCACATATTAAACCCACTACAAATAAAAAAATAAAAATTCTCCCGTTCAGTTGAATTCATCCCTCACTGTGCTGCATTTTGCTGCCTTCAAATTTAACAGGAACATAATAGAAAGTAGTTCCCCTTTTGTTTGCAACAGTGCTTGAATGAACCAGCGCACCTCGTCACTGTTGATGCAGCAGCCCAACAGAGTTTCATGTTTTTACACCAAGTTTCACCTTTTCCCGTTACAGCAGAGCAAAGCCGCGTACAGCAGCTACATTAGCGTGGTTAAAAATAGCCTGGATTTTTCTTTGCATAGCAGACTTCTGTTCTTACTGCTCCTAACAGCTCCGCAATTCACAAGATTCTTTGAAAAGTTTTCTTTTTCCAGTGGAGTTGTACATTTATCTATAAGCCTTTGTACTCATTTATAGTCTCATCTTTGATTTGGTGTTAAAAGGTATCCTAGGTATTCTGCTCTTGTGGTGTAGATCCATATCTATCTTGTCACTAAACTATTATAATCTCTCATTCATCAGATCTCCGTGGAGTAATAAGTACGAACCTCCCATTGAAGATGGTGCAATGCCTTCAGCTCGGTTGAGGAAACTTGAAGTGGAAGCTAACAACGCCTTTGATCAGTACAGAGACCTGTGAGTGTCGGATGGGAGGTTTCTAAATATAGCTCGGCGCTACCCCCTTGTGACCACTGCATTATCTCCCTTTAATGTTCAGGTACTTTGAGGGTGGGGTTTCCTCCGTGTACCTCTGGGACTTGGATCATGGCTTTGCAGGAGTCATTCTCATTAAAAAGGCCGGAGATGGATCCAAGAAGATTAAAGGATGCTGGGACTCCATTCATGTGGTGGAAGTGCAGGTGAGATGATGCGGTCATCAACATTTTGTCTCTGTCTTCTTGTTTATTTATATAGTATGTATTTAGTCAGTTAACCTGGTTTTGTGAGGTTGAGGAAGTATATTTTCCATCTACTAACAGTGAAATCATTTTAAAAAGATGACCACAAACATCAGTTTTATCAAGACCTTTTTGTGACTGATTTTAAATCTTTAAATATTTATCAACCCATTAAGAAACAACAATTAGAAGCTTTTGCCTGATATTTTTTGTGCTTCTTTGCGCTTCTACCCTTGCTTTCATCCTCTGAACACTGAAATCATATTTTGCCTTTAAGTTGCATATATGTTCACATGTGATTTAAATAATAGTGGCTAAGATGCTCAGGCTCAGATGGGTGAATGCATTATGGTGACAGAAGAGACAAAAAAGGAAACAACTTATATGGGTATTGCTATTTTCAACAGATTGAAAGCTGAATTTTATGGTTTCCTATTATCCTGTTAAACTCAAACCTTGCTTAGGAGCAGTTGGCAGTTAATAATCTTTAGAAGGATGGTTAGTCATGCTTATAATGGGCTATTTATCTTGCTTGCAGGAGAAGTCTAGCGGTCGCACTGCTCACTACAAACTCACCTCCACCGTCATGCTTTGGCTCCAGACAACCAAGACCGGCTCTGGCACAATGAACCTGGGTGGCAGCCTTACAAGACAGGTACAGCACCGCTCTCAGCGGAGGTGTAATGTTGGCACCATTTAGTCATCTAGTCGATGTATACACCTCTTTCTTTTTAAATCTTTTAACAGATGGAGAAAGACGAGACGGTTGGAGAGTCCTCACCTCACATCGCGAACATCGGCCGCCTTGTTGAAGTCAGCATAACCAATTACTTTCAAACTCTGCATCTATCCAGCTTAAAAAAATGTGGTGTTTTAAGTGTCTGATCATCTGAATTTGAAACAGAGGCAAAAATGTGTGTCTAGATGAGATTAAAGAGCAAGGAAATGCGAGCGGGGACAGACTTTATAAATAAAATACATCAGAGAATGTCATTCCATGTGTTTATGATGCATAGCTCTCCAACTGTGAGCCTGACACAGCTGTACAGTAAATTAACCAAATTACATATTAGATTGTTCTGGGAAATTTGTATTACCAAAACGTGCATAGCCTGTAATACGGTTTTATAAGCTTTACAAACAAAAATAGCTTTAAAAACTGCCAAACATGGTCACACAGCTCTCAGAGGGTCCAGCTGACCATGGCAGACAGTCCAATAACGCTGGAGATCAATAGATGAGTTTATTTAGGGACTCGGATGCTGATCGGGATCAGATTGTAAATTATCTTTTGATGAAAAACTTTGCCACTAGGACATTTATCCTATGCTACACTTTTGCCACATCTCCACAGTAAAGCTGTTGTGTATATAAATGAAAACAACAAAAATAGTAATGATTGTTGTTGTTGTTTCAGGATATGGAGAACAAGATTCGTTCCACGCTGAATGAAATCTACTTTGGGAAGACCAAGGATATTGTTAACGGCCTAAGGTGCGTCGTATGAGTTGTCCTAATAACTTTAATACCATTTTTACAGCTCCTACAGTCAGCAGCTCTGGTCCACTTATTGCATTGCCCCGTCAGTGAGTTTACCTCTGAGCTGCTGAACATGCTTCATTTTCCATCTTTGTGTTTATTTCAGATATTTTATTTCCTCCTCTGCAATGTTTCCCCTTTCCTGACTCCCTCATCTCTCCCACCAGACCTGTTTTCTAGCTTTGAAACCATATTTCTCATGTGCCACCTCTCATCTCCTGCTGCCTCTCCTCTGTGCTCCAGATCTATCGAGTCTTTGCCCGATAATCAAAAGTACCGGCAGCTCCAGAGGGAGCTGTCGCAGGTCCTCACTCAGCGTCAGATCTTCATTGACTAGGGTCAGAGGTACACCCTGGCATGGATAAGTGTTTCTGTGTGAAAATTATTGTTTGATGTTTGACTCAACTTGCAGCGTGAGGTGAAGTCACACCTGTATAAACGCAGCATTAGGAAATTGTTTATTTGACTGACCTCTTGGACATTTGGGAATAAAGAGCAGAGAAACAATAGGCTGCAAAAATCAGAACCCTTCATGTCCATCTTTGATGGAAAATTGAAAGAAAATGTCTTTAAATAAATATGCAGCCATTTTTTTCTCTCTCTGTAGCATTGGTGCCATTAGAACAGATTTGCATGCCAAGCATTCAGCGTTTAAGACCTGGAAGCTTTGAGAGGCATGTTGTGAATGTTTGTTCACCTTCGTCTAACAGATTATCTCGGCAACACACTAACCACGTTGGTGTATTTAAATAAATTGCTCTCTGGTTTATCACTTTGTTGTCCTAATAAGGCTGTGCTTTTGGTAACAGAAGAATCTTGTCTGAAACAAAACAAACCTGACCCCTCTGAGGAAGTTGAAATCATGAATCACAACAGAGAACTTTCAGTTGAGTAACGGTGTAGGAAGATCAAATTTTACATGACTTCTAACCCTAACAGTGTAGCACTCACGGTATTGTTTGTTTGCGTCATGTTCATTGTTAGCTTTACTTGGTGCAGTTAACCGTTCTTTTTACAGCCTGCAAAACATCTTTACTGCATTAAAAAAAAAGTTTTAATGATGTGTACTTTCTCTAGAGCTGCACAATATATCGAATCATTGTCATGTAAATGTTTGCGATATTGCAATCTGAAAGGACTGCTTGGATGCTTTATTTGGTTGGAGGTTATGTTTCAGTCGCCCTGCATGCAAACTCTGCAGGCCATTAATTATACATCTGGCCTGTTGGATGAACTTTAATGTATATTTGTGATGCTAAATCTATATTATATATTATATCTATATTGGGGACATTATCTTAATGGGATCACAATATTCAGGAGAATTATACAATTACATGTTTTTTCTGATATCCTGCAGCCCAAGTTTTTCTCTAATCCACAGAGCGTCAAAACTTTACATACAGGCTCAAATACTTGCATACACCTCCACTAATATTTGTTGAAATGTTTCTTAGCAGGTTGTAACTCGACCACACACTTCCTGTTTCCACCATCTGGTTTCTTGCATTTGCTGAAATAATTTTCAAATCACTCGTTTTGGCAGAAATCTCGAATCTTTTAGTTTGTTTTCAGACCCAGCTTTTAAGTTGGTAAATTTTGAGTAGAGTTGAGGTCATTGCTTCCAATAAAGTCTAACATTACCCTGCTTCATTCATTCCAAAACTAGCTTTGAGGTGTGTTTGGCCATCATTGTCAGGCAGGAACACCCAGCTGCATCTAGCTTTGCTACAAAGGGCACGTGTTTGAGGTGCAACCTGCTGAGGCCTCATTTTAGAGGGGGTGTATGTATAAAGTTATGATACTGCATGAAAAAAAATCACAAAAAATTAGAACTTCTGAACCCAGTTCCCAGGTTTAAAATTCAATGAAGATGGTGTCATCCTTCAAGCCTGTGAAAACGAATAAAATAGATGATATTAAAGCCAAACTATAATGATGCTCATGGTTATTAGGGGTATATGCAAACCTCTGGCTGACTCTATATCGCAATTCTCCCTTTGGATGAGTAGCTTGATTATAATTAACCTTATTTCCCCACTAAACTCACAGACTGGGCATGTCCATCTTAGTGGAGGAACTCCAGTCTCTCCTTATGTTTAGATGCAAACACTGACACTCTTCTTTCTTCCCTTCTGCACAGGAGTGTTCAGAGCCAGGGTGACAAGATGCAGAAGGAGGCTCTGAAGGTCGACTTAATGGAGGCGCTCAAACGCAAACATAATGGCTAGAGAAGCTACAGTTGGTTCTCTACTCTCACCCTCTCTCCACCTCGTCTCTGTCGTCTTTTCTCCATTTCTTTTTGTCTCTCCCTCCATATCCATTTCAGTGCTGCACTCTTTTATTTGTTGAAATCAAAAAGGAAAAAATGCTTTGCTTTTTATGTTTTTTTTTTTTTTCCCCTGACTATGTATTTCATCTGACATTAAGCCATTCAGTCTCACGTTTTCTCCCATGTAATTATGATAGTATTATCACGGTTAATGATAATCCTGCAGTGTGAGGATCCTTGTAGTAATTATCCCTGGTTTAAAACAAAAAAACAACAGGAGCGACTCTGGATACAGACACGGACTGAGCTGTAGTTGCTGTAGGCCTGGCGGTGGCATTATTACACTCATCGGATTTATCTCCTGCACCTATTTTGTCTATGACTCTTCCCCCCGATATATTTGTATAGAATTATAACTGTCCATATATATCTATCAGCCTTCCAAGGGATGTAAACATGAGGGCGGCCTTTCTTTCTACACAACCAGGTTTCTACACTTTGTTTTACTCTTTCTGCATGCATGTGAGCCTGTGTGGGAGCATGGGGATGGACTGTTATAATCACCCTCGCCACAACACCCCGCCCCAAACATGCACACAGAGAAAACCATGACAGTTACTTCCCCTCTGTTCAGCTCTTCTCTCTCTTTTCATCTACTGGTTTTTGTTGGGGGTTAGTTTGTCTTCGTCCAAAGGAAACATTTGTTTCCATTTTGGAGGGGAATCTTTTGTTTTGTTCTTTTTTTGTTTTTTGTAAAGCTTATGATTCATATTGTATTAGAGCCTCCAGCAACAATAAAAACTGTAAAAGCTATGCTTGCTCTCTGTCTTCATTTAGTGTGACGCTTTGTGCAGGAACACCCCCAAAAAAAAACACCCAAAATATAAGCTGAAGTCTCATAGCAGGTGCAAGATGACTTGCTGTAATTAATGGGACATTATTTTCCACAGCCCAGTACATGCCTCTTAATTTAGCAGTTTCCTTATTAATCTATCTGAAGCGGATAACTGTTTGAGCCTTGGTTTAAAAAGTTCTGCTTAATAAGAATAGTCTTTAATATCTGAATTTCATCAGCTCTGATGGTGTGTTTAAAAAATAATCTATTTTGTAGAGTTTTTACATAACACTGGAAAGAGTTTTACTGTTAAATGTTTTCTCTCAAATTAGAATATTACTTAAAAATGAATTGGTCTTATGGAATATTTTAATCATCATAGGGAGTGAATTTAGGGTTTCCTTTGCTGTAAGCCATAATTGTCAGTATAAGCTGAAATAAACACTAGAAATATATCCATGCATCTTTCTCTCTCCGTCTTTAGCAGAAAGTCACATTGAATTACTGTGAAAAATAAACTTTTAAATGATACACAAAGGGCTCAAAATGCACAAGTTTATGAATTCTCTTTTCCTCTGTTGCAAAAACTTAAATCTTGTGATAAATAGACTTTCAGACTGAGCATATACAGGGGTTGGACAATGAAACTGAAACACCTGTCATTTTAGTGTGGGAGGTTTCATGGCTAAATTGGACCAGCCTGGTAGCCAGTCTTCATTGATTGCACATTGCACCAGTAACAGCAGAGTGTGAAGGTTCAATTAGCAGGGTAAGAGCACAGTTTTGCTCAAAATATTGAAATGCACACAACATTATGGGTGACATACCAGAGTTCAAAAGAGGACAAATTGTTGGTGCACGTCTTGCTGGCGCATCTGTGACCAAGACAGCAAGTCTTTGTGATGTATCAAGAGCCACGGTATCCAGTGTAATGTCCGCATACCACCAAGAAGGACGAACCACATTCAACAGGATTAACTGTGGACGCAAGAGGAAGCTGTCTGAAAGGGATGTTCGGGTGCTAACCCGGATTGAATCCAAAAAACATAAAACCACGGCTGCCCAAATCACGGCAGAATTAAATGTGCACCTCAACTCTCCTGTTTCCACCAGAACTGTCCGTCAGGAGCTCCACAGGGTCAATATACACGGCCGGGCTGCTATAGCCAAACCTTTGGTCACTCATGCCAATGCCAAACGTCGGTTTCAATGGTGCAAGGAGCGCAAATCTTGGGCTGTGGACAATGTGAAACATGTATTGTTCTCTGATGAATCCACCTTTACTGTTTTCCCCACATCCGGGAGAGTTACGGTGAGGAGAAGCCCCAAAGAAGCGTACCACCCAGACTGTTGCATGCCCAGAGTGAAGCATGGGGGTGGATCAGTGATGGTTTGGGCTGCCATATCATGGCATTCCCTTGGCCCAATACTTGTGCTAGATGGGCGCGTCACTGCCAAGGACTACCGAACCATTTTTGAGGACCATGTGCATCCAATGGTTCAAACATTGTATCCTGAAGGCGGTGCCGTGTATCAGGATGACAATGCACCAATACACACAGCAAGACTGGTGAAAGATTGGTTTGATGAACATGAAAGTGAAGTTGAACATCTCCCATGGCCTGCACAGTCACCAGATCTAAATATTATTGAGCCACTTTGGGGTGTTTTGGAGGAGCGAGTCAGGAAACGTTTTCCTCCACCAGTATCACGTAGTGACCTGGCCACTATCCTGCAAGAAGAATGGCTTAAAATCCCTCTGACCACTGTGCAGGACGCTGTATTGGCCGCAAAAGGAGGCCCTGCACCATACTAAATATATTATAGATTATTGTGGTCTAAAACCAGGTGTTTCAGTTTCATTGTCCAACCCCTGTATTTTGTCATTTCTAAAATATTTTTTTTTACCTGTTGTGATGGGACTTCTACTTGGGTACTCCCTGAAATAAGACATTTTATCTTGAAGGAAGCATGTCTGGAGCTTGTAAGTTTAGCTATAGGTTGGTTAAACAGTTTATTTAAAATGACTTCAGAGTCAAGAAGGCAGCAGCTGAAAGAAACTCCGAGCCATTGATCTTTTCGGAAGAAACCACTTTCCTTTGTGTTTTGCTGCATCTGTCCTCAGAGACTGAACTGATTGAGGTTTCTGGTTTTACTGCTGCTGTTTGTCCGCAAGGTGTCAGTGTTGTCCAAACGTTTATCAACTGGCATTCTGTGTCTATTGGGCAAGTGGGCTCACATAAAAAGTATTACTCACAAACGTATCTAATTTATTTAAAAATATCCCCCTATCTAGACCATCAGGGCTAACATTCCTTCTGCAGAAAACTGAATCAGAAAAAAGTTAATCCACTAAAATTAATGAATAAGGAATAAAGAAATTATATCAGACTTATATAAATGTATTTATTTAATGGCTTTTGTGATTGATTTCACATTAGTGTTTCTTCCAGGCTTTTCTATATATCAAAACATGGACCTTGCACAATTTTGTTCATTTGGATAAATGAAGGAGCATTAAAACAGTTTATAATAACAGAGTTAAGGAAATAAATCCCTACCACACCCCAAAAATAAATCTCTTTAGCATGGCAGTATCACACATACAAAGGAAACAGTATCTTGCTCTAGAGCTCAGGCATTTTGCTGTTTTAATGCTTTGCATGTTGGTCTTTTCTGGGGACTTATTGAACAAATCTGATGGTCTCTTAAAAGCTTTGACTTCATAACCCTACAGGTTTGCCATGATGCTCATGAAACTTACTTACCACCTGTCTAAAAATATGCTGTGGTAAATGTTCTATTTGTTTTTCTTGTAAAGCATAATTTAATCAAGATAAAATCTTTTCCCCAAAGCACATGCTTTCACACACACATACCTCTCATGACATCACACAAGGCAACTAATCTAAGTTCTATTAAGTTTGTCAATTTGTATTTAAAACATTGAAAATTTTACCCCCTCTCAATGTTTGTTTATGTGTTTTTTGTTTTCATTTATTTTATTTAGATCTCTGCTTTGATGAGATGGGGTTTGTTCCATCCGATCAATCGTTGCCACCTTTCTTACCAGCGCTACATTGTAAAGAGTGTAGCTAAAATTCAACTCTTTGTCAAGAGGTTGCAGCAGCCAAAATCTGACCGAGGCTACCAAGCAAGACTAGACGCCTCAAGAAGAGGTCTCTACTGATTTCTGTGCAAACACATTTTTTTTCAGTTTGGGTTTAAAGTGCTGTAAAACACATTCTGAGGGACATTATAACAATACTAATAAAATGATTCTGCATGGGGCTGGTGTGGGTGCAACACTAAAATGCTGCTTGGTAAGAGCCTTTTAAAAGAGTGTTTAAGTGCAACCAACTTGATACAAAGTAGACAGTTGCAGGGATGTGGCAGAATTAATGGGAGTGTGACTTTCTTGCTTTTAGCTTATTCAAAAACAGATACCAAACCAAAGCAAAAAACTGGGAAAAGCATTCATTGAGTTTTGCTACCTCCTCTAGTCCACATTACATATTCAGGTATAGCTCACAAACATGCTTTAGTTTCCTTTGTTGATGAACCGACAAGTTCCAGCACATCCAAACTGCAGTTTCATGCAGCTATTCTATTATATTCAGTTTCTTTATGTAGCAACAATTCACAACAAATATCTCAAGGCATTTTACAGAAAACATTAATTCAATACAGTCCTACAGATGGTCAAGTATATACATTCCAGATTGATTCTAGTTATCAAACAATGCAGTCAAATTCAGTTTATTATTCAAACTGGTTCAAAGTTATCTATCTAAGCAAACCCAGCAGATTGCATTTAATCAGTGACTTACAGCATTCACTCCTCCTGGATGAGCATGTAGCGACAGTGGAGAGGAAAACTCCCTTTTAACAGGAAGAAACCTCCAGCAGAACCAGGTTCAGTGTGAGCCGGGGTTTGAGAGAAAAGAGCAGAGACACAAAAAGAACACAGATGCACTGATCCAGGAGTTCTTTCTATGTTAAATAAAATTTAAAAGCTGATAAAAGTAGTAGCTCCTTTAGTGGCTTAATCTAGGAGAGAAACACGAATAAGCAGATAAGCTCTGAGCTAGTTTTCAAGTCCAGAGTATAAAAGAGAGTGCATCCAGTTAGTCGCAGCAAAATCTCAGCCAGTAGCTAATAATGCAAAATTGGAGAGTAGTAGGAGAATGTAGCAGAGAGAGTGAAAGTGGTCATTATGTCCTCCAGCAGCCTAAACTTATAGCAGCATAACTACAGAGATTAATCAGGATAACCTAAGCCACTCTAACTATAAGCTTTATCAAAAAGGAAAGTTTTAAGCCTAGCCTTAAAAGTAGGTAGGTGTAGTAGTATGTGTCTGCCTCACGGACCAAAACTGGGAGCTGGTTCCACAGGAGAGGAGCCTGATAACTAAAGGATCTGCCTCCCATTCTACTTCTAGAGACTCTAGGAACCACCAGTGAACCTGCAGTCTGAGAACGAAGTGCTCTGTTAGGAACATATGGAACAATCAGATCTCTGATGTATGATGGAGCTAGATCATTAAGGGCTTTATATGTGAGAAGGAGAATTTTAAATTCTATTCTGGATTAAACAGGGAGCCAATGAAGGGAAGCTAAAATAGGAGAAATATGATCTCTCTTTTTAATTTTCATCAGAACTCTTGCTGCAGCATTTTGGATCAGCTGAAGGCTTTCAACTGCATTTTGTGGACATCCTGATAGTAAAGAATTACAGTAGTCCAGCCTTGAAGTAACAAATGCATGGACTAGTTTTTCAACGTCACTCCTGGATAGGATATTTCTAATTATGGCAATGTTCCTGAGATGAAAGAAGGAAATCCTAAAAATGTGTTTAGTATGGGATTTAAATGACATGTCCTGGTCAAAAATAATTGAAAGGTTCTTTACTTTTTAACCAGAGGCCAGTTTAATGGCACCCAAAATATGTGACTTATTTAGCAATTTGTTTTTCAGAGGCTCTGGTCCAAAGATAACAACTTCTCTATTGTCTGCATTTAAAATCAGAAAATTTAAAGCAAGAAACATGAATCAAGAAACATTTACAACTGAACCTGGCTCATGATAAACCATCAGGCTGACTTGTGTAAAAAAAAGTAAACAAATATTCCAAGAGTCTTCAAAAAAAAATTTTTAGGATGTTGAAATGAACCAAGCAACTTTATGGAGATCCAAAACTGGCACAGTTCAATAAATAAATCATTTAAATGATCCCTTAAAGGTATCAATGTATTTATTTAAATTGGAGGCAAATTAATAAACAACTTAAAATAAAAAGTATAATATCTAACAGCATATGATTATTTCACTATTTATTATTTATTTCACCGTCATGTGGTGCATCTCAACAGAGTTTATTTTTTTGTCAGTCTGATACGTCATAGCCAGTGGGCGGAGCTAAAACTGCTCTGGTTACTATAATTGGTCTGCAGTGGACGGGCTGTGCAGATTAACCAATCAGATGAGCCCCATTAACATTTTAAATTATTTCCATTGGGCACTCCAGCACAGGAAGAAATACAATGTTTAAATGTTTTGTTGTGTATTATATTGTACTGAAGAGTTTGGCTCAGGTGGTATTAGTGTTTAACTTAAAGCATTTCTTCTAGCATCATTCTAATATAATCTGCCTCTTAATAAAAGACTAACTGAATAATTAGCATCACAGCTACTACATTTCTATAAAGTAATTTTCTTTTAAGTCAGTGTCTGTCTTGCTTAGACATTTTATTTCTGCTGCAACTATAATTGAAATGACAAAATTTGAGCCCATGATTAGATTTCAGTATGTTGAGATGTCCATTCTCCACATTTGTCATCAGATCAGTTCTCTTTTCTCAGCATCTTCTCACAGTAAGCCGCTGCTCACTGTAAGCCTGCTCAACATTTCCTGCAGGTTTACTTGATATTCCTAAGGTTTCTAAATAGGAATTAGATGTTTTAAGTATCTGGCTCCTTGTCAAACTAGCACCCAGTATTTTTTTTTACCATGAGGCAAACAACCTTTCTACTTTTAGCAATATACTTAAAACATTTTTTGAACAGGTTTAATTTGGGTGGCTTGGGTAATCCTGAGCTATCACTATTATTGTTATGCCATATTTCAAGGCTTTGCTGCCAGTAATTTTGCATTCTTGCTTTGTTTTTGTTTCCTAAAAAATGTATGCCTGGCCCAGTGCTTCTATGGCTCAGGTTCTCTTTCCCTGCCTTTAAAGCAGACAGCTAATTATTGAACTTGGGGTTCCTGCAGGTTTCTTCCTAAAGCAAGTAAAGATTGGGTAAAATCTGCTGGTATCATGAGGTTGTCAGCTTTTTACTCATTGTCAGTGATCAACTAAATATGACTGTATTATACTATTTAGTGGCTTTCACAAGTATTCATACCTTTTCACATATTGCAATGTTACCTCAGACTTCATTGTATTTTAAAAAGTATTGCATAGATGTGAAGAGAAAAGAAAAGTATTCATGGTTTTCAACATTATCTCTGTAGAACAATCTGAAGAGCGTAGCATGCATTTATATTCAGCGTCCCTGCATCAATATTTTGCAGAACCACTTTTTGCTGCAATTACGAGTATGTCTCTACCAGCTTTGTACATCTAGATTGTTTTAGGTATTTCCTCAGATTCTCAGTTAGACTTAGGACTGGCCTTTGACTGGACCATTCAAACATATGGATATCTTTTGATAAAAACTTTTTCATTGAAACTTTGGATTTATGCTTAGGGTTGACATCCTGCTGGAACCTGAACCTCTGCTCCAGTCTGAAGCTTGGCAGCCACTAACAGGGTTTCTTCCAGGATTACTGTACTCCATCCATCTTCCTGGCTACACTGACTAGCTTTCCTGTCCCCTGCTGAAGACACACATCCCCATAGCATGTTGCCACTACCACCATGCCAGGTACTACATGGCCTGCAAACTGAACTTCTTAAGGCTTTCTTTTGTTCAAATCAGATTTCAGGAGTGCACAACTAATAGTTGTCCTGCAAATTTTACCACCTAAACCATGGATCTTAGCAGCTCCTCCAAAGTTACAATAGGCCTCTTGGCTACTTCTCTTATGCTCTCCTTGCCAAGTCTTTCAGTTTAGCTGGACAGCCATGTCTTTGTAGATTTGCAATTGTGCCATACACTTTCCATTTTCAGAACATGGCTTGAACAGAGCTCCATAAAATCTTTAAACCTTGGTATGTTGTTTTATACACCAACCCTGCTACTTTTCAGATTTGTATTGATTTAAAAAAGCCAAAAACACGTGTTTTTTCTTCCTCTTCATAACAATATTCTATTTTGTGTTGTTCTATCATTAAAACATGAAATCCTACCAGAATACTTTGACGTTTGTGTTTGTAAAGTGACAAAATGTGGAAAGCTGGAGGGATGGGAGTACTTTTGTACGGCACTGTATGCAGTGTTTACATCTAGTTTCACCCCGTGGCATTTATAAATAAACGGAACTGAATAAACTGTTTATGCAGCTATGGTGATAAAAGACAGTTAAGGGTTTCCATAAACGTCGCGCTGAATGGGTGTCAAATTGCATTTAAATTTTGTGTAAATTAATGATGCTATTGATTGTAATGATGGCAAGAGGAGTCATTAATCTGAGCTGAAGTCCGGTTGTTTTTTTGTGTTAATGAAGCTTTTAGGAAGTTATCATTTATCTCTAATGGCAGGGTTTCTCTCTCTCTCTCTCTCTCTCTCTCTCTCTCTCACACACACACACACACACACACAGGTTTATGTTAATGAGAAGTATCAAGGCGCAGAGGGCGCAGAAGCCATTTTTCTATCATTCAAGCCAAGTTGTGCGGACTGAGCGGAGCGGAGGTGCAGCTGCTTCTTGTTCCGAGCTGAGTGAGTGTGTTTGCCCCTTACGAGAGCGGCTCTGACCGGCCAAGGGACCCCCTCCTCTTCCACCCCACCGGAGTGAGCGCAGAGAGCATGGCTCTTCCTCAACAAAGGGAAACTGGCCGCCGGTGGAAAGTTTAAAGAAACGAGGAGCTTCAGAGTTGCGCGCTGTCGGACTGGAAACTGAGGAGCGATGCACTTCGTAAGATGGGAGCTGCGGCTCATGCTGTGGTGGTGTGAACTGGTTTCGCTGGCGTGGTGTTACACCGTTCACATCAGTGGGGATGAGGGAGTGAGGACAGCGGTGGCCGGAGAGGAGCGTGGCGCACGGTGCGCTTTGGATCAGGTTCTCGCTCCTGCATTCGCGCAGCGCTTCCTGGAGACGGACGCCGCGGCGGGCATAGTGTTCCTATCGAACACGATACAATGTCGCTCGCTGCCTCTAAACCCCTTTACTTTATACATAGTTGAGGACTGCTCGGACTCCGGACACAGGCACCTCCTCACAAGTCAATACGACGTGCATGTTCACGGCAGGAATTGTTCCCATAAGCGTAAGAGGAAATCTGAGTGGGACATGGAAGTCCTGAGTTTGTTCGGCCGCAGCGGCTTAAAGTGCCACCGAGCACACTCTGCTTTATTTCCAGTGGGAGGTCTGCTGCCTGGCCCCCCGCTCCGCTGCAAGGTCCCCAACAGCCGGGAGTTTTACTTCTCACAGGGGGGTCTGTTTGTGTCTGAGACGCGGTGCTGGAGGCAGGACAGGCTACTGGAGCTTGACATGCTCTGTGATGTACTCACGGGAAAGGGACTAAATGTTAAACCCATCTCCATCCACTGGCGATTGGGTCAAGGTCCGTTCAGCCAGGCACGCTTACACAAGCTCTTAGAGAAGGCAGCTCAGTCTGATTCAGGGATTATGAGCAGGAAGAGGAGAAGCATCAACAGCAGCCCCCAGTTTAAGCCCCCAATGTACCAAGTGTCAGTAGCAGAGAATAAGCCAGCTGGGACTCAGGTTGTTGTCCTGAAGGCTGTGGATATGGATGAGGGGGAGGCAGGCAGGTTGGAGTATTTTATTGAGGCTCTCTTCGACAGCCGCTCTAATAATCTTTTCGCTGTGGACCCAGTTAGTGGTGCTGTATCAACAGTGGAGGTGCTTGACAGGGAAACAAAGGACACCCATGTGTTTCGTGTGACAGCTGTTGACCATGGCACACCTCGACGTACAGCCATGGCGACCCTCACCGTCACAGTCAGTGACACCAATGATCACAATCCTGTGTTTGAGCAGCAGGACTATAAAGAAAGCATCAGGGAGAACTTAGAGATTGGCTACGAGGTGTTGACCGTGAGGGCCACAGATGGGGATGCACCTGTTAACGGCAACATCCTATACAATGTCCTCAACAGTAATGGGTCTAATGAGGTTTTTGAGATAGATTCCAGATCTGGGGTCATCCGTACAAAAGGTCTAGTAGACAGAGAGGAGGTGGAGGCCTTTATGCTGTTAGTGGAGGCAAACGATCAGGGTCATGACCCAGGGCCCCGCAGTGCCACAGCTACCGTTTACATTGTGGTAGAGGATGATAATGATAATGCCCCTCAGTTCAGCGAGAAACGCTACGTGGTCCAGGTGCCAGAGGATATGACCCCAAACACAGAGATCCTGCAGGTCACCGCCACAGATCAGGACAGGGGGAGCAATGCTGTAGTTCATTTCAGCATCATGAGTGGAAACACCCGGGGGCAGTTTTATATTGATGCTCAGACGGGCAAAATGGACCTAGTGAGTCACTTGGATTACGAAGCCAACAAAGAGTACACCCTGAGAATTAGGGCTCAGGACGGAGGCCGCCCCCCGCTGTCCAACATCAGTGGCCTGGTCACAGTACAGGTGCTGGACGTAAATGACAATGCCCCCATCTTTGTCAGCACCCCGTTTCAGGCCACCGTGCTGGAAAACGTTCCTCTGGGTTACTCCATCATTCACATTCAAGCTGTAGATGCGGACTCTGGAGAAAACTCCAGGTTGGAGTATCGGCTCACTGAAACTACACCAAACTTTCCCTTTGCCATCAACAACGGTACGGGATGGATTGTAGTGGCAGCAGAACTAGACAGGGAGAGTGTTGATTTCTACAACTTTGGAGTAGAGGCCCGCGATCATGGCTACCCTGTCATGTCCTCGTCCGCCAGCATCAGTATGACGATCCTTGATGTCAATGACAATAACCCGGAGTTCACTCAGAAGGCATATTACATGCGTCTGAATGAGGATGCAGCTGTGGGGACCAGTGTGGTGACGGTATCAGCTGTGGACCAGGACATCAACAGCGTGGTGACTTATCAAATATCCAGTGGAAACACTCGCAACAGATTCTCCATCACGAGTCAGAGTGGGGGAGGGCTCATTACGCTGGCACTACCTTTGGACTACAAACTAGAACGCCAGTACATCCTTACAGTCACTGCAAGCGACGGCACTCTCTTTGACACAGCCAAGGTTTTTGTGAATGTCACAGATGCCAACACACACCGCCCTGTGTTTCAGAGTTCACACTATACGGTCAACATCAATGAGGACAGACCTGTGGGCACCACTGTGGTTGTGATAAGTGCCACCGATGAAGACACGGGCGAGAATGCACGCATTACCTACATTATGGATGACAGCATCCCTCAGTTTGACATCAACCCTGACACCGGAGCTGTCACCACACAGATGGAGCTGGACTACGAGGACCAGGTCTCTTACACCCTGGCCATCACTGCTCGGGACAACGGTATCCCGCAGAAATCCGACACAACCTACCTGGAGATACTGGTGAACGATGTCAACGACAACTCCCCTCGCTTCCTGAGGGACCACTACATGGGCTCGGTGATGGAGGATGTGCCCGTGTTTACCAGCGTGGTGCAGGTTTCTGCCATCGACAGAGACTCTGGACTCAACGGACGTGTTTTCTACACCTTTCAGGGCGGGGAGGATGGAGATGGGGACTTTATAATTGAATCCACCTCTGGTATTGTTCGCACGCTGCGCAGATTAGACAGAGAAAATGTGCCAGTCTACAGCCTGCAAGCCTTTGCTGTAGATAAAGGTGTTCCTGCTCTGAAAACTGTAGTAAACATTCAAGTAACAATCCTGGATGTTAATGACAACCCTCCTGTGTTTGAAAGAGACGAGTTTGACATCATGGTGGAGGAGAACAGCCCCATAGGCCTTGTGGTTGCACACATATCAGCTACAGACCCAGATGAAGGCAGCAACGCACAGATTATGTATCAGATAGTGGAGGGAAACATCCCAGAGGTGTTTCAGCTGGATATCTTCTCTGGAGAACTCACTTCATTAATAGACCTGGACTATGAGCTGCGGTCCGAGTATGTCATTGTGGTCCAGGCCACCTCTGCCCCCCTGGTCAGCCGGGCCACGGTCCACATCAAACTCATAGACAAGAATGACAACATGCCAGTGCTAAAAAACTTCCAGATCATCTTTAACAACTATGTGACAGACACATCCAGCAGCTTCCCCACTGGAGTGATTGGACGCATTCCTGCCAATGACCCCGATGTCTCTGATCAGCTCAACTACAGCTTCGAGGTGGGGAATGAGCTGAACCTGGTGCTGCTGAACCAAAGCACGGGGGAGATCCAGCTGAGCCAAGCCCTAGATAACAACCGGCCCCTCGAGGCCTCCATGAGGATCTCAGTGTCAGGTGAGACTGTTAGATAATCGCAGCCTCTACCCTGTGTGAGGAGTGCACTGTTGTAATATGAGATAAGGCTTAGTGAGGAGTACTATAGTACCAGTAGCATATCGTGTCTCATTTACATTTTTGCTTAATTTCACAGAATAATGACATTTCCTCAATTATTTTATACTGATTTAGCTCTGAAACATACATAAGGAAAGATTAGTAGTTGTAAGCCTTCCTGTCCTAAAGAAATCAAATTTTCTAATGCATTATAGTTCTGTTATTCGTCATTATTTTGTACCATAATTAACAATTAATTATGTACAGCCTGTTTTTACCCAAGCCTGCTTCAATGCTGTCTACTGTCTTAATTTAAATAGCTGTATGTCTGAGCTTCTCTGGGTCCTCTGGGATCTACGCTCCACTGGCCAGACTGATCCTCCTCCATTTCTTATCATAGCCTCACTCCCACATACAATGAAGAACTGAATTCAACTATGATCAACTTACACAGCTTATGAAGAGTTGAATGGTCTGCTTTTGTTTGATGGGCAGCTTGTTTTCACTTGATTGTGCTTGTGAAGATCTATGTTATATCGTGTGTGTCTTAAAGGGATATTTCAGAGTCTTCAAAGTGAGGTTCTGTTAAAAGGTTATAAGCAGTTAATGTCTTACCTACGGTGGATAAGTCTTGGCGACTTTATGTCGCCTAAATACAGGTTGTTTTTTTTTTGGTGGTAGTCGAAGACGGACCAAGACCGAGGCGGACTTCTATTGTCTCAAAACAACGCCAATCTCAAAAACTTTAAAATAAAAAATATTGTAGTGGTTTGGGTGAATGTTTTTCATAAGATCTTTATACTGGCTAATTTGTCTTACAAGCTGTTGCTTCAACCCAAAAAGCTTTGCAGGTTAAGCCCTCCATACATGTTTCCAGAGATAGTGACTCAAGATTCAGACTTATTTAAAGACTTATTTAAAATAAAAAAAGCCATGAAAACAAATACCTTCAGACTTGACATATTAAGACTCTATAAGACTCCGGTCTTATAAACAATCTTCTTTTCATTTAATCAGGAGCGAAACCATGCTAATGTCTACAGATAGCTTCAGGTCTGACAGGTGATGTGCCACATTTGCTGTGACAGACTGAGCTTTAATTATCAGCCTATGGTGTCAATCTGTGACGTCTTCATAATTGTGATTACACTGATTTCTGTCCAACTGAGTGCTGTTAAAAACTCTCCTAAGATCTGATATATTATTGTGTCTGTGTTAAGACAGAGGCAGCATTACAAACAAAAATAGCCCTGGCTTATCAAAATGAAACCACATCTTATTCTGTTCATTCTAAAATGTGTTCGACATTATCTCTCTCCTACTCACTGCTCACTGCTATCTTGTAATTTATAACAAAGCTTTGAATATGTTTTGTGTTTAGACAATAAAGGTTTTAAGTGTAGATTTAGAACAAAGTTTGTAAATAATCCTACATTTCTCGGAGAGAGGAGGAAAAAACCTCAAAACCTGTATAGTGCAGTATTTAGTGAAGTAGAGGACAATATCAGCACAGATTAACAGGTGTTAAGTAGATCATTATAAAACAGGCAGTTTTGTTCATTCAGACAGGTGTTAAGCTCTTTCTATTATTTTCATTCAAACATAAATGCATATTTATTAATCAACTGGGGAAAATAAGTAGGTTTATCAATTTTCAAAATAATTTAAAACAACCTGTTACAGTGAAGTTAGTGCAGGATTTGGATTCCTAACCAGCAAAGCAGCATTGTAAGCACACTAGATGACATTCATTTGATGACAGCATTTTTATTTCCAAACTTAGAGACTGGACTCTAACTTGACAAAATGAATGTGAACATCTGAGGAAGACCATTGGTGGCCCACGGCGATGAGTCGCTATTTTTTGTGTAAATAAAAATCGGCTTCTTTGTAAATAACTTAACTTAACCTAATGCAAAATGTGGACTGTTTAAAGGTAAAAAATAGCATTTGCATTTTTGGCTATGGGAGTTTAAGGTGGGAGAAGTCTGCTTTGGTCTTGGTCCCTCTCAGACCAGCGGTTAACTTTAGCCTCCAGCGTCAACTAATTTGGATTTGTAGGAAATGTAGAGTTATCTACTGAAGGTAAGATTTTAACTGCCAATAACCTTTTAACAGAACCTCACTTAAAAAAAACCTGAGCAATCCCTTTAAATGCTGAACTTTTGACAGACAGAAAAGTTTAATTGGCCCACTAAATTAAGACTGAACAGGAATCGCACCCACACATGGACAGTCTGTGCGTGTGTGGGATGTTGGAGTGGATTGGATGCAGTGTGCTATGCTGTAAATCTGCCTTCTCTTTGACCTTGGCTCAATCTAAGAGAGAATTGTAAGCTTAGATAAAACATAGGACATTTAGAGCAAATATGAAATTTAGATGAGGACAGAGAAGACTGGGTCTTGCAGAAAACTCTCAGGTGACAGTGGCTGATGCTGTTTGAAGGCTTTCATGTTTGACGATGAGTTGTCACTGGGGAACAGATAACGTGTGGTTAGCGTGGGCAGTCGTTAGAGTATATTATGGCTCAGCTTAGCCTCCCTGGAGAACAATACCGAGCTGTCGCTTGAGCGACAGGGGCTGCGGCTCATACCGAGCTGAGGTTTGGGGCAACAGCTGTGACTCCACTGAGGACCAATTAGAGGCCAGGTCTCCCCAGCGTGTCCAGCACCTGCTGGGGTTTATGTGTCTGCACCCCTGCCAGAGACAGAAGGACACGGAGGGATACGGGAGCAGGGGGAGGGAGGGCCTGTTGTGTAAACAGGGTATAGGATGGAACATGTAGTTGTACTGTAGGATGGCAAGGAGCTCAAGGAGTAGGAGATGAAGAAGAAAGACAAGCTTCTGTAGATGCTGCTGATCCCAATTTTCCAGGGGCCTCACTTTGCAGGGACCTCCCAGGTCCCCTCTTTCTCTTTTCCTTTATGGTGCCCTTTAAGAGGGGCCCCCTATGATAAATGATTTTTGATGGTCTCTTTGTACTTTGTTGAGCTGTGACGATCATCTTTTTTAAGCAATGTTTTTCAATTATGTACTCGTAAAACTGAGATAACTTTAACATGTTTTAGTTTATGGTTATTTTAGATCTATTGTACTACCAGACTCACATTTAAAATGTTCAAAACCGATACATTCTACAATCCGCTCATAAGCTACAGTTTTTGTTTGGACTTTGGCTGCTTTTTAAAATAATTTTCAGCCTTTACATTACATTATCGAAAGGGGAATAACAGTGGAAGTGGTGATAATGAACAATAATAGCATCCAACCCCTCCCAGCTTTTTACTGCCACAGAGCTCATAAACAGGAATTATTGAAATGATGGAATTAGTATAAAAGCAAATATTAGCGTAAAGAAAGATTCAGAAAACCTTTTACATGCAGCAGTAACCAGACTCTTGCTAAGCTTTGTTCGGGTGCTTTCAACACGTTACTGTAAGAAAACATAGCCCTGCAAACATAGAGTCATAAGCAACAGCGCAGCAGGTCTTACAACCACATAGCTTGGGGATTTCCTGCCAGTTGTACACATGCATAATGTTATGTTGATGAATTAATTACACAAGCCAGTTAGGAAGCCAGATTTATGGCACTATGAGCTTTCCTCCACAAAGAATGCAAGATGAGCTTTATAATAAACTCATCTTTCTGATATGTGATTGGAGGGATGTGTTAAATCCTAAATTAATATTACTGCCACGTTGGACGAGGGCAGAACAGGGTTTGGTTGTTTCTTCTCAGCTTCAGCTCTGCCTTATTAGCAGAAGACTGGTCACACGGCAGGGTGAGACGCAGGTCTTCATCTGGTAGATTAAATCCATGCATCTGTATCCTGGATGTTTCAGACTCGTGTTGACATATGCAGGGGCTCATTCAGTGTTCCCAGGCAAGCGTGAGCCTGCATAAGTGCCTGTTTGCATTTGATTGCAGAGATTTCTTTCCCCGGCGGAAAGCCCTGATCGTTCTCATCCAAAGAGTGAAGCTAATTATGCCCCTCACTACTCAGCACCTTATTATCTTTGGTATTTGGAATATGGGGTCTATTTGTTGTGGAGTCAGTGGTTTTGGTTATGTCAATCTTTATGCATCCCTGGCATAAAAAGTAATCATTTTGGGGCTGGCACAAGCAGATTTGATTTAAAATTCCCTGCACTGCCAAAACATGCTCCAAACTTTTCCCCAACTACAGAGACTTGTAATTCAAATCATGCCTCCGAAATTATGTTTTCCATCTTTGCTCAGATATTAAATGCACAAACATGCATCAGTGACTAATGGTCATGGTTTGATTCTGCTCAAACCACACTGCAGATTGTACAAGCTCTCCTGCCGGTGGACAGCAGGGATTTTATCTTTCATCAGAGGGGTGTGAGTCCAAGGTGATGCTCAAACTGTTTCACTGTCAGAATGTGTGAGCCGGCTGGCGCTCAGCCCAGTGACCTGAAGCAAACAATAAAACAAGCACGCATGAGTCATTATTATTATTTTCTTATTGTTTGGTATTTTGTTGTATTAGTTATTGCTTCACATCTCTATCAGCTAAACAGAATGATGAGAATAACTGAGCAAAAACACCAGAAGTTCAGCATATTGAATAAAAAAGCATAACATGATGTAATGTCTTCATAAAGGCTAGGCCTTTCTGTGTTGAGATTGTATGCTCCTTTGCGTGTCATTTTTACATTTCTGTGTGATGGCATTTACTCTTTCACAGTGTTGTAGAGTTTTCCATGCTTAGTGCTAGCCTGCAGCTGGCTGCTCATCAGATATGTCATCTGTAGCTTGGCAAACGTAGCTTTAAAGCAGTGCTAGCTTAACAAGAGCAACACTCCTTTTGTTTCCACACCATAACTGTCCATGATTTTCACAACTGGAACTATTTCCATACAGTCATCTTTGTACCTTTCAGTTTGTATGCGTTCTTTTTTAGCCACCTGACCGGCAGTACATAGCAAAAGATTAGGCAGGGGAAGCGTTGCCATACAGTATGCTTCACTTCTATATTGCTCTGATCAATCTGGTGCTTTCTCTTGTTGAAAGGATTTCACACTATAGCAGCTTTATGGTTAAAAGTTTTTGTGGTTTTTTAAACGGTGTCATACCTTGATAAGGAGCACTGCGCATACCTGAATAAATATTACATTCATCCATGTGTTTTTGCAGTTTTCTTATAATTACTAGCACACCCAGAGCCTTCTTTTGCAGCTTAGACATTTTGTTTTTTTTATTATATCTATAAAGGGAACGAATGGGGTAGGGTACAGCACCTGCTCACGTTACATCCTGCACATCCACTACTCAGTTTGTGTGGGAACACATGACCCTCCATACTGATATCCAAACCCTGACTGCCTGTATTTTTAAAAGTTTCAAAAAAAACTAATTTGTCACATGAGAAGAAAAGTTTGCAGAGTTTCACCTCATTTAGTCATCATATACAGCTGACAGACAACACGCAGCAGTAGACGGGCAAGGGATAGACCTCTTATACTCCTTAGGATTGGATAAAAATCAGGAAAAACAGCACATTTTTGTAGTTTTGAAACAGCAACCTTTTAAAACTGTGGTGCAGCTTAAAGCTGGAAGCCTGCTCTGATTGTTGATCTTTCAAGTTAAGAAAACTCCAAATTGTCCTTGAGATTGCCTCCTGAAGAGGAGATTGTTAGCTAGAATCTACATAATTTTAGAGGATAAATAAGATGTTCAGAGCCGTTGTAATTGTATTAAAAGCTGTTGAACATATGGGCTTCCTGAACTTTCTCAGGAAGTTGTCTTTTGTAACATTTACCCAGAAAGCCACATAAATCTGTTAACATTTGCGTGTGTGTGGCATCCAACAGCTGGACCGCTCTGATTGCTTCTCTCCATGCTTTCATATAATTATTACACTCAAGTGGCTCGCTCTTTGGGTTGCAGCTTTCTTCATGCACAGTAGATGTCTGTTTTCCTCACGTTTCTTTGAGAGGATTCAGTTTTACCCTTTGCAGTTCAAGGTCACCCTATCTTCATCCGTCTTTTGCCCTCCTTGGATGGCGTTAGTCACACTTTAAAGCTCAGGTGGCAGGGTTTTCCAGAAACTTCTACTATCACCTTGATCCTCTTTCTCTTTCCTTCTTTTTGTTTCCCCCTATGTCACCGTTCCACCATTTTTCTTCTATCTATCCAAGTCTCACCCCTGCAACCTCGACTGTTTCCTCCAATCATTTTGAGCTCTTCCACCCACCCCTCAACCCTCCCTCTCCCTCCTTTGACTGTTGTCCCCCCTGTGAAAGGAAGAATGCCTAAGAGAAATGGTTTATTAAGCACCCAGTTGTCATGGAGAGCCCAGCAATGCCTGAGAAATTCCTTGTGGGTGGAGACAACGGGTAAGGCCTCCTTTGTGGGGCAAATATGGGGGGGAGGGGAGGCACATAAAGTTCTAAAGAGCAACTGTCCCCCTCTCCCCTCTTACCATTGAAGCAAGTAAGGTCCTCTGCAGACCTGTAATGCACCCTGACCTGTCCCGCAGGCTGTTTTCACTCTCCAAACATTTTTCCAGGACATGCATCGGGGTCAGCCGCCATCCGCCTGCAGATCTAAAGTTTCCACAAGATGTGCTTTTTCAGGGATAGAGTTTGGTCCTGCATGTGACAAACTCCAGAGGCCCTCTGTTTTGAAAGCACAAGTGTGTTAAAACCTCAGTGCGAAATGATACCGTTGTTAAGCCCTTTGATTCGGGACACAGATGTGTTCAGAGGGTATCCGGTTTCCAGCTGCCGGCATATTTCTCAGCGGCAGAACATCCTCCTGCGGGCCCTGTCTGAGAGTCCGGACGAGCCGAGTCAGGTGGGGCCATGAGTCGAACGATGACATCATCTGTGGGTTAGGAGGGGAAATCATGTTAGGGATTAGGGTCGGCACATTGCTAGGGTGAGGTCTTGCGGAGCTTGCATATATCTTGGCGTTGTCCTGCTTTGTCCTTACTATCCCAACAGACAATAGAAGGGGGCCCTGTCTGGAGCGGCCTCCCCCCGATGTCTTTGTGTCCACTTGTTTCCCCTGGTGATGCTGCCCTTTACAAAGTTATACCAGGCCTGTTATGTATCCCTGATTTAACCCATTTTCTGTTTGGGTTGATGATGTTTTTGGGAATTAATGATTGGACAAATATAACACCCCTTATGTCCCTGTGGTCCTAATTTAAAGGGCTGTAGCAGCAGCCTGCGAGATGCTTAAACCCATTTTATCAAAAAAGTTGAAATTTTGTTTTTAATTAAAGATTTGTTTACATGCAACACTGTGCATCAGTTAAGTCATCCCCTATTCCATCCAAAAGACCCAGAATTTTCTGTAAACTTTAAAAGTGCTCATCATCAATATTTCTTCAGACTTTTTCTTTCTGATGTTTTTAAACTAATTTTCTGTCCAATTCCTGGCTTGGTAGGAAAGTATGGCGTAATTATCCATTATAGATCCAAGTTAGGGGTAAAAAGCTGAAGTGTTAAATGGTCAGTCAGTCATTTTCTACCACTTCTTCCATAGTGGGTTGTGGGGAAGCTGGTGCCTATCTCCAGCAGTCTATGGGCGGGAGGCGGGGTACACCCTTGACAGGTCACTAGTCCATCGCAGGGTAACACAGACAGACACAGGACAAACAACCACACAAACACTCATTCACGCCTAAGGGCAATCTAGAGACCAATTAGATAGTTGCTAAAAACACATGCTGTTTGATAATAAGTAAGACAAAATTTTTAATGTTTTAGGTCAGTTAGGATCACCAAAATTAGTTCTGATTGCTAATTGCCAGAATAAGAAGAAAGAGATTTCTTTAAAGAAATGTTTATTACTTTCTCCTACTTCAAAAGTTTAAATGCACTAAGATCATTGGGGAATACACAGATGATGAAACAAGCCTATTTCCCACATGGGGTGAAAGGCCACTCAGTGGGGAAGAGGCCATTACTGTAAAATCACCATAAAAAACCAGTTCTGTCAGGAGGAATGGGCCACAGTTTTAGCAAACTGTTGGTGGAAGGTTGTGAAAGAAATCATCTGAAGTTCAGTGAGTCATGCTTTTGCTTTTTTGAGTTTTTAATTAGTATTTGACCATTTTCATTGCAAGTGTTTTTGAAGCTTTTTGAAGCATTTTATCAAGCTAAAGATTATGTTTCTTAAACATCCAACAGCAAGGAAGTTTTACAGCTAGAAACGTTCTTTGTTATTTTGTAAAACCAATTAACTCTAACCTTTGAATTATTCTGGAATAAAAAGGACTCCTAAACACAAGAAATAAAGTAGCAGACAACTTAGCCTTTTTGAAATTGGATATTTAATCATTTTATCATCTGGCTGTCAAAAAGAAACAGTTTGTTTTAATTTATTTATCTGAATCATTTGAAAACACCAAGAACAACACAAATTGACAAACAAATGAGCATTTTTAGCTTTTGTCTTCCGCTTGACCCCTTTCCTCATTTTTTAATGAGAAACTATACAATATGGTGACACGGACTGGATATAGAAGAAATAAATAAAAATAAGGTACAAAAGGAAATATGTGGAACCTGAGAAAACTGTTGATTAAGACCATGTCAACTCATTACAAGAAATCCTGGCTCATCGGAAGCAAAGTATAAAGAAATCACTGAACTGCAAACAGTGCTTCACAGTTATAAGTACAGGGGTTAAAATAGCTGTGAATGTAGTTGCAGTAGCTGAAAGTCATGACAAACATTGAACTAATTTGAAGTCATAAAATAACTGTTGGGAATTGATTGAATTCCAGCCATGAAAGATCATCCTAAAATCCTAATTCAGTTTGGTGGAAAACTGAGAAGATGACAGTCGGAACATTTCAGATCTTCTTACTCGGCTGAGGAGATGTAAAGAAAGGACAAAACTCTTTGCTCCTTCTCCTCCTTTGAAATACCAGAGTGTGAGCAACATTATTACAGATGTCTCACATTGTGAGCCCTGCAGATTATGTTTATCTGGCCGACTGCCACACTTCCACTGTGTTGCACTAATTTAGTGTCTGACTGAGCCTTTGCAGCGACCTGGTTACACTTGTCTCAGGTCTGCACCCTGTCAGCTTTGGACCGTTCAACAACAGGGTGGGAAGTAAGACTGGTAGAGGTGGCAAACCCTGCAAACCCTGCAACCCCCCACCGTCTTTACATGTAATTTTTGTTTATGTTTTTAAACTGTGATGTAAATATGGTTCCTTGGAAGAAAATATTCTGTTAGTTTTGGGAGTCTAAATGTGGCCTTTTCCACAAATTCTAGAAATTACTAAGCAGCAGTTCTTTGTGTTTCCACCGAGACAAAACCCAGGATCTAGCACCGAAAACCAGAGCGATCCCAGCCCCGGTTTGCAGCTGGGCCAGAGGAAAGCACCCTTTTTGTCAGGAGCTAGGGAAGGGATCATGTGAAATGGCAACCAATCGAAACATTGTAAGCGCCATGTTTAAAACACAGAAGTTAAGTTTAATCATTGATTGGTCAAATATTAAACATAAAATCTTGAAAGAGAGTAAAATGTCGAATTAGCGTCCAAATAACAGAAGTCGACTGACTCATGTTTTGAAACTACCAGTTTAAATAGGTCGCAGCAACAAATCTTGCTCTAAAAGTTGTGTTTAACCCCAGCTTTCAGCTGCTGGTGTGGATAAAAGATCAACGGATCAGCATTATAAAGCGTTCAGAATCACTGCTGTTTCTTTTAAATAACACTAATAAATTAAGGTGGGCCCTAGCCCCCTGTTTAGAACTGGAACCTCTTTGGTGGAAAAACCCTATATCTGGTATTGTTTGGTTAATCGGTCTGGCTTTCTGCTCGGGCTGACAACCTGCAGTCCACTTGCAGCTCATGCCAAATGTGATTTTCAAACTGCACTAAGAGAGACTGGTGGTGCTCCTTTACTTCCCACAGTACCTTTCCGTTTTTCTCTCCTGGAAATTTTTCCAAACACCCAAATTTGTATTTTTTGTAAGCGAGGGAAAGCGGTTGTAGTCTTCTTTTAGTCAGCTGATCAGCAGTGTGCAGCAAGGGATGGTGTAGGGGACGTGCCAGGTCATTTTATGCTTCATACACCCGGCCCCTTTGGCTCCCTGAAATGTGATCTGTGCACCTTGATACAGCTATGCAGCCTGTGCCTACCTCTGATTTTGACACATTTTATTATTAGCTGCTGTTAATTGAACAATATGAACGTCAGCTGTTGGCTTTTTTATTGATACTGATGGTATTGTGCTGTTAATGTGATGTCTCACATGTTTACCTTTCTACATGCTAATATCTCTCGGTTGTTGTGCTGACAGAGGTTTTCCTTTCATATGCAAATGTTTTGATTGGAAGAGAGCAGGACCTTCTCCGTGGCTCTAAAGATGCTCCGGTGCAGAGCAAGAATTTGAGGAATGTCCCATTGTTGAGGTTTTTTTAAGGATGCAGCAATAAATAGAAATATAATAGAAAGGGTCAGTGGGGGAATGCTGAAGCACATTCTGAAAATGTGTACGAATGACCTCTGTGCAGCAGCGTCAGCTGGCTGGAGAAATCAGGCAAGGGATTGTGGGTTTACTCCGTCTCCTCTGGACTGATATCCTTTGCTTGACATTGAGCCACACAAGCAGTTTTCATTATTGACTCCACAGGAGCAGTAGGAATTAGGTGCTATTGTGCTGTGGTTGTTATTACAGTTGATCTCTGTTCTTTTCTCTCTATATTTCCACCTGCAGGAGATCAGGACCCAGTTTTACTGATTTTTTTTAAAAACGAGGTCAAATGTGTTCAAAAAATGTCTGGTTCTTAACATTGCTCAGAGTTAGATAGCAGTGAATCTGTTGTGTAGGAGTTGGTGTCCTTTCCTTCTTTTTGCAAGTCAGTTTTAGCTGTTTGGTACTCTGCTGTATTTAGTGTTTTTTTCCAACAATAGAGTTGTTGTCTGGAGGAGGTGAGGCTTCATAGCAAATCTGCTTCATTCTGCCATTTTTATTTGCTCTATAAATTCACTTTAAATCCATTTAAAGATGATTGTTTTGGTTATTAAAGAGGCAATCCCAGTTATTTTTTTCCACAAAGCTACTAGTTGCTCACCTTAATTGACAGTAAGTGTTGAAACTAAGTGGATTAAAACTAAAGATGCACAGAGAAATTGGCTGGTGGCCATAATCAGTCGATTTTGTGTCTACCTGTGACACCTTTCTGGAGAGGGGCATCGTCCAAGCTTCTGCTGGCAACAACTTAATGCTCACCCTCTACCGATGATCCACATGGCCCTGTCTTTCAGTGTTTAACCCTTTCTCTCTCCTAGACATGGCGATCGACTGAGCTTTTACTGTAACTAACTCTATGTGCTCTCTTTCAGACTAAACTTGAAAACTGGTTCAGAGTTTATCTGTTCCTTCTTTCTAGGTGAAACGACTAAAGGAGCTACATCCATTAACATTTACCTTTTCCTTCCCATAGAAAGGACTCCTGGATCAGTGCTTCTTTGTTCTCTTTGTGTCTCTGCTCTGTTCTCTCAAACCCCCAGTCGGTCGTGGCAGATGGCCGCTCACACTGAGCCTGGTTCTGCTGGAGGTTTCTGCCTGTTAAAAGGGAGTTTTTCTTCTCCACTGTCGCTACATGCATGCTCAGTATGAGGGATTGCTGCAAAGTCAACGCCAGTGACTGTCCACTGTCGCTACATGCTCATCCGGGAGGAGTGAATGCTGCAAGTGTCTGACTCGATGCAATCTGCTGGGTTTCCTTAGATAGAAAAACCTTTTTATCCAATTTGAATAAATAACTGAATCTGACTGCACTGTTCAATGGTTAGGATTAATTGGAATGTATGTACCTGACTTTTGTGAAGTGCCTTGAGACGACATGTGTTGTGAATTGGTACTATATAAATAAAACTAAATTGAAGTGAATTGAATTTTTTTCCACAAAGCTACTAGTTGCTTACCTTAATTGACATGTACAATAAGTGTTGAAACTAAGTGGATTAAAACTAAAGATGCACAGAGAAATTGGGTGGTGACCATAATCAGTCGATTTTCAGCTTTATTGGCCCTGAATGGTGAATAACTGGTTGGAAACCCAGATAATCAATTTGTTTTGCCATCAGTGAATGCACCATACGTCTGCATTTGCTCATGCTGCTAAAGGGCGAGAGAAAGCCAGACTCTCAGCAGATTTCTTTCTTTTATCCAACTGATATTTAAACCTCTGTCTTTCATTGATCATTATAGTCACGCTAACTGCACTAATAACTGTCTGAAGATGACATCTCATAACATTATCTCTCCAATCATTATCATTTTGTCTTTGTTTTAAAAGTGTAAAACCCATGTTTAACAGTAACTGTTCTCTCTCTCTGTTGCGGTGTGAAATAAATAGCTCCTAAAATAAATAGTTTATGACCTTATGACCGGCTCAAAAATATATTTGAATGCTGTTCTTGTATCTTCTTATAATCTATTGTTAAAGACATTGTTAAAATACGTGCAGTTAATATCGGCAGACCAAAGCATTACAAAACCAGAAGCTAAAACTATATAATTGTTGCAACTCTAAAACGAAATAAAGGAGCCCGGTTAGAAAATAGTTGCTAAAATGATTTAAGCAGCAATTGCAGGCGATTTATTAGTTTTCTTCATGTCTTCATTGTGGGCTCTAAGGAGCTCCTAATTTAGCCGAAACAAATGGAGTTCACCAGAAGGGTAAATCACTCATTAGCCAAAAAAAAAAATATGAAAAGAGACTTTACCCAAAACAACATTACATTAACCAGAACAAATTATTTCAGACAAATGAGACCAACTTGAGTTGGAATTAAATGAAGAAGGTCTGTTATGGGTCTGGATCTGAAGAGCACATCCTAATAAAAATAGGTGCACACTTTGAGACAATGTGTTTATAGCTTTGAGAGCGAACAGAGACAGGTGGATGAGGGGTGTGGGAGCGTTTCAGTAGTGTGTGTGTGAGAGCAAAGTCAGAGTAATGTCTGTAACGGCCGCTCACACAGGTGGAGGGAGTTTTATTCATTTATTAAGAGATACACACTATGATCAGACTAATAAAAGGACAGATTGAACAATGGTTTTACCAGACCATGGAACATTTGCTCTGAAGCTTATGAATCATTTCATTTCAATGTAACTGGGATTAATTTTACCTATTTTAAACAAAACTAAAGATAAACAAGTGCAATAAAATAGGATACAGTTGCTCTAAAGGCCTGGCGAAAGAAAGACAGACTCAGACAGACTGTAGGAACTTTTTTTTAGGATTTAAAGCAGTATTAGTGGGTCATAGTTTAACCCCATCCATTCCCATTGCATTGTAAATTGCAAGAATATTCATGACATGTTTTCTGAACTGAAATTGCTTTTAAGTTACAGGCTTCCACTTTTGGCCATCTGTGGAGAAAAGGGAGTATATCCTCCAGACAAAGTAACATTTTAGAGTTTTATATCATTTGTTATAAACTTTTACAGCATTTATGCTCCAAGTCACAAACAAAAACAATCACAGCACCCCCGAAATGTATGTGGATAAAAAATGTTTGGTGTGAAAGACACAAGGGGTGCTTCTGTGCATGTGCTTGCTGTGCCGGCTTTATTTATGAAGCATTTGTTAATGTTACACATTTCCTCAGAGTTTGGAGGGGTTTAAATTTAGTTTCAGATGTAATCACGGTAAAAAATGTAGAAAATGTGGAACACTGGGTTGTAATCCTGGTCAGAGCTCCTATTTGTCCCATCTGCCTCATAGACAGAGAAGGAAAGTAAATTGTAAAACATTAAAGTTACACATTTGCACAAAGTCTGGGGCCACTTAGCGTTGGTACCATAGTGTAGCCAGTGCGTAAATACTTGGTTATAAATTTAACACACAAAGTAAGAAAATTTATTTTTGGTTGACTATTTCTTTGTTTTAACAATACCTCTTGACAATGTCTGTTAATTTACCCTCAAATTGTGCCACAATTGCATTTGTGGGTTCAGGAGGAGAGAGAAGTGTGTAGGTTACACCCATAAAAAGCTTGCCAGATCAGCCTTTGGTGGAGGCAGTGTTATGGGTTCTGAACAAACAAGGTTTGTCATCATTGGAGACGGTCTGTGCAGCGAGATATCAAGATGACATTCAGCAACCAGTGTTAGTTCTACATCTCTTAAGGATCAAAGTCTGTCCTTAAACATTTCAATGCTCACCCTGGTTAAAGGTTAGGATACCATCCCACAGCAGTGTGTGCCAAGCTGGTGAACGGGGTGAGGAGAAGGGACCAGGCAGTTCTGGTTGTTTATAATTCTAGCTAGCACTCTTGAGGCCCATAAAGAAATAAGCAAGCAAGTTGTTCATGGGTATGACCCACACACTCAGCTCAGCGGCTGAACCTACAAAAGCTTTTTCTTACAAATGTGGAACCATTCAAAGAAAAATAAACAGCCTCTCCAATGGAATAAAATGTATTGCATGAAGGATTGTTACAAATGGACAATAATTGTCCAAAGACACATTTTCTGCTAAGTATGATTTTATTGGTTTTTATTTTAACCAAGCGTGCAGTCAATGTAGAATCTAATTGTTACAGATTTCAGCAATGTATTTTTCCTAATGTTACAGACTGTAACCGCTGTGATATAATTTGAAACTAAGGCTTTGTTGGTCAGATTTGTCTGTTTTCTCTTTCATTCTGGTACGTCTTCTCCTGAAGCAGAGTGTGGATGGGGCAGCTGAACACTCTCTTCAGCGATTGAATTATTAAATGGCCACGCTGAACTTTGAATTTTGTAAACAGTTACAAGAATTTCTGCTGTATAACTGGAAGTTAACAGAATGAGAGGTTGAAGTTGGCTTATAGTTGTAGTTTTAGTGCAATAAAACAATAGTTTTATTGTTTTTTTCAGTTCGAACTTCATGCAGTCAGGAGGAAAAGGACCAAGTCCACCTTTACACAACACACAGTCTAGGAGAGAATCAGGGTTCAGGGTAATCAGAGGTTCAGGGTAGCATAATGGAGATCATAGGAGATGGATATTAGGTGTAGTTGCAATGTCACTGGGGGCTGGCTAGGATTATTTTCTGGAATGATGAAATGTAAATTGTGGGTGAAAGCCTGGCAGGATTTAGTTGTTATTTATTCTTGTGTTTTGAATACATGTAAGTTCAGCTTGTTGTGTCGGGTGGGAGTAGGAGGGCATTTTCTGGGATCAGAGAGAAACAGCATAAATCTTTTCCTCCTGTTATGTGTGCAGCCTCCAGCCCCCAATCAGCCTTTAGTGTCCATTCAAGCAGAAGTTGAGTGTGCTTCACCTTTCAGCTCTGCTTAATCTAACAGGCTGCAGCTCCACAACATTTTACTGCATCTCGTTTGATCACCAGATCCAGAGACTCCTGCTTTTAAATTAAATGGATACCAAAAGGAGTGCTCTTGGCTTTAATGAAGGAGACATCGGATAAGCTTGATCTAATAGACAGTACGCAGCTTGAACTGTGGTAGAACCTGAGTTGTAAGGCTCGGTTTAAAGCCACGTTGGCAGTTATTAGTGCCTGTCCAGGACTGCTCTCTGGCATTTTAACTCAACCTCAGCTTGCTGACTGGTGTTAAGCAGGGGATTCATTCTTTTGTCCTGGCTTTACTATTTTTTTTAGAGGAACTTAATGATCAAGGTCATTTCTGTTTTACTTAGATTTTGGAGTGTTCTTGAAAAGGACATTTATGATTTGATCTGCAAGCACACAAACAGTATGGGTTAGGGCTTAAGGAATCTGGTTAGGTTGAGTCTTTTGCATGAGAAATCAAACATCCATAATGAAATCGAGGCTGAAATAAATGGAATTAGGATGAAAATAAAGTGAACTAAAACTTTAAGTTTTAGATTTTCACGCACACAAAAATGGAAATAATCCTTTCGTGAGTGATTCAGTTCTCTGAAGACATTGGTTGTTAATTGTTGGTAAAGCTTTACAAACAGGTCCAACACAAGTGAGCGACTGGGGAAAACCTACTGAAAACTGATTAACTAGTCAGGGCTTGTGGCAGGAGAGTACACTAATTACCGAATGAGACTTGAAGCATCTGTAAGGGCCGAGCATTTAATTTAGATTAATTAAACTGTGTCCTGTTGGGCCCACAGGACCTTCACAGAGGTCATAAATCTGTGGTTTGTTTGACTAACGAGCTGCACCAGTCTCCTGCCTCTGTGTGACTCAGTGTGATCTTGACTATGTGGTGATGGCAAAGTAAATTTTGACCATTTATTATCTAAGATTAGCAATAATATTTTGATGTTTGAAACATTTTTGTGCACACATAGCAAGGTGCAAAGAACAGAAATAAGCTGGAGTGATTTTATTTACATTAACTGCAAATACTACAGCATATTTCTGCAGCTGTCAGCACAATGTAGAGTTTTCTTATGTATTTGTTAATTTGCTATATTGACTGTCAGCAGTTTTTTTTATATGGAATATACAGATAATATCATCATCAACTACAAAAATTGCTTCTTGTAGAATAATTTTGAATTTTCTCTGAGTCCAGACTGAATGTTTTTACATGACAAACTTGCTCAACACTACCAATTTAAACTGTATGGGCCAAGAACTGCAAAGACAGTCACAGCTTCATTCCCCCAAAGTGAATTTTAATTTATGATCCCCAGATTGATCTTTCAAATAGGACCCAGGCTTTGGGCTCTTTGATGTTCTAAACACCCGGTGTTCGGTGCACAATCTGCAGAGCAATGATGCTGAACAGCAAAGACAGGCTCTGCTCAACCTCATTACCTTCTTACTTGGAGGTTCTCCCCAACATGACACACTTCTGCTGTGAAACACTGACCTGCCTGTGCAGCGGATCACAGATTAAACCTAGTTGAGGAGCTGCAAATATCTGGTCTAATGGCCGTCTGAGTGGGATTAGTTATCATTAGTTTTACAGTTGATCCTCCCCTTTTTGTAACCATTGCTCTGATATGAGATTGAGTTTTGGACCTGTTTTGTACTGTAAAAAAGTGCATTGGAAGAGCATTTACATTTCTTTACCTCTTTCACATTTTTTCATGATAAAATCTCAAACTTTTATGTATTTAATTGGATTTTTAATGTGATAAACCAACAAAATGTAGCACATGGTTGTGAAGTGGCAGAAAAATAATACATGGTTTTTAATGTAAAAAATATCAGAAATGTGTGGATTACATTTTTACTCAGCTCCCTGAGTCATTACTTTGTAGAGTCACCTTTCACTGCAGTTACACATGCAGGTCTTTTAGGGTATGTTTCTACCAGGTTTAGCATCCAGAGACGGACGCTTTTCCCTATTTATCTTTTCAAAATATCTCCAGCTCAGTCATATTGGGTGGGACGCTTCTGAGAACATCAGCAGGCCAGTGTAAAACATAAATACGCTTTAATTTGAACCCTTACATTGTAGTTCTGGCTGGAGTTTTACGATTGTTCTCTTGCTGCAAGGAGGATAACACGTTTCAGGTCTTTTGCAGCCTCTAATGGGTTATTCTTCAGGGTCAGCCTGTATTTAGCTCCATGCAACGTCCCATAAACACTAACGAACTTCCTAGGAAGGAATCCTCTTATCCAAGACAACCAGATGTGCATGGTACACACCTAATTTGCAGTTACGTCATACTCTTTCCATTCAAGCGATGGATTGAACAGAGCTCTGCGAGACGTTTAAAGCTTGGGATCTTTTTTTGAAACCTAACCTTGCCTAAACTTCTCCACAACTTGACCTGTCATGGTGTGTTCCTTGGTCTTCATGATGTTGTTTGTTCACTTATGTTCTTTAAAAAAACCTGAGGCCTTCACAGAATCGATATATGATGGGATTTTTACTAATTAGGTGATTTATGAAAAGAGTTGATTTTCAGTGGATTTTATTTAGGTGTATCAAAGTTAAGGGGGTTGACTACAAATGCACACCTCAGCTTTCAGATTTTTGTCTGTAAAAAAGTTTAAAAAAAATTAACTTTTATGATTTTCCTTCCACTTCACAGTTTTGCACTACTTGTTGTCGGTCTGCCACATAAAATCCCCAGAAAATACATTGATGTTTGTGGTTACAAAGTGACAAAATGTGGAAAGGTCTAAGATGAATGAATCCTTCTGCAAGGTACTGTGTTCTGGACCACCAACAAAGAGCCTCAAACAGTCCTGAAATACTTTCTTAGGCCCTCTGGGGCGACTCCCTGGTTTTAGTTAATAAGTGAACCATTAGTTTTTGTCTTTAACTGACTGACAGAAGGAGCTCACTCTCAGGCTCTGTAAGTTATTTCCCTGTAGAAGCTCAACTCACAAGAAGTATTATTCTAATCAAGGTTTTAGATCACTCCCAGTTGGATTCGTAGGTTTCTCTTGTATTCTACCTGAAAGATTGTTGTCTTCTGTGGAGTTTAAATGCCTGATCTGTGTCGCAGGCTAGGTGGACGAGGGCCCGAGTTGCTGTTCAGCTGATGGCTGATGTCTCTGTCCTCAGCTAATTTAGTCCCACAGTCCCTCTGAACTTTATCCACCATGACTTTGTTGACATTTTCTGGGATCAGCGGGGAGATTCGATGCCGACTTTGTGTTCTAATTAGGCTGGTCTCTCAGAGTGGCTCCCTGGCTTTGTCCTGACCTCTCTGTCAGCAGTTTATTACCTCAGTGACAGAGCAGGCTTCAAGAAAAATCCAAATAACCTGGTTGATTTGTTTATGGTATTAGAAGTAAAAATCATTGGATTTTAGCTTCGCAGCCTCCCAGTCCTTCCCAACCTCGACTTTAAATAACGTCTGTATGTCCTCAGAGATTTCTTCAGATCATAATGAGCAGTCTTGTTTCCGTGACTCGGATTATAACGGGGAATGTTCTGACCCATGTTATGATGCCTGATTAAATTCATGGAAATGTTATCTTGAACTTTGAGAGTATTTTTATCCAAATCATGTTTCTGCTTACCGGTAAACATTTTTTACTTATTCTCTGACGTTTGTCCACTCCGATCGTAAAGACGCATGGATCGCTCCCTCACATACAGCGCCGTAAACAGCCCTGCTGCCAGTGTGTGAGTTAAATCTCTTCCCTGGCGCCACTTCCTAGCTCAGAGCATTCCTGGCACCCGGAGGCCCAGAGGGGTCGAACCCCGGGCTGAAAGCAGCGTCACACTCCAGAGCTGGCACCATGTCTTGTAACCAAATAAGAATCCCATTTTTCCTCCCTATTTGCTGGCCCAAGGAGGCACCGCTTACCCTCCGCTCTCTGCAAGCACAGGATACTTCCGTGGAGAATGACCCCTTTGAAGGATGGTCTGGTTTCTTTGAGAGGAGATTCTCCTCGCACTCAGTTTCCCAGCGCTGCATCTACCTCTGGATCGCTGCCTGAGCCCCCTGTCCAAGAATGTGAATTGGCAGAGGATGTAATTAAGGCGATGTTTCTCCTTACACTTGGCCTAACCTTTGAGAGCCTCAGCTCACTTAGAGCAGTGTTTTTTGTGGCGACTGTTGCTGCATAGTATCAGGTTTAACGCAAACTGAATAGATGAAGGGAGTGGATTGTTCTGACTGTGTTTTCTTCAGGTCTGGGTACAAAATTTGTCCATAACATGCAGTCAACTTCTACAGAGTCCAACTTTTACAGTCTCCTAATCACCTAGCTGCTGAAGCAAGACACCGTCCCTGGAGGACTGGAGTTTGAGACCCCTGAGTTAGATGTACAGTGCTTTGCAAAAGATATTAAAATCCAACAATTTAAAAAGCTGTATTTTAGAAATAAGTACATCAAAAAGTACAACAAAGATCTTGTTGTATGTTCTCTCGTTTAGAGATAGAAAAAAGTGTGTTTTCAGCTTTGATACATTTAATGAAGAGGAAAATAGTGGCCGGCGTATTGGTGCATAGCTATAAAAAAAAAAAATATAAACCCTATCTACGTCAGCTATGAAATGTTTACTGAGAAAACAATAAACATTCACAAATCACTTCATAGTTTCAGTCTTTTATATACAAAAACAAAATAATGGAAACCCAGCAATTTATTGATCTGCTAATGCATCAGCATGCAGCTTCGATTTCTGGAATTTAATAAAAATCAGATGAAGTTTGTAGTCATAAAAATCTGAAACTGTAAAATTGTAACTGTCTGGTCAAAACTCGACTTAAAGTTGTGTGATTTCATCTCTTCATATAATATTTGATATTGATTGTGTAACTGAACAGACTTTATTGACCTCACAGGAAATTTTTGTGCCAGGGTTTCAATACTAAAGAAAATACACAACAAATCCCACAAAACATATAAAATAACATAATAATATTGAATAAGAGAATTATCTAAAAATAAGAGAGGAAAAATAGCTAATGTAAAATATACAACAGATAAGGTGCAGAGCAGATAAAGTGTGGACAGAAATTTTAAATGTATTTTGTAATACATAATTAATTGTTATTGTCCAATATGGAAAAAGAAGAGAAGTTGAAAAGTTTGAGAGCCACTGAGAGGAAGGGCTTCCTGTGGAGTTCTGTAGAGCACCTCGGTGGTCTCAGTCTACGACTGAAGTTGCTCTGGTAGGAGACCAGAGTGGCATGCAGGGTGTGTGACCATGGAGGGCTTTAAAACCCCACTGCTTTTGTTTTTTGAAACACTGGTTTCCACTCACAGTATTTAAAATGGCGTGTGATATTTGTCCCTAATTAAACATAAAGGGACCACAAACATGGAGGCTGAATCGTCTCTGTTTGTTCCCACTGTCTCCTCCCTTGTATGCATGTGTTACCTCGTGTACTCAGATGTAAGTTTTGTTTGTTTACAGTAAAGTGTGAATTAGAGTGCCCCCCACCCTCTGTCTATCCTTTGATTTTTTTTGTCTACTTCCACTTCCTTTGCTAAGGCCCTGTATTATTACTGTTCTGGAATCGCCTGACTGAAAGCTGAGGGATTAAGGCCGTGTCAAACATGCTTCTCTGTCTCACTTCCTCCACGACCTCCCCTCCTCTTCCTCCCACTCTGCTGGCGCTCTGTGTTTAAACTAGCCCGGTGCCAGAACAGGGATCTGCTAACTTTGGGAAGTGCTGCTTCTGTGAATTTCTGCTCACAGGTTTTTACTTTCTGGAAGGCGTCCAGACCTCCCAAACAAAGCAGCTCACTGATTATATTAGAGGCAGCAGTCAAGGCTTGTTTTTGTGAAAACATTTGATTGGATTAAGCATGATTTGTGTCTGCTTTGAACCTACTGTAACTCTACGGGTTTTAAGTGTTTTTATCAGCAGTGAGTGGCTTACACACATTGGATTGCAGTCAAAGTCCATGTTTAGAAATAGTAATTATTAGTGACTGGAGAGTGGAGCTAATGGATTGGGGACGTCCCCAAAGCTGATTTTTGCTTGTTCTTTACAACATCAGAAAAACATGCAACTGTGATAATATCTTTGAACATTACGATGAGCACATCGGTTGTTTTAGCATCTCTGTCACTAAAATCTATATGAATCAATCAAGCTTTAATCACTGAGTGCTTTAAACACCCAAAGTGACCGAAGTGCTTTACAGGTCCATAAAATAAAATAAATTTTAAAAATGAAATAAGCAATAAAATACAACATCTACAGTAAAACTAATAGTATAAGAGCAGTTAAAACAATAAAAGATAAGTAAATAAATGCTATTAATAAAAGCAGCCTGATACTTCTGCTCAACTGGAAGTGGGGCGGGGGTAAAGAAATATGTTTGGATCTGAGCCCGCTCTCTAGATGCTGGTTCAGTTTTCCACTTAGAACGTTTCTGTTTGTCCAAGCGTTGAGATAGAGATGCAATATGAATGTGTGCACTATAACAGTTGCAAAGGACTACTTGGATGCAATATTTGGTGGGATATAATATTTTTAGAGTTGTGCGTTCACGCTTTGCATATCTATAGCATATTAGGCTAGTTGAGGCGGCTCCAAATTCTGTTAATGCCCACTCCAGGTGTATTTTCTTAGTGCCTGAGATGCAGAAGCTCATGGAGTATGGTAAAGAAAGAAAAGTATCCTTAATCATAATCAATATCGTTATTGCATTTTTCAGCAATAGTATCGCAAGTAAACATTTTCCTGAAATTGTTCAGCCCTGGTCTGAGAGCTATCTGCTGTTGGTAAGACACTGACTGTTTACAACAACACTGCAGATCCCCCCAAAATTTTTAATTATACCTTTAAAGTTTTTTTTTTTTGTTTTTTTAAGCGAAGCAGCATTCTTAAAGACTATTTGTTCAATGATATGTACAGTTTTTTTTACTCCCTTCCCATCCTGCTCACTGTGTGTGAATTATAAAACAAATATGGATCTTGTCTCCTCAACACTGATGAAGAAATAAAAAAATCCTTCAGTTATATTTATTTTACAAGAATTACAAGAATTGATTTACTAAAAGCCAATTATTTGTTAACATGGGATTTTTTCCTCACTGAAGGAATGTAAATTAAAGGTTGAATTTTTAATGTTTGTGTGTGTGAGATTTTGCTGCTGCTGTAAAAAGTTTTTTTTTTAGACACATCTTTTGCAGGGGTGACAAAAAGTGTGGAGGGTGAACTTGTTCTTAATGTAAGAGAAATGTATTCAGCAGCTGCTCTTAGAGCTGTGTATTGAGTTACTGTGGCTTCATGTCTCTGAGCAGAAGTTCAAAGCATCCAGGTTAACTTTGGTCTTGTCTCATACATTCCAGAGCAATCCGACCCCAAACTGTAGCCTTTCTGCTTGTTAGGAACAAGCTGCAGCTTCACTCTGGCTGAGGCCATTATTGTAATCTTCATCATACCTTTACCTCTCAGTGAGTGATTCTTCTGTCAGAGACCTTCAGCTGCAGATATGTACTGAAGAGGAGTTTGGTTTTACTTTGAATGCGGTCTCAGGGGAGAAGTAGCAGTGCAAACGCAGGCCGTGGCATGCTTTTTCACCATGCAAGGACTAATTTGAGACAACATGCTGAAACAGTCATTTGCATTTTATTTGCTCACAGCAGGTCTACATTCATAGTCGATAATAGTGAATAATAGCTTTACATGTGGGTTAATGTAATGTATGCCCAAAGAACTGAACATATAGTGGATAAAACATGATGGTGTACGGAAACGGCAGACTTGCTGAGCTGGGAAAGGCATAAATAATGAATCAGTGTGTTTCCATGCGGACAAAGAAAGCAAAGATGAGGTATGAATGCAGGCGCGAAATTGCTGATTAAAAACTTGGACTTTTCTAAAAGAAAGTGTACACTTGTTCTCTCTTGGCACTCATCTTTTATCTGTTCAGGCAAAAAGAACATGAAAAACACCAATTCGAGCCAAATAAACAACAAAAGGGTTGTTATCGTTTTAATTGTCAGTGTGCCACTATTCTTCTGTTCGACCCAGTGGCCCGCTGAGCCGAATCTCCCTGGCCCAAGCCCTAAAATGTGTATTTTGTGATGGACCAACACAAAGGAGTAATTATTAATGGGAAGAAAAATTAAATATGGTTTTCAACGTTTACTTTATAAATAAAAATTTGAAAACTGTTCTAATCCCATTCTACTTTGATACCCCTAAAAAATCCAGTGCCACCAATTACCTACATTAGTCACCTAATTAGTAAATAGACTTCACTTGTGTGTGTTTTACTTTGACCAACAATACAGTAAGGTTAATCTGTGATAACTGGCAATGAGGTTTTTGTTTTATTTTGACTCACGGTTCTTTGCAGAGTTGTTTTAATTCAGACATGTTGGTGGTCGGTTTTCACAACATCTCAATCAACATGATGCCACAACATCTCAATCAGATTAAGTCTATTATCATCATTTTCTGTGATTTTGAGCCATTCAGGGGTGGATTTGCTGGTGTTCTTTGGATCAATGTCCTGCTGCATTATCCGAGTGTGTTTGAGCTGAAGGTCATAAAGTTATGGTTGGACATTTTCCTTGACGGTTCTTGGTAGAGATCAGTATTGATGGTTTTATGAAGTATGGCAAGTCATTCATGTCCTAAATTAAAAAAGCAGGCTCAGAGTATTACACCACCAACTTCATGTTAGACAGGCAATTTTAGGTTTGTTTTCCACAATGCTGTGTTAGGTTTCCAATTTTCCAATTCTTTCCTATTTTGTCTCATCAATCTACAGAAAATGTCCCCAAAAGTTCTGCAGGATCATTAAGATGTTTTTGACAAAGATGGGAACTTTGTGTTTTTTGTGTTCAACAGTGGTTTTAACCTTGAAACTCTCCTACTGACTGTATTTTTCCTCAGTCCCTTTCTCGCTGAATCATAATCACTGATTTTATCTGAGGCAAGTGCAAATTTAGATGCTGTGCTGGTTTCTTTTGTGACCTCCTGGGTGAGGCTTCAATGTGCTCTTGGAGTAGTTTCGTTAGGCCTCCCCTTGGAAGGTTCATCCATGTTCCATGTTTTCTCCACAATGATTCCCACTGTGGTTCACTGTAGTGTCAAGGTCTTAGAAATGACTTTGTTACTATTCCCAGATTTCAGATAGATGATAGATTTTTATGAGTTTGTTTCCTATTTCTTCTTAAATTTCTTTAGATCAGGGCATGGTGTGTTGCTTTGTGAGATATTTTAGCCTGCACCATGTTGTCAGACAGGTTCTGTTTAGATGATTTCTTGAATCCACGGGTCAGGCAGTAATGAGGACCTGGACATAAACTATACTTTATATTGGAACTGATTAAAGCAAAAATGAAAATCAATTAAAGCAAAAATAAACATGAGAGGAAAGGTTGAAGATTTTTGCACAGTTCTTTAATCATTTGATGAGATTAAGTTATTTGCGAATAGAAAGGGAAGAGCAAAGTTTGACACTCAGTTAGTTAAGACCTGTTGAAACCAATGATGTCACAAACTGTGTGATTTATGGGACTTTTGGAGTTAGCTTTGAAATCTGAATATTTGCTTACAAACACAGAACTATTAGATTCTTTAATAATATTTCCAGCTAGAAGCATCAGAAATATTTTGCGAAGTATTTTATTAATTCACTTTAATGAACCACATTGTAAAGCTGGTTCCTACACACACAGTCCTGCTTTAAATATCTGGGACACGTCTGAAAGCAGTTCAGGATCCACACTCAGTATTAGCTGAACACATCACTGTTTACAATATTTACCACTTCTTAGATCAATATTAATGATTTGGTTTTCCTGCTGATACAGCAGCATACACAAGTTATGTTTGGAAACACAGCTATAAAGAGTTTGACTCGTAGTTCATATTATGTCCAGCTGGTGTATATATGTGTATTTGTGGTAAACTTAAACTGCTATAAACTGCGGATAATAAATTATTGAGATATAGAAATACCTTCTCAAAAAAACTGCTGATCACATTCATCCAAACTGTCACCAATTCCTACCAACAGTTTACGTCTCTTAGTTTAACTATTTTTTATAAATTATTAGGAATAAAAATCATAAAAACACCCAGATGCCATTGATAATTTAATTTAAGATTTTTTTTGCCCTCTATTTCCGTTGATTGTTTCTCTAATCCCAGTTTCATCCGGACACATTGAAGCTCCTGATCAAACCAGAATAACACTCAGTGACCCCCTCTCAGGTAGATACTATTTATTAATAGTAGTCAAATAACCACAGTTTCTGAGAGTAGACTATGGCAACATTATATAAAATTACTTTTAGTGATCAGTGTTTAAACAGGTATGAAAGACCCACACGACTGGTAATAAGTGATGAGAGGTTGGTTCAAAATACCTCCTGGAAGACAACTAACGTCTAAGAAGGCAGATATGAAACCAGCAAAACTAAAAAAAACGGGTGAAGGGGCAAAATGACCAGCTTTGTTTTTGTTGCAAAGTTTTGTCTGTCCTGCTGTTTACATTAATTCAATTCTCTGTCTCTAACACAAAGATTATTTTGTTTTTTACCAAGTAAAGACTGATGCTCATCTAAAGTGCAAATTTATGTTCCAAAACATTTCATGGCTGTTGAATCTCAAAGAAAAGCCTCCTTACTCTCATCCATATTCGCTTTGCATTCAGGTGTCGGATTTTTGGGGTTCCCAATCTCAAATACAAGAATTCAAAATCATTCAAAATCAAAACCAGCAGATCAGACCTCAAAGAAAGCTAGACATCAGTATCTCCCCTGAAAAGTCTGACTGGTTCATCTCTATCTTTAAGTCTGAAGCTAAATTATCTGTTTACAGTCATGTTAATCTTCTATGCTTCATCTATTTCTTCTTAGATGGGATCCATTCTGTATCCGCTCAGTGCCTTCTCCAGGTCACCATCATCACCGACGAGATGTTGTCCAACAGCATCACCTTACGTCTTGCCAACACTTCCCAGGAGCACTTCCTGTCCCTGCTGCTCTCCCAGTTTCTGGACGGCGTGGCCCGTGTCCTTTCTGCTGCGCCTGAAGATGTCGTCATCTTCAACATCCAAGATGACACGGATGTCAGCGCACGCATCCTCAACGTCAGCTTGTCCGTGGCCGTTCCCGTGTTCGGAGAGGGACAGCAGCGTTCTGGAGGCATTGGGAGGAGCAGTCCCGGCAGAAGACTCCAAAGCGGGGAGTATTTCGGCTCAGAGGAGCTCCAGGAGAGGCTCTATTTGAACCGCAGCCTCCTGGCACAAATCTCCTCCCAGGAGGTGCTTCCCTTCGATGACAACATCTGCCTGCGTGAGCCGTGCGAGAACTATATGAAGTGTGTGTCGGTGCTAAAATTCAACAGCCTGGCACCATTCGTGACCTCCGACACCATCCTGTTCAGACCCATTCACCCCATCGCCGGGCTGCGCTGCCGCTGTCCCACCGGCTTTACAGGAGACTACTGCGAGACTGAGATCGATCTCTGCTACTCTAAACCGTGTGGAGCGCACGGATTGTGCCGTAGCAGAGAAGGGGGCTTCACCTGTGAGTGCTTCGAAGACTTTACAGGTAAGAGCTCGATTCTTTACTCCGCAATGATTGGCCTTTGTCAGATCTGTGGCACTGGAGTGTGTTAAGTGAATTATTAAAGGTGAATACTACAGAGATGCTCAAATTTACTATTTTCATACCAATGCCACTGATAGTAAGATTATTGGATTACAAATTATTTCTCTAAAATCTTTCATTAGCAGCTTTTAAATTATTATTAAAGTCTGGATTTCCTTTATTGACATGTTCAAATCCAGCATTTTATACGACAGATCTAGGTTGAATGCTCCTTTTTCTATAAGCCTTCCTCAAACATAAGGTGGAAAAAGAGACACAGACTAAGATGTCACCTAATGAGTTAATAGAGTCTACCTGTGTGTAATTTAATCTCAGTATAAATACAACTTTAACACATTATCCCTACAATGAAACACTGTGATGGCAGCACCATGCTAAATGCAGGACAATGCAGAAAGAAAGGGATTAAAAAACGGCTTAATACTAGAGTGGAGGTGCTCCTTCGAGCAGATCCACAACCCTAAAAGGAAGCCAGATCTACAATGAAAAAGTTTAATTTAAAGCATGTTCACATATTTTAGACATTTATTAGAATTAAAAAAGTAGATCTGTGTCAGCCAAGAGGAGCTGGGCTTAAACTCTGCACCCCTTGATTAGTAACCATTCGCCAGACGAGCCAACCAACTGCACGCTTTATGAAGTGCCTATAATACAGTCAAAGACTTGTTACGTGTACCAGTAATGTTTTTTATTGTTGTTACAAAATTGGTGACTATTTTTTTTTTTTACCAAATACAAATAATACCTAGTTACTTTTCTGCCTCTGAGATATTTTGTCTGCACAGAACAGCCATTACTGCAAAAAGGATCAAGTCATTTATACTGAAACAAATAAAGATGTCTTTGAGTTTCAAATATGGGCTTTATATATTTTGGCATAATTTATAGGCTTTGTTTGGTTCTGAAGAATTTATAAATATCCCACATATACTTAGATAGACCCCAGTTAGACAAAGGAGCGAGGAAATATCTAAATGTAAATAAAATGTCCATTTCTGGTTTATGTAAAGATTCGACATTGAGGTTTTCCTAATGCCTCAACACTGAAATCAGCTCTACTGCATAGTTGGTTACAGGAAGAAAATCATATTATTGACTGTTCAGCTGCCTACTCATCAGCCAATAGAAATGGTGCATTCCCATAAAGCTTTACCAGAGTTATTGGCCTTTGTGTTTGTTTTTTAAACCCATTAGAAGAGGCTTCTCTAAACTCCTGAGATTTAAATTAATAGTCAAACTGCTGAACATCATGATTTACTGCAGAATGAAACACCTGTTTTAACTCTACTAGGTGAAATGGCTTGTTTTCCGTTGAACCTGTTGGGATCCCACCTTCTAAGTGTTAATTTTTGACAAATATCCCACTGGGGTTTCATTGTCCATTTGACCCCCCTCCTTAACCCGTCATTGCACATGACTCTTTAAAAGCACAGACCGCCCACTAAACTAATGAGAAGCTCTGTAGACACAAGCTGAGTGATGAGATATTGATTTGAGTTGACTCATTCCATTTGTAGAAAGCTACAGGAAAACGATATGGGAACATTTGCTTATCTGAGGGTTATAGGAGGTTGTCTGAACTCTAGGTGCAGTGATGGTAAAAAGGAAGTACACCCTATGCCAGCTTGAGGGTTTAATGTACAACTGATCTGGTCTTTGCTTGTTTAGCACCACAGATTTCCACCATGTTATCTTTGTTTTTTTAAAGATTCAGCTAATGAAATGGGGATGAAGTCCTGTTTAAACAAAATGTTTAGTGATGCCAGCACTGTTTTCCTTTAACATAAATTATAAATTTAGTTTTTTTTAAGTTTCTTGTACTTGTTTCTTGTGACATTGAAGGATATTCTATTCTATTCTAGTCTGTTCTATTCCGCTCTATTCTATCGTTTTTGGGTTTTTGAGGTTGTTCACTTTTAAAAATATTTCTTCAAAGAAACTAGATGTAATCTTGTTTACAGAAGTATTGCTAAGTAGAACAGGGGAAGGAAATTATAAATTTTCAATTACGGCTGCGGATGTACTGTGTGCCCTCGCTGTGAAATGCCTTGTGGTCAAAATATTTAAGAGACAAAAACAACATCACAGTCACAGAGCTTGTTGAGACTCAGGGGACACCAGCTTCCTCTTTCAGCATAATGACGAGTTGATTTATTACTGACGGCAGCAAAACTACAACCGAATTAGTTTTTTATTTAGGAATACAAATTTTCCTCACTTCTTCAAAGGGTGAAAGATCATCTGCTCTAGTTTATAGTTAAAGGAAAGAAGGAGATGTTAAAAGAAAACAGAGTTTAAAATGTAAATTTATTCAGTATGGATATGAAGGTAGTTACTCTCATCTTGGTATGGAGAGGTTAAGTAAGTAAAATCCTGACTTTTAATGAGACACAGGGTCTCATGTTGTCTTTGGACAAACCAAGGCTCTTGTTTAGTAATTCGTTAGATGTGGTTTTGACAAAAATATTATCTGAGCATGCACTTCTTAAATCACTCAGAGATGGAAAATTGTAGCTCATATCTCAGACTCAAAGTCTGTAGTAGAGATGGACAGAGACATCGGCAGACTTTACACTAGACCAGTGACCGACTGGTCCGAAATTCAAAAATCTGACATTTTTCTGGTCAGTACCTAAGCACCACCACGTTGCGGTAACCAGAAAATGTCTTGGTGTTGAGGATGTTACTGAGGGAAGAAGACTCCTAGTTAGGTATTTTCAGTATGATGTGGGTGTTTAATAATGAATTAGGAGGAAGTACAGTTGATGTAAGAAGCTACTTATAAAGATTATAAAGTATTTTTGACGACATCACAGATCTGCAGTTTATTCAGGCTGCAACACAGCGAGAGAGAGCAAGACTTTTGGCACATAACAGGAAGCAGAGTTGTACTGTTTGATTCTCTTGAGATTTCAACCTCCTTCTGTTATAAAACATGCTGGATTTGAAGATGTTTTCATCCTTTTGGAAATCCTAGAGTTAAAGCAGGGATCCACACTCTTTAGGGGAGTACAGAATCATGTTTTTGTTTTGCTAGTGGCTGACAGCACTAATTGCTAAGATGAAATGCTAAAGACAGCTAATTATGTGAACTCTGTAATCTTTTTGTCTTCCTCATAAAATGTTAAAATAATTTTTACTCAGAATCTTTTGTCTTTTAAATCCATGTATCCTGCAGTTTTGCACTCTGGGTTCTCCAAACCAAATAATAAAAAACACACCCAGAAAAGAAAAACTTTATTTTATTACATAAATAAGTTTAAATAAATAGATTTTCTCATTAGTTTGTACGGTTTGTAAGCTGTATGGTGGGGCAGTTGTTAGCCCTGTTGCATTGCAGCGAAGAAAGTCCTACGTTTGAGTTTGTTCCTGGTTCTTTCTGCATGGAGTTTACATGTTCTCCCTGTGCATGTATGGGTTCTACCAGGTACTCCATAGATGTGACTGTTTGCAATGCTTGATTTGTGTCTGTGCCACCATGTGATGAACAGGTGGCCTGTCCAAAGTGTACCCCACCTCTTGCCCAGTGACCGCTGGAGATAGGCACCACCCCTCCAATCCTGTACTGATTAGGCTGGAGTAGAAAATGGGTGGATTGTCATGTTTGCCTCTAACTAAAAATGTCTCTTATTTTTACAATTTCCGTTATACTCATCAAATACAGAAAAGTTTTCTTTTCCTTTCCGCTCATTTACAAAGCTGTTTATGAAGCCTGGAATAGTGTTGGCTGCTAAGTGTGTGGGCCCAGTCGCTCAGAGTCCAGGCTGAGTGGCACTTCTTGGTTCTCACACAGCGGTGGGTGTTGGAGCTGGACGGCAGGAGCTTTTAACTTGAATCAGTGAGGGGGGTTAGCGGGTGCAGTAGGTGTTTTTATCCACACTTTTCAAAATTAATTCACATTAGTTGGTGAGGTTTGAATCTGCTAGCTGTGAGATCCAATTGAGGTCCTGCATCTGGAAATTAACCTGCAGCTGATGTTTCTTAATCAAACTGGGTCATTCAGGCAGGTTCTGTTTGAGGTAGTTTTCTCTGATCCGAAACTCCAGCTGCTTTCCTTCCGTGAGTGTTGAGTGCGCCAAGTTCCAAACTTTGATGGGGCTCAGTGTGTGTTTGAGTGCTCAGCTACACCCTCCAAGTGTCTGGGTGGGTGGGTAAGTGCCTAAGAGCTGCCAGTGCCATCATGTGTGTAACAGAAGTTCACAGACAATCTGGGGACTGTGCGTGTGTAAATGCTGCATGCATCTTTGTGTGTCTTTTACTGGTAAGCAGGCAACGTGGGCGTTGCCAGATGGTAGCAGGGAGGAAAAGGCAAAGAAACGAAGTGAATGGTTTCTTTTGGCTGAGTCACTTTGTAGATGCTGAAGAACAACATGTTGTTTAGTTTTAGCACATCTTTCTGCAGAAAAGGCTCAGCGGGAGAGCATCATCTTTTTAAACACACTCACACTTTCTGCATAAAAGTAATAGGCCTCTGATTATTCACCTACCAACTGCCAAACCTTCTAAGCATGCTCTTTTTATCCTTTTTGTGATCAGGATTTAAGTATGCTGGCATGCTTTGGTACAAAAAAAATAATTTCAGAAAATCTCACAGTGTGTGTTGTGGTCACCTGCCAAACACTAAAAGCCTCCACAATTTGCTGCTGAGAACCGGCATGAATAAAATGCATTTTCAGGCATATGCACTGTTTTAAAAATCAGAGCATTTGAATGTTGTTTGTCCCTGGAGAAAAATCAACCTGGAAAACTTGCCTCATTTCATAACACTGAGCCGTGAACAAAAAGCGCTGCTGTTAGTATTAGATGTTACCTCACTGTGAGGAGCTCATTGGGACCAAATTATCTTCTTGTAAGACTTCATGGTGGAAACGTTGTCAGCACTTTTGTCTCACTCTGTAATGGTTTTTGATATAGGGCATATGAGCAGTTGCCCAAAGTTGCATTCGAAAGGGATTGCATGAGTCTGCATGTTTTCTCTAAGCATGCATGGGTTCATTCCGGGTTCTCCGTTAGCAGAGTTTTTTCTTTTCTCTTGGTTATCATCCAGGATTTCATTATCATTTTGATGAATCTAGTATTTTATTGAGCGGAGAAAGGTCTGACTTTATCCTCCAGTTCCGAGAACTTCAAAGAGAAAAGAAATAACCTTTATTGTCCATCAGTGGTAAAATACTAAATAGCATTTTAGTTGTCACCCTCCAGCCTAGTACAATCAAATCCATTGCCCATTTTTATGGAGGCTGGGCCAAAGGTAGATGCCAGGGTTGTTTATTATTTGGCAGTGTATCTGTTTTACATTATTTGGTTTGACTTTGAGGAACTATGTGTTGCTGTGTTCAGTTTGGGTCCACTAAACAATAATGACCAAGAACAACACAGCACAAGCTAAAGCATGTCAAGTTTTACTGATTTTACTGTAAATCAGAAAGGAAAAAAGATAATATGAGAAGACAGAATGAATCAGTTTGAACAGCATTATAAAATTAGAGCCTATTACATGTGACCTTTTTAGACCCTTGCAGACTTCTTTCCATTAATCTAAAACCTACTGAGTGTCAGTTTCATGTCTGAATAAACGTGCTGGTGCTTGCTGTACCAATCTGCAAAGCAATCTTGTATCTTAGATCTAGTAGCAGCTAATTATCACCAGTCTGATTGCCTGCAATCACATTAACATATTGGTACACACATCATTTGGGCTTAATTTGGCATATGATTAGCTGTTCTCGGGAATCCAACAGATAGATTTTAAATCTTTTATACAGCATACTATCATTACTGCTATTTGGTACATGAGTCTATCAAATTCATAAACATTAGGAATTCAAGTTTTCTCTTAATTAAAAACAGAATGCATTAGAACAGGGAAAGTTCTTTTCCACAATGTCAAACTATATCTAAGCTACTCAGAGTTTTGTGAGTCTTTAAGTCTGGAGCAGTGGATTTGGCTTGTAATTTTAGGGCAGTGGGTATTTTACCAGCTTTTCCCAAGGGTTTGGAGAAGTGTGCGGCCCACCAAATAGACTCAAACAATTACTTCTAAAATTTACTATGTGGGTTTTGTCTTCGTTGTTGTGCAGCACATACATGTTAATTGCTTCTTTACTGAACAGACTAAACAATCACTTGATCAGGATAAAGAAGTTGGAGTAGTAAATATGGATTTAAAAAAGTATTATTCAACCATGAAATTCTTATTCTTAAGTTAGCAAAAATGATTTTGTTTCTGGTTGTTAAAATAATTTGCTAAAACCATGAACAATATGTGGCAAGCAATCGTTGTTTCAAAAAATCAACACAGGTACCTCTAAGCTCAGTTCCTGGCCCACTTTTCATTGGATATATGAATGGTTTGCCATAACCAAGCCCAGGCGTAGACTTCCATATGGTTTGAAAAGTTGTGTCTCTTCACAGTTGTCTTGATATAAATAAAGGAAACTAAACCAAACTAACTTTTTAAACATTAGCATTTAGAGATATTTTTTTTAATAATGGATACTAATAATATGAACTGGATCAGTGCTTCTTTGTTCTCTTTGTGTCTCTGCTCTGTTCTCTCAAACCCCCAGTCGGTCATGGCAGATGGCCGCTCACACTGAGCCTGGTTCTGCTGGAGGTTTCTTCCTGTTAAAAGGGAGTTTTTCCTCTCCACTGTTGCTACATGCATGCTCAGTATGAGGGATTGCTGCAAAGTCAACGCCAGTGACTGTCCACTGTCTCTACATGCTCATCCAGGAGGAGTGAATGCTGCAAGTCACTGACTGGATGCAATCTGCTGGGTTTCCTTAGATAGAAAAACTTTTTATCCAATTTGAATAAATAACTGAATCTGACTGCACTGTTCAATGATTAGGATTAATTGGAATGTATGTACCTGACTTAGTGAAGTGCGTGGAGACGACATGTGTTGGGAATTGGCGCTATATAAATAAAACTGAATTGAATTGAATTGAAAACTGAATAGAAGTAAATACATTATTACAAGCCAGGGCTAAGAAAATTAATAATCTGATCTAATATACTCCTTTTTCTCCATGACCCCACTACTGATTTATACATTTGTAAACTAGTAATTAATTAATTCTTTACTTATTCTTATGAAGCTCCATCCTTATTGGTCAACGTCAGAAACTCAAGCCATTGGTTGTTTTGTTTAGTATCACATTTTTTATTTGAACCGGAACATCCCAGAACCTAATCTGTGTTTTAATTTGAGTCTTGTGAAGATTTAAGATAACATCACCATCCTTGGTTAACTTTGTTTGGGTTGATCAGTTACGTGAGGCCTTTTTGCAGGGGTCACACTCAAGATGACCTGTAACATTATGAAAAGACTTTTTTTTTTTCTACATTCTATGCTTTACTGATCTTATTATCTCATTATTCACCTCAAACTCCTGACTGGTTGCTTGTTTCAGCTGAAGGTCTTTCGGTTCCCTCATACTGACCTCCTTTCTACCACAGAGACTGTATGTTTGTACAAACTGCTTTGGTGAAACCAGATTTTATTCTATGGGTTTGTTATTTTTGGCTTATTCAGACGGGATAACTCACTCTTTGTACTGTGAGATGCTAAGAAAATTAAATTTAGCTGTTAGACCTTTAAAGAAATGTCTTCTGCAGGATTTCTGTGCAACATTCAGGTGTGCTTCTATGCAAGTACAACTTTGTGAAAATCCATACCTACTATTTGATAGAGGCAGTTTAACGTAGAGGCTGATATTGACATACAGTTGAATAATACAGTTAATTTTATACTGTGTATCTTCCACAATGGGATATTCAAATCTGTGGATGAGGTTTATTCACAAGGCCCATAATTTTCAGTCCTATTTGTCATGTTCGATGTAAGTGACAGTATTTAGTTTTGTTTTGCAAACGTTTATGATGGATTAAAGAATCGACAACATACCACAAAAAGATAAACAAATGTGTAAATGTGAGGGTATTTATACCATATTATGGTGTTTATGTTCTGAACTTATTTTAGTTCGGTTTTTTCGATGTTTTTGGTATTAAATTGATATTTGCTCATTGTTTTGGATTTTACTAGTTCTTTTATTTCAAATAATTATGATCTCTTTGTGCAGGACTTTGATTTTAAATGTTCTATGTAAATAAAACTGGCTTAAATTCAGTTTGATTGTGTTCAGACATGTTACTAATGTCTGCCATTACTCAGCTAAATACATGTTTCAATGTATTATCTGACTCCTGAGGTTTGCTTTTGTGTAAGATAAAGTAGGTTCTTTGAGTTGTTTGGCAATTTGCTGCTTAATGATTCATACCAGCAGCAAACAGAGTGTGTGTTTACTGGGCCGGACGTATAGAGAGGCGTAAATAGATCAGACCAGACGTGTTTGAATTATTGATTGATTCATTCTGTGGATTTGTGACCTTGAAGTCTGTCCGACACTCCGATGTACTTTTCACCTGGCTGCTGCTGCTGGGAGCTCCCGGTGGGGGGTTTCCTTCGGTAAACATCTAACCACACTGAAGCATTTACCCGATATCAGCGAGGAAGAGCAATAAACGGGCTCTGGCAATATGTTTTCTCCACAGGAAGTAATATCTCAATGTGGTTGTGCCCTGATGTTGTGTTGCAGTGTTTGTCCACCTTGATTGCCTGGGAAAAAGGTCTGAAAGCTTCATTGCATTTAACCAGTTTTTAAATTAATAACAAGGCAGCTCTGTGAGCCACCTGACTGCAACTGTTTGCTATAGAGGAAAAAAAACTTTGAAAACCTAATTGATTCAAGCAGAGATCATTGATCATTATTGTTTAATAATAATTAAACAATAATTTATTATTGCGCAGTATAGATATCGCAAAGGACTGCTTGGATTCATTATTTATAATTAAAATATCATGTCTTCACACTTAAAACATTACCACTCCTTAAACTCTTACACATTTTGAAAAGAAATGTGCAAAAATCTAAGTGTGGAATGCATTTGTGTTCAGTCCCCTTGAGTCAATACTTCGTAGAACCGCCTTTGACCGCGTGCCTTGCACTTTCGCTGTAGACACATTCTTCCCAGTATGAAAATGGATAATTAAAAAGGGCCTAAGATTCAGCTGTGGGGGGCTCCTTACTACCCGAATGTGCACACCTAATATAGATGCCATTGGCCAAGTTCCTAAAGCTTTCAGAGACCCATAAGTTGGTATGATGGAAAATACACATGCAGAAAAAATGCAGATTCAACACAGCTGATATAACCATATAATATTTAACAAAATGCAAACCAATTTCTTTGTTCTAACAATGGGCAGCCCTAGTAAGTATTTGTACCAAAAAATATATATATTTTTTAGTTTTGTTATTTCACTCTTACTCTAAAACTGAATGTTGCAGTTAATGTTGCCCTTCTACATTAATTTTAACTGCTTTATTCATTTTTCCGGTAGAGAATTTACTTTCCATGTTTCTCATGGGAATAGACATAAGAAAATACTTTCAAATAAATTAATCGCTTTTACATTTTTTTAGTCAAATTTTACTACCATTTTTAGGAAAGTTTTGCCATTTTCGGTGACATCAGCTTGACTCGACGAAGTAAAATTAATTTTGCATTTCCCGATCTTATTTAACATTATTTTGTTGTTTGTTGTCATGGCTTACATTTACCTTTTTACTCTTTGGAGGAATCCAGCCAAAGCCTGGAGACCTCTTCTTTCGCCATCTAGAGTAACTGTAGTTAAAGTATAAAACAGTCTAAATAAAAAGGTGACCCAGAAGGCAAAGTTCTCACAAGCATCGACAAAAAGGCACGAGTTGAACTACTTATTATAAGCCTATTGGTGCACTGTTAAGCAGAAAAACCTGGCTGACTGTAAACAATATGACTAAATAATACTGTAAGGAATATGAGTCCACAATACTGAACTACATTCCCTGCAAAAGTATTTTTCTTAACATCCCAACCAGGAGCTCTTTAGTTTATTTAGGAGGTTGGAGGTTTCCCAATCTGTGAATGAAGTGATTAATAGTCTAGGAGTAAATAAAAGGGCTGATTATCAGAGCTGGTGCGTGAAGATGGTGGCTGAGTGTGTGTTAGTGTTACAGTAACTCTGCAGAAACTTTTACCCTGCTGACTGAGTGGCTTTGACACAAATTCCTCCTCACCTAGGGGAGAACAAACAGTCTCGCCTCAGCAACTGCCACAGTCCCCCCATCCCGATGGTCCGGATGAACGGGATAAGATAGACGAGCTGCAGGGCTGAAGGGGAGGAGTGGGAGTTAACTCAAGAGTTAACAGTCAAAACTTGAATTGTTTGTTCGGGAAAACTACAGCTGAACATAATTTTGGTGACACCTATTTAGAAGGGTTTTATTTATCTCCTATCTAACAGACGTTATTAAAATGACACATAGCTTATAAGCTTAAATCCAGATTAAATATGTCTAAGCGACCACCTGAGGGTAGATGATTTTCATATGAGTCACATGACCACATTTCCATGCAACAGACATAAAGTACATTAGAGAAAATACATTTTAAACTATAGCTTGTCAAAGTAGGTATGAAACTTACAGACAATTCGCTACAAAACAACCAAAACTGCAAAAGGGTGCAAACGATCAGCACTTATCAAAACATTTTTCCACAGCAACAGCTACAAGCAACTGTTTGCAATTTTCATTTTTCTTCCATGATGTTTGTTTGTTTGCTTTCCTCCTGAAATGTTTGCTCTGTGCCAGTATGTAACAATTTCAAAACATCGACAGAATTTGTAATTACTTGGTTTTTTAGGGTTTGGTTTATAAACTTTAATTTACAGTTACTGCTATATCTAATAATCATATTCTGTTCATAAACTATTTCAAAATGCAGACGTTCCTGTGTTGCTGTGCTTCATGAAGCATTATCTCTATGTAGCCAGTGCTTGTTTTTCACAATAAAGCTGTTTTATCTTCTTGTGATCAGAAATGTAGCCTTAGAGTAAAGCTCGTTTTATATTCTAAGTTACTGACCCAAGCCTCACCTGATCTAAATTTAGGTGTAATTTTTGCTCTGCAATCACCTGACATTGATTTCCTAGACTAATTTATCAGGCTTCCAGAAAGTATGGCGGTTGTGTCTGATTTGTAGGCCAGACAGGGACGTATTTTTCTTGTCTGATTACTGGTGATGCACTGATGAAATCGTCAAGCCATCTGTACAGTGTGAAAAAAGCTCAAGAAATCATTCTGAGCTGCCACAGTCTTCAGAAAAGTGCAATCATTTTGTCTTCAAAACCACTTCCAGCTCAGTGCTCTTGAGCCATCATGTTGTTTCCCTGAATGAGAATTGTGCTCAAACTGCAGCTTTTTTCCCAGAGGGAGGCGGAGGGTGAGAGCACAGAGAAAGGTTCACTCTGCAGACACTGCTGAAGAGATGTTTAAACAATGACAATGATGTAAGAAGAATTTTAATTTAGATTATTAAATGATTTCCTTATTAATTTACCATGCAATTCTGGATGTTTGAAACAGTTTCTTTGTCACAAGTACCAGGATTGTGTAACTGCTCTATAACATCACATTGGAAGTGGGTCAAGATTCTGACAGTAAGACAACATCACCCTATAGTTTTATTACAGTGTTAACACAAAGATTTCAAACAAAACTGTATTAATTTAGTACTACTTTTTAATTACTCATTACACTGAATATTTAATGTTTTTGCTGTTCTGCTCTTTAAATAGTTAAAACATAGAATCTGAGAATATCTAGCATAAATTAGTGTAGTAGTATTACTTTTAGCCAACTAACTGGATGTGTGCATCAGCAGCTGGGGGAGGGGGAATAATCCTTGCTTTTTTACAATGAAACAAAGCTCTGGTCAGTCTGGAACTTCGTCTAGTATCTCATTAAAAGGACTTTGAACCATATGAACAATATGAGGTACGTTCTTTTGGGGTTTTTAAACTGTTGTTTAAAATCTTGGTAACCATTGCTACTGGTAACCAGTTCATGTCTACAGTACATCTGCAGTGCTCTAAAACACTAGTTTCCCCCTTACAGATTTCCTCTGCTGTTGCTTTTTTGTCACATTTGACATGTTATAGATCATCAAACACATTTTCATTTTAGACCTATAACCTAAAGCCTTGTTTAATCATGAATTAACTGTGATAAACCACATTTTTCTGACAGAATTCAGTCTCACAAGTCTCATGCAGGCCCAATCACTGCCTGACCTGTAGAAACTAGAAATCACTTAAATAGAACCTGTTTGACAACATGAAGTAGACATATCCTGGTGTAAAGACAGATGGGAAACAAACTCCTTGTCATATATTACTCTGGAAAGAATTGCAGAGCCATTCCTAAAGTTTTTGGGGCTATAGAAAACCCCAGTTAAAACAATTATTCATAAAAGGAAAAAACATGGAACACTGATGAACCTTGGCAGAAAGAGCTGGCCTGCACAATTTCACCAGGAGCACAACGATGCCTCCGAGGAAGAGAAGCAAACCGGCCCGTCTCATATTTGCCAAAAGAACATCTTAATATCGTAAAACTTACAGGAAAATATTCTGTGGATAGTCACACATGGTGGTGGCAGTGTGATGGTCTGGGGCTCCTTTGCTGCTTCAGGACTTAGACAACTTGTCGCCATTGATGGAACCATGAATTCTGCTCTCAATCTAAAAATCCTGAAGGTAAATGTCCTACTATCAGTTCCTGATATTAAGCTCAAGAACAGTATGATTATGCAGCAAGACAATAATCCTTAACACCCTAGCTAGTCTACCCCTAATGGCCCAAAAACAGAACATAATAAAGGTTTTGGATGACCTCATCAAAGTTGAGAGGCTGTTGTACGCGGTTCGTGCTATACCCACTGTGTCTGAATTTAAACAATTCTACAATAAAGAGTAGACTAAACCTCCTCCACAGCGATTTAAAAGACTTATTACCTGTTAATGTTAAAAGCTTCACGGCAGTTGTTGCCTCCAAGGGTGGCACAGCTAGGTTTAGAGGGTAATTTATTTTTCACCTAGGGCTTATTTGGTTTGGATAGATGTTTCCTCTTAATAAATGAAATTTAAATTTTAAAACTACATTTTGAATTCAGGTTAACTTTGTCTGGTATTAAAATAAGCTTGATGGTGTGAAACAAGCAATTGCGTCCTAAAGGAAAAACAAAAGCTGTCTGTAAGAGGACAAATACTTTTCCACAGCACTGTAGCTCAGCTGTAATGGCAAAAAAATGTCAGGTATTAGGTTTAAGTCCCAGGTTTCTACATGGTAAACCTACTTGTCATAAACTACATTAATCCTGATCTCTGGTCTTCCAGGAGAGCGCTGCGAGCTGTCATCCCGTTCAGGCCGCTGCGCTCCAGGGGTCTGCAAGAATGGAGGCACCTGCGTGAACCTGCTGGTCGGCGGCTTCAAGTGCGAGTGTCTGCCAGGCGGCTACGAGAGGCCCTACTGCGAGATGACCATTCGCAACTTCCCCCCGAACTCCTTCCTCACCTTCAAGGGTCTCCGCCAGCGCTTTCACTTCACCCTCTCTCTCACGTAAGCTCCTCCAACTCGTTCCTGCAGGATGGAGCCAGCTCCATTGCCTGTCAGTGATCTGTGATTCACACTCCACCCACCTCCACATTGCACATAGGTTAGCTCTCAACTCCACTGTGGGGTGCTCAGATTTACATAACCTTAATGGAGGTAAATGACACTAATAGCATCACTGGAAAACAGTCATCTTATGTAGAGCCACTTCAGAATCAGTTAAAGCCCTTCTATTATAAATGCTGAACCATTAGAGTCAATTAAGTGCATCATGTGTGCAGCTTATGAAGAGGGCTTTGTTTTCGGAGAGGATAGTTGCTGTTATAAGGACTTCCATAGAGTCAGGCCTTATAACAGTCACTGTGTCAGTCGTCACTTTGAGTTGTGAGTCAGAGGTTGGCCTATTTCAGCACAGTCTTCCTCACCCGGGCAATGACTGACAGAAGCTGTCTCATCATCATGGTCATTACTGCTGTCATTCTTCCTTGTGATTTCTGCTTCTGGTCAGTCTGTATAACCCTGTAGGGAAGAAAGCCTTGTATGCTCATGGAAATGTTGTTTCTATAGGCAAGAATGTTGATGTAATCAAATTTATTTGATCACTCAGTTGTAGACAAGGTTTGACATTCACCTCAAACTGTCATCTGCCCCTCAGTCTGTGGAAGGAAAGCATCAAAAACGCTAGAAATTTGTTTAAAAATGTAAAACTGAATGTATGTTAATGATGGACCCTAACTCACAAGCAGGAGGCAGAAAAAGCTTATTAATAAAGCCAAAATGATTACAGAACATGTGAAATTAACACCATCAAAGCTACAGAACGCAGCAAAAGAAAGGAACTAAAGGTTGTTGTTGTTGTCAAGTTGAAACCCATTTACAGAAGCACAGCCATGTCTGGCACAGTTGCATGTTTCTCCATGGAGTCATGCTCAAACAGACAAACTATTAGACTTGTTGTATATTTAAAGTAGGGCTGTATGATATTAGGAAAACATGAAACTGCAATATTATTGCTGAACATTGCGATGATGATATTTATTACGACTGGTCCACTGATGGCGTCCCTATGCTTCTCATTGAGCTTTAGCATCTTGGTCAGAAAGATCTGTATCAGGTGTGGCAGTGCAAGTCCATCCAAATGGTCAAGTATAATATATTGGCAAGCAAAGTTCTATTAATTAGGACCTGAAATATCATAGCCTAACAAATAGTATGTCCTGGAAGTTCTTTCCAGTTATTATATTGCACTCATTGAAATTGTGATTTTGATTGTGATTTGATTTATTGTTCAAGCTCTAATTTTAAGGAGTGGATTTTCATTTTGATCATGAGTGAATCGAGCTTTTTAAAAGTGCGAGGTGTTCAGGAATTATAAAATTAGATTCTGCTGTAAATTGTCACAGACTAACTTCGATTTAATTATATTTACGGTCAATTATGATTAACTTTCTGCATTTTTATAGTTTCTTTACTCTGTGAAAATAAAATTATACAAATCAGAAATTTCAATCAACCAAATACAGGAGGAACCTGTAATCATACGCTGGGTTTGATTTGTCTTGGAAGTTGAAGCTCAGAGCTGGGAATGACGTCGCATGTGGTCTGTTGTTCTGGCTAACTACTATTAGCCAAATTTAAGGAATTTATTGTTACATTTTGTTAGTAAGAGCACAAAAGCAACAGGTTCACAAATGCATATTTTACAGCACTACTGAGCCACAGTTGTCACAAAGATGCAAAACCATCAGAAATATAAAGAAATTCTTTATATCAGCCACTTTCACTGCACTTTAAATGTACGCAGCCATATTGGAGAGCAAAATGTAGGCTTTATCAATAGTGGTTTCACTGAGTTAAGGTAGAAGTTAAAGGTAAAAGTTAAAAACTCTTGGTTATTTGGAGGTGGATTGTGCCAAGAGTGAAGCTAAAAGCATGCAGAGACAGAAGGGTCTCCCCATCTGTGTGATGAAATAAAATCAGTTTTAAAAGCTGTTCATTGGTTTGATATCTGTCACAACAAGCCGAAACAAGTGTCGTCTCTCAGATATCACACAGAGATGTGCCGTGACACTTTACCGCAGATGTTGCAGCGGCTGTCTCTCACAAGGGTGGAAACGAAACCCCTTCAGTGAGCTTTATGGTCTCAGCCCTTCATTAAGGATCAGATGACGGTCGTTTTTGATGGAGAACCGCTCAAACCGGTTTTGAAAGCGGACCATGTTTCAGTGGCAGGTCGGAGGACCTGCAAAGTAGCTGCTGTGAGAAAGGTGTCGATTCTGGCAGCTCAAGGCGGGCGAGGTCAGCCCTGTCACCTGAGCCTGTGCTGATCCGGTTTCGCACAGAAAAAAGCCTCCATTATGACAATTCTGGACATGGATCTTGCTCTCTTAGAGTGAAAACAAATTTTAGGCCTGGAACTTTACAAGCAAGACAGAGATTTCACCATATATGCAGTCATTTTTTTAGGATCAGCACTGGCTCAACTTAAACTGAAATTTATAATTTTTAACTTCTTTATACTGATGGTTGTAATTATTCTGTTGTGCATGTTTAGTTATAATTTGAAGTTGCAAAAAATTTCAGTAAAGAATTCTGGGGAAAAATATACAATTTTGTTTATTTTGTTTTGTTTGTTAATGAGAAATTCCCGAGTTAAAACCTAGCATCAAGTAATAGTCTGGTTGTGCTTCCAATTGGTCAGACTTTGTCAGATTATCTTTTAAGATGGTCTTAATCAATAGTTTCCCAGGCTTTTTGAAGATCTTTGGATTTTGGCTGCTTTTTTTATTGTTTTTAGACTACTTGTTGCACTACTGGCTTTAGCTTGGTGTGGAGTGCTTTAGATGTAAAAATGTACTTGTAGAATGTGCAAAGCTGACAGAGATATTCCAACAGACTTGCAGCTGTAATTGCAGAGGAAGATAATGCTAGTATTGACTCTGCAGGGCTGCAGGGCACTGTGCAGAAACCATTACACACCTCTTGGCTCTCTGGTATTTGGTCCCTTTTGATTAGGAGCCTTTTGATGCCTGAATGTTGAGGAAGTACTACATACTGGGCAGAATGGTGGGAAAATCTGCCAAGGATTAAATAACAACTTTAAAAGGCCTCGATAAGTCCAGGAGAACTGTAACCAGACACAAGATTCAGTCAATAAGATATGGTAAATATAAAGAATTGAAGGATCAATCAAGACCTTTTTTGCACTACACTGTCTTTAAACAATCATTTAAAACTGGTGAGCTGAAGCAGGAATGTGGTCAAAATATAATTAAGCTACACAGGAAGATGAGAGGTCTCCTAAGGCATTACAGTTCATCCTGTTGGAAGCGTGAACCAATTTCCAGATTAAGTACCCATTAGACACGTTTCATACTGGTGTCACTTAAGGAAACACCAGGGGACAATTTAAGGTATTAAGAATTGATCCAATTTTTATTTGCCCTTCATATTTAATAATTTTGCAAGACTTTTACTTTCAGCATGTCCCAGTAAATAATTTAAAAAGTGCAACAAATAATGTAATATTTCAGCAGCTGATCAAAAGGATTTCACTGCTGTAAATCGTATGGAGGGACTTCCTCTTTCTGCTCCACCGCACCCACCCTATGCATTTTGGCGTGTTATCATAGCGTGACACGGTCCCTCACATAAGGGCAGACTGGTTGTTATTTTTACTGATGGGTGCCTAATGTGACGCGCAGTGATGCCAGTAAAGTCACTGTTTAGTTCTGGCTGATTACCCTCATAGTTCAGAGGGCTCAAAGGGGGGCAATGTGGAGCATCCTTTTAAATCGATATGTCAAAGAATGAAAGGGACTGTAGATGGTGATTCTCCTTGGTTTTCTGGGCTTTTTGCTGCCTTGTCTGTATCTCCACCTTCATTATCTCCTGGAGCATTGGCTTCCTCTTTTTCTCTGAGGTTATGATGAGAGTTTTATTCCAGTAAGCAGGTCAGTGTTGCAATGCCCCCTGGCTGCTCTTCATCTTGGGAACACTGCACTAACAGCCTCATGACAACATCCCCAGAAACCCTGATGACTTTAAGAGAGGAGGATGAGGACGGGGGGTTGCAGCAGTTCAAACTGTCTAGCAGCACAGATAGACATTTAGATGTTTGAATGGCATCTTTTCTCTAAAAGTAAAAGAGAAATCCCAGCTCACATGAAAGCTACATATCCATTAGGGCGAAGACAAGAGTCAGATTGACCTTCGTAGAAGAAAAATTAATTCACTCCTCTGAGGAAGCTGCATTTTAGTCGAGTAACTGACCAGAAAATTCCGATTCATGCCTCTCTGTTGGCAGATGTGCACAGGAGACCCATTGTTCAGCTCACTATGTGGACGGTGCAATCTAATAATATAGACTTTTTATATATATACACATATGTATATAAACCACTGTTTCCCATCACATGACCCATTTCCACAGACCACAGCTGAGAGTTAAAGCAGGAAAGTTTTAGAACCCTCTGAAGCAAAGACTGAAGCAAAGCCAACTCTCTACTAAATGCTTAGGTGTATTAAAATGTGCGATAAAATGCACATATCTTCTAACATAGCGGCTTTGAGCGTGCGGAAGCAGAAATCTGACATACACAATGTGGTAGGAACACAGAGAGCTTTCTGCTTTCTCTTCTATGAGGAATGAATTATTTTTAAAGATGTTTTTGTCATCACTCTGAACTGCCTTCCTACGCTCTGCTTCCTTACTTGGAGCACTCTGATTTCCCCACCCCACAGCTTTGACTTTGCCCTAGTTTTCGACTCTACGTTTTATTGTCATTTAATGTGGATCTCCTATCTATCCATGCAGATTACTTAACTGCAAACTAAAAATCCCCATTTTTCCTGTGACGTTTGCTTTCAATGAACCCTTATTATCTGTTTTTCACTCTGAAGAAGTTAACCCTATGATCAAACTGAAAGTAAATGATACTTTTATTATGGCATGAAATGTCTTCTACAGTAAGGTAAATGTGAGGAAATAGTGCAGATGCCGTTAAATAGGTCACTGCAGACCTCTACCCTATTTCTTCTCTCTCACGTCTGCCAGCATATGCTGTTTTTACTTTGTTTTTCATTTGTGTGATATAAATAGATTTACTCTGAGTAAAATCAGAACAGCAATAGCAGCAACAGGAAACAGGAGGTTAAACAGGAGTGAATCCTACATTTGTCTGGAAGGTGTTTTCTTTTTTACGTCCAAACGTTAACACAGATCTTCTTGCACATATAGCTCAAACTCAGGTCCGTGGGCAAACTTTGGCCCCTAGTATGATTACATTTGGCCCACGAAATAATGTCTTCTTGAGCTGACCAGTGTGTAGACAGGGCATGCATCGTTTATACGACAAATCCCAGAATGCTCTGCGGGTGCGTTGTCAATCAGGACTCCTTAAGCGACCTCATCCCAGTCATATCTGTAGAAGAAGAGATGCCAGGTATCTTGATTGGACCAACAGAGTGGATCAAAGTGTAGCAAACTGAGCTTTAATCTTTGTTTAATTTATCCATTTTCCCTTGCTACTCCCAGGCATGAACCTGAATGGTTGGATCATCATTAAAGAAAAGTATTATTAATATTGTTATTGAAGTTTAACACTGAAGGTTACAAATGGAGAAAGAGGCGTACAGTTTTTAAACATCTTCTTTAAGAAATGAATGCCACAGATTTGTCATTTAACATTTGATTTGACTTGTGCTTATAGCATTAATCTTTGCTTATTTCCATATGAAAGGTTCATACTTAAATTTGAAAATTACATTCAAATGTGAAATATGTTAAATTAATAGAAATCACATTAAAAAATGATATGTGAAATTTTAAAAATAACTAGCTGAGATATTTTTAAAATTAACTGATAAAATAATGTTTGACCTTTGCAGGAAAGCTGCAGTAAATTGTAATGTATTGTGTTCTCACCTAAAGGATCCAACAGGTTCTGCACATCTCAGGTTTTTAGGGAGCTTGTTCCAGAGCTGGGGAGCATAGAAACTAAATCCTGCCTCCTCTTCTTTGGTTCTGGTCTTGTAAACACTCAGTTACCATGTCCTGGATGACCTGAGGGTTCATACTGGATAACAAAGGCCATTCCCAGCCATTCAGACCAATAACAAGACTTTACATTATTTTACAGACAGAGAGCCACTATTGGGGTTTTCAGGTTTCAGCTGGTTCATTTAGTAATAGAACTTACATGAATGTTAAAATGTGGGTCCGAGGCCATAACCGCACCATGGTTTCTTGCATGCTCTTTGGTCTTTTAGCCTTGTTGAGTCTGGTTCAGTGCTAATATCTATTCTTATATTTTTGAGTCCAAAAATAATTACTTCTGTTCTTTTAGCATTAGGTTGAACGACATTCAGAGCCATAAACCCATTGTTATTAAGGCCATTCTGAATCAGTGAATATACTGGATTGTGGCTAAGCTGTGACATAGAAAGATACATTTGTTTGTCATTAGCATAGTTATGGTAACATATGTTGTAGTACTCTATTTTTTGAATTAGGGAGGGTCTAAAAAATGGAGCCTTGAGGAACTCCACATGTGATCTTATATAGATATAACTGCCAGGTAACATTAAGTAGCCATAGTCTTCCAGATAAGGTCTGAACTAATTTAGTAACGTACCGGACCACCCTACCTGTCTAGTAACTACATTAAGTTTAAGGATTTGTTTTTACTGGCATCCTAATTATTTGTGTGCCTTTGTTGGAACATTCAGGAGCAGTTTATGGAATCTACAAAGAATTATGACATGTATATCAAAAAAGTCCAGTTTATTACAGTTTTTATGTAACTGGAAAGAGCATAAAGATACGAAGTCAGACGTTAAAATGTAAGATGCATTTGTTTTTGGCTAGTTGTGTTATTAAAAGACATTTAGTCATTTTTAATTTTATGACAGCGTTTATTATTGTGTTGCATCACTTCTTTTAAAATGTGAACCCACTTGATGCCAGAGATCAGGTGCTCATCAGTTCAGGACCTTGTTTGGTCAGTTTTTAGTGGGTCAAACATCTGGACTGCAGGCAGAGCAGTTCAGCGTGTAGAATATTTCACTTCTGTATGAAGCCTTGCTGTAGACTTGGGTTTTTGAAAAAGGTATAATCTGCTTGGCAGCATATGTTGCTCTAAACATTGTGTACAATTTTAGAATTAACAGTTCTTTAACAGATGTGGAGATTACACCATCTGTCATGTGCATTAAAGTTCCTCCACATCAGGAAAGAATTACTGGTTTAGGACCATTTGTGCGTTTATGAAAAGCTGAATGATTCATATTCAATAATGACAACTTAATGACAGTTTCAGTGAGTAAAGCCAACCTCTTGAGTTTATTTAATAACTTTTTTCTTATTCTAAGCACGATTAGTTGTCATTTCGACCATTTATTAGCAATAATCCAAAAACATTTACGGCCTCATTTTGAAGTAAATTTTGGAATAAGAGAATAAAGAAACTAAGAGTACTATTTTAGAAACTGACGTGACTGTTTAGATTTGATTAACGTTCTAAGTTGGGTGCCACATTATTTGCTGCACAGATGAAAAAATAAAGAAATAATCATTTTGTTTTTCAGATTCGCCACTAAAGAGCCAAACGGTTTGCTGCTGTACAACGGCCGCTTCAACGAGAAACATGACTTCATCGCCATGGAAATCATAAGCGAGCAGATACAGCTCACCTTCTCTGCAGGTAAATGTTCATGTTTCTTTAGCTCACATACCCTCTACGCCTTGAGTTCAGCTCCTCACATCTGCTGTTGTTCCTCAGGAGAAACCCAGACCACAGTTTCCCCGTTTATCCTGGGAGGCGTCAGCGATGGTCAGTGGCACACAGTGGAGGTTCATTACTACAACAAGGTCAGGGAAAACTGCCCATTTTGTTCTGCATATTATAATTGTGATAAGTTAGATGTATACTTAAGGGTTTAAGAAAATTTAATTTTGACTTTCTGTCTGAAAGATTTTGAAAACTTCTTAAATCGAAATTGTTGCTCATTTGTGTTAAAAAACAGACGGGCAGTGGCAGCGTACCTCATGATAAGGAAAGGCTACTAGAACATTTTTATGCTAAGTTAACCAGCTGCAGGCTGATGCTACAGATACTTCTTGTACAACAGTTCATATGCTTTTAAACTAGAAGTTATCAGAGTTTCAAGCCTCTGGCTTTCAGAATAACAGACACAACAGTAAACTAAAACATTTGCTCTCAATTTGTTTGAACAAAAAGCCAATTAAACAACAATTTCAACCACTTAAAATAATTATGGTAAAAAATAAAGTAAATCAGCTGTATAACTGTGATACTATTTCTTAAAATTGCAATGACGATATCAAGTAAAATTAAAAACACATGTTCCTGACTTTCTTTACAATTACACAATGTCCCAGTTAGAGTCCATCCAACTGGTCAAACAAATTATTGATATGAAGAGTGTGAATGCATGACACTTGAAATTTAATAACTTACCAAAAATTGCATCCTAGCAGTCCTTTGTGATTGCAATATTGCACACACATTGTGAGGATTGTGATTTGAAATACTGCTGCTGCCGTCCAGCTGGTTTTGTGCAACAATAAGTTTGGTTTGAATAACTACTGTATTAATTAGTGCCAAATGCCATTATTAACAAAATCTGTAATTTTAATCAAAATTGTCTGTCAGTTATTGTTTTATGAATACCTGCCTGGTGAGGAGTGATGTCTGCCCTGCGCACAGATACAGATAAACAGAAACAACTTCTCTCCAAATACAAGAATTTATTAACAGAATACTCAACTTCCAGTTAAAATACTTTAGTCTAGAAACTCTTTAACTAGGCTTGTAAAATTCAACTAAACCTCGTAAGTAATAACAACTATGGACAAACTTGTAAAAAGGAACAAGTATGAATGAAACTGAAACCAATGACCAATAAAACGATGGAGTGATCAGCGTTCAGTGTAAATATCTATATTTAAGAACCAGTGCTAGTTTTGAGGGATGAGGCCAAATTAGCTTTAAAAGCTAAGAAAGAACAACAGTTGCTAGGTGTTCAAACAACCAGTTCACAATGCAAAACAGAAGGGAAAATAAAACACTATTTTTATAAAATAATATTTCAAAAATAGTTTGCTGAATTAGAAATCAATAGCGCTTTGGACAATTGTTTCTAAATTTAGTGTTAGCTCACCATCACAGTGGCTGATTAACTGAAGTGATCAATTACTAAAATGGTGCCTTAAAGCAGATATAGACTCACAGGACTTCACTCTGTCTTTCTTAGTATTAGCAGATAACGGGGACACAATAAGCACATTTATATGGACTAAGCAACTTGTTTTATGCAGGTTAGTGAGATGAGATGAAGTGAAACACCGATAAAACGGAACAAGCTCATTTTACCAGACGGTCAGTGTTCAAACCACTCATTGAGGTAAAGTTTTAATCACAGATAGCCTCAGCTTGTTCTAGGCCTACTCCTACTACTCACAGTTCAAATATCAAAACAAAGCAAAACACAGTGTAATAAACAATATTCAAATTGTTTTATTCTAAACCACTTTTCTCTGCCCAGACACAACCTCTTACATAAACCGTTCTGATGAACAGGAGGACGTTCATCAACATAATTAGAGACGTCGTCTATTCTTGGGGAATCTATCATTCTTTCAGTCACAGCTTTTGTCCTTTGCAGACAACAGACTGTTGCTGTCATGCCGGCACAGATAACTGGCATCTGTCACTCTTCCTCTGTGGGCTTCAGCATATTCATAGACTGTCTGTAAACGGGGTGCAGACAGGGTACTGTGGGCTTTTTTCTTTTAGACTAAAGATTGTCTGCTGACAAACTGATGTGGAAGAGAGCCAACTCGACTCTGACCCAAGGAGACCCTCAGACCAGACATAGGGGGGGTTGAATGAATGAAAACATGAGAGTATGAACACATTGTTTTTCCAGACATGCTCTGATTGTTCTAAATATGTTTAACTGCTACGATTCTGTGTAAGAATATCAAAACGGCTCAATCAGTGCAGGAATGTATGGAGCTGTTGTCTGCTCTCACTCAGTACTTTCCCACCCGGGACCAACACACACACACACATGCACCCACACAGGATGTCACATTTTTGTCTATTGAGGAAGTCACTTTGCATCATAAAGACGATGCCAGGCAACCCTCCTGCCGCGCACATTTTTCATTCAATGTGTATGAAGGCATGAGCGTGTCAGATTTTAGCCAGCGGCAGGGATGAAGGTGGAGTTTGGATAAGAACTTGATGATGCTTTGCTTCTCTTTTTGTTTCTCGGCAGACATTTAAGCCTCATTAATACCTCAAATTTAATGGCTCACTGATTCTTTTCTGGTTTCTCTAACCTGCACGTTTGATTGCAAGCTTGCTGCATGTGATTACCAGTGTGATACAAATGACTTCGGGTTTCTGTGAGAAGAGGCACGGCTAAAATTCAGGAATTATTGGTATAAAGTTACCAAAATTATGATTAAAGTATTTAGGTGATTTTTTCTGGACTTTCTGAAGGTCTTTTAAAATTTTCTTTGGACTTCTGCTTTTTCACATATTTTCTGTCCAGTGCTTGACCCTATTTTTAGAGAGATGTGTTTTTGTTTGTCTGAAGTGCTTAAAAGTGCGGTAATGCTTGAGCATAGTTCTTTTCGTGAGCAAATTCTGGCTTCTGATATAATGTACTTACTTGTTGAAGTGTAGGTATTACCATATAGAAAATCTGCCTCTAATAAACAAGGGTTAGCAAAAGAACAATCTAAAGTGCTTCTTTTTGGTGTTTTTATTATTGTTAAGTGACAAAAAAATCCTTCTGTAACTAAATACAAACTTGCAAACGCTTGTTTTTGCAGACCATCTATAATATATTTATACACTGCTCAAAAAAATAAAGGGAACACTTAAACAACACAATATAACTAAGTAAATAAAAACTTCTTTAAAATAAAAACTGTCCCTTAGGAAAAACCCTGTTGAAAATAAATTTCACGGGGGCGTTGTGCAAATAAATAGACAACGGGGGAAAATCTTTTGGGATTAGCAAAACACTCAATAAAGGAGGGGTTTCTGGGTGGGACCACGACCACTTCTCAGTACCTATGTTTTCGGGCTTGTTTTGGTCCTTTTGAATCTTTTTTGGTGCTTTCACCTCGTGGTACATGAGAAGGGCTCACAACCCACACAAGTGGCTCGGTATGCAGCTCATCCAGGATGGAAATAAAATGCGAGCTGGGCAAGAAGGTTTTCGTGTCTGGGGCAGCGTATTCCAGAGGGCCTTGGAGCGTACCGGAACAGGCCGCACCCAGGGGACGTGGAGGAGGCCGTAGGAGGAACAACCCCCGCAAGACCGCTACCCCGACTCCATGAGGGTGGTATAGGGCTGTGTCCACAATGGGGTTGTGCTCACAGCCCAAAACCCCTTTCAAGAGCTTGGCATTTTCCAGAGAACACCAGGATTGGAAAATCGACTGGCGCCCTGTGCCCTTAAGATGAAACGGTTTACACGGCACATTGACAGACCCTGACAGAGTATGGGGAAAACCGTGGAGAGCGATCTGCCCTAACATCCTTCAGCATGACCGTTTTGGCAGGGGGTCAGTAATGGGGGGGGGGTGGCATTTTTTTTTGGAGGGCCGCCCCGAGGTACCCCATGCCAAGGTACCGAGATGGGCCTCAGACCCCTTGTGAGACCATATGCTGGTGTGGGTTGACCCTGGTTCCTCCTAATGCAGGACAATGCTCAACCTCATGTGGCTGGAGTGTGTCCCGAGTTCCTGCAAGATGAAGACATTGAAGCTTTGGACTGGCCCGCCCGTTCCCCAGACCTGAATCCGATTGAGCACATCTGGGGGATCATGTCTCGCTCCATCCACCAACGTCACGTTTTACCACAGATGTCCAGGAGTTGGCGGATCTTTAGTCCAGGTCTGGGAGGAGATCCCCTCAGGAGACCATCCGCCGTCTCATCAGGAGCATGCCGGCGTTGTAGGGAGGTCATACAGGCACGTGGAGGCCAACACAATACTGATCCTCATTTTGACTTGTTTTAAAAGACATTAAACATAGTTGGATCAGCCTGTAGTGGTTTTTCCACTTTAATTTTGTGTGTGACTCCAAATCCAGGCCTCCATTGGTTAATAAATTTGATTTCCGTTGATGATTTTTGTGTGATTTTGTTGTCAGCACATTCAACTTTGAACAGAACAAAGTATTCAATGAGAATATTTCATTCATTCAGATCTAGGATGTGTTATATGAGTGTTCCTTTATTTTTTTGAGCAGTGTACTTTTGCTTTGAAGGAGCCAGACTTTTTAATAATAATTTTAATAATAAAAGTGGTCTTGGTTAAAAGGTCTCCCGGTCTGCAAAAACAAGCAAACTTTCACACTGCACCCTGCTGTTGTTCAACAACCACCATCTTACTCTAACAAGGATGCAAAGCAGGCCAAAATGACAGAACATACCCCCATGAAGGAGTGATGAAAACATAAACCACTAATTAAAGTCACTAATTTAAGCTAAAGTAGAATTATTTCTTCAAATAATATATTTTAAGATATAATATTGCTGCTTTTTCACGCATTATCTTTCCAATACCTGACTTCAGAGCAATATAAGGAGTAATTAAGTACTACTTAAAGTTACTAATTAACAGGATTTAAAGTAATAAATGTCTCATTATTAGTAATGTATTTGTCAAAGTACATGTCCTTAAAAACAGATAAATAAAATCACTAAATCATCTAATTGGTCAGAATTGCTGTAACAATAACAGAAGTTGTCTGAAGTTTGAACGACTGATGGACTCCAGTCTTAACAGTAAAGTTTCATTACATCATGGTAAAAAGTGCTGATGTTGCATATTTGCTGTGGGGGAGGTCTCTGCATGGCCCACCTTTATTATATAATTAGAAATGTAACATTATTGGTTCTCTTGTTTACCCTGTGCAGTGATCTTCATGTTCAAAGACTGGACAGAAAATGAGTAAAAAAGCAACCAAAGTCCAAAGAAAATTTTGAAAGATTCTCTGAAACCTTGGAAAATGTTTGATTAGGACCCTTTGAATTACTGGAAACTCTGATCTGCCTGTGGACCATTAAACCAGATCTTTATCCTCACAGAGTTGCCAAGGAATTATAAAAGGTTTAAGACTATTTTTTAGTCAAGGCATTTTGTGAGGAGTGCAACAGAAGTGTAGGTTACCTGGATTGCTTTTAAGGACTATCATGTTCTGGTATGCACCAAAGAGCTGTGTCTGAATTCTCTGTAATGTGTTTTGGATTCCCCCTGGCTGCCACCTGTCACTGATTCAGTTGATGGTGTTCACAGATAAGATCTCAAGGTGTTGTGGCGCAGACCGTGTCGATTTTGGAACCTCAGGGTCTCATCTTTGCATTTTGTGGACAATGCGGTTCTTTGGAGGTGTTTGTGGCAGACCGAAGATCAGTCTCTGCTTCTAGCGGAGACGTATCTTGGTATCTTGTTCATAAGTGATGGTAGGATGGGCCAGGACATGGATAGATGGATTGGAGCTTCATCTGGAGAAATGTTTCAGTGTATCATGGGGAACAATGAGGTGAGCCCATCATTAATGCTCTTGATTTATCAGCCCGTGTACATTCTGATGTTCACCTGTGGTTATGAGATACAGATTATGGTCAAGATACAAGATCCTAGATACAAGAGCCTCCTTCATGAGGCAGTTGCGGTCAACCTGAAGAGGAACTCGCATTGGGAGCGCTGAACCATGTCACGTTAATTGACGGCTGTTAAATTTGAACACATTCTGGATCTGTCGTGCTGAAGCACACAAAGAGAGACCGGCTTACTCATTTAAAAAAACAAACAGTTACCTACCTCAGGGCCCCACGTTGCTGCCCAGGTGCTGCTTCTGAGGGTTGTTTAATATAAAATGAGGAGGCATATTTTTTGACACTTATCTTGCACTGCTGATATGTGTTGCCCTTTTAAGATACAATGGGTGGAGTTCAAGGTAGAGCCGCTACTCCTCTGCAGTGAAAGGAGTTAGCTGAGGTACTTTGGGTGCCAGATTAAGATGCCTCCTGGGACGCTCTCCCTTTGGAGGTTTTCTAAACACATCTCACTTTGAGGAGACCTTAAAAGATACCCAGAAACTACTGGAGGGACTATATTTCTGTGGCCTAAGAATGCCTAAGAAACCCTAGAATGAGGGATAGGGTTAGGTTTAGATTTTAGAAATGAATGGATGGATTAATTGACGGTCTGTTGCGTAGCTCAAAACGTAACTTTCTAATTTTAGCTTTCCTAATTAAAGCTATTGCGTTCTAAAACATCTCTCCTAAAAAAAAAGAACTACAAAGGTGTGTTTTTGTGTTGCTTCTGTTATAATGTCATGTGAGTGGGTTCATTTTTGTAGAAACACTTCATATCTTAAGTAATTACCATTAGTGTTGGGGGGGGTTTCCTCCTTCCCTAGCTGAACTAATCCTCCTCACCTTCCCATTATGCTCCCCATCCTTTGAGGTGCTGAGGTAGAAACACGGCAGCTCCTCCCTCTGGACGAACCCCACGGTGGCCCTCTCTGACCCGTCCCTGTCTCCAGGGGGCAGGGTAGGTTGAGTCGGGGGGTATCTTAGATTGAAATGTGGCTTTCAGTTTGGTGGGGGACTGTGGAGAATGGCAATGACCACTGCCTTTGTGTTTGGCCCCGCTTCTTTTGGGGACCGCAGGCAGTGAATGATGCGGCCTCGGGGGAAGGTGCCCCTCTCCTTCTCTGTTCTCCAGAAAAGCCGAGCAGCAGAGGAGCCGGAGGAGGGTGAAGAAAAACAGAGAGAAGTATGAACGAGTCAGGGCCGATCTCTCCCGTTGCTATGGTATTCTAGTCAATCTCAGATCCAGTATTTGTGCCGCCTGCTGTCATGCTCCTTCTCCACTTCTGTCACCCCTCTTATGTGACAGGGAACTCATATTCCCATAATCCCCTGTAGGGGCGGGTGAGAGCAGTGTTTAATGTGCTGCAGAGCAAATATGTGCTTTCCAGTCAGCTCTGACAGGACGGTGTTTTGTTCAGCGAGAGACGTCATGACAGACGGCCTTTATTGGAGAGTCAATAGGCGTGACTGATGACAGCAGAGGTCGGTGAAAGCTGGAGCGCTGCCTTTTCCACAGCTTTCACAGCGCAGGGAAAACCATGGAAAAGAGCATGTCGGATGATTTCACCTTCATCAATTCACACAACATGTTTGCTTTTTTTCATCATCGACAAATTTGTAACAAATTGGCCTTAAATAGTGTGAACCGGAAAGTAAAAGCTTCCTTTGCTGGGTTTCTGGTTTTTTAACATTTCACTGCTGAGTGATGAGGAGTTTCAACGCGCATTGTGATTTTCTGTGGGAAAGGTGCTAATTAACACAGCCCCAGCGGCTATATATTATCAAATAATACTCTGGGAAGGCATTAATTCACCAGAAATGCTCTCTGTGGTCGGATCCTGTTAATAAACCGGTAGCCTTTCCAAAGTGAGACGGTCAATCCTGACAGATTGATTGCTAAAGCTGAGCTGCAAGGTGTCCAGCTGAATAATTAGGATGCTCCTGATGATTCTTAATGAGCTGTTTACCTTCTAGACAAGACATAATGCTCTGAGCATGCTCAGTGACACTTCTCACCATTTTTCTCTGCAGGCTGAGAGGTCAAACCTCATCCTTCATCCCATTTGCAGCAATTGTGTTTAAATCCTGATCTGCTACATTTCATGTTGTACGTTTCAGTTTTAATCAGCAGATTCTCTATGTTTATTTTGGTGAAAATTACTGTAACTGATAATGAAAGGTCAGGGGAAAATAAATTCAAGGCATACATGATGGGGTTAAATTGGCAAAGCGTAAAGCTAATTGTGAAAAGGGCAGGTTTTAAAACGTTTTATTTTTATTACATCAGACATTTGTTTCATTATTCCCATCACATTCCAATAAAAGCCATATGTGTTTAGATTACCTACAAACTATAAAATATTATACTATAAAATACTATAAAATGTAAATCATGCAAGAAATCACATGGAGAAAATCAAAAGTTTCCAACTTAAAACATCTGAAATATGTCAGCAGATTTGAAAACTATTTTATGCTGGATTCATTTTATTTAATTTGAGTCAGCATTCTTCAACCTTTCAAGCAACTTTTAAGTGTTTAAACTCATGCAGCATGTTGCACAATTACTGGCTCCTTTGACTTTAGGCTTTTGTACTTTTCTTTAAAGCAGATTTGCATAAAAGCTGGAAAATAAAATAAAATGTCAAAGAATGCAAAGGTTACTCTGGAGAATTTGACTCCAAGATGCCAGTGAGCTTTGGAGATAGTTTGTCCTTTCCTTACCATCCTGATAATCATGAGCAATGGTGCAATAAACCACAGGGGTGAGTCCTGTTTGTATCAGTTCTGGTTTTTAATTATTGTTATTGGCTGCATGTATAGGCAAGCTTAGTCAAGCAGCTATTTTTTTGTTGCAAAGTCCTGATATTAAGAAAGATCAACAGTGTCTTACTTGAATTGTTTGCTCTCTTGTCTTTCCCATTTTGAAGCGTGGGTATAAAGTGAAAGAGTGAAATACAGGGTTTGTGTCACATCATAATCATTCTCCTGGGAAACAGGAAGCCATTATACACCCCAACACACACACACACACACACACACACACACGCCTCCATTGTCTAGGTAGAAGTAAAATTAAAGTTTGTATTTTCTTATATTTTGCTGCGTGAGATTGTGCTACCACTGTAAAAGGTTTTTAACAGAGGTGCAAATAATTGTGGAATGTGCTGCTTTGAGTTTTACCACCCATTTCCTTTTTGCGTAATGTAAACTTAACTAGATGTCTCAGATATCTAATTAAATGTGACCTAAATCTAAGCGGAACTTAATATGCTGTATATTTAAAACTTGCATAAGCTTGAAAGCAGTCATGGTGGTTTTTATGCCTGATCACTTCTTCTGCTGGCTTTAGACCAGATTCCTTGAAGAGGATCAACTCAATTATAAATTTATGCTTGTTACATAGTGGGAAAAGAGAAAGTGCATTATTATTAATGAGGAACTTTATATTTTCTTTAAAAAAAAAAAAATAATGCACATAGAGTTAAAAAGATGGGCGATATCTATATATATATATATATAGAGAGAGAGAGTTAAAAAAAACTGATTTTGATGATTTTATTTAAAAGGTAGAAAAAGCTACTCTGTATGAAAGATTACCCCCTTATCCTAACAACTGACTGTGCCACCCTAGGCAGCAACAACTGCCATAAAAAATATTTGAAATACATCTTTGGAGGTATTGGAGCATTTTTGAACATAATTGGTCTGATTAAGGTCATGCCAAATTCGATCTCAATCGGAGTTAAGTCCAGACCTTGACTAGGTCACTCCAGAACAATGATTCTATTATTTTTGAGGCACTCAGAGGTGGACTTCCTTGTGTGTTTTGGATTTGTGTCCTCCTGCATAACCTAGGTATGCTTAACCTAAAGGTCATGATGGTCGGACATTCTCCTTCAGGATTTCCTGGTAGGGAACGGAATTCACAATTCCATCAATAACAGCAAATCATTCAGGTGATGAAGCATCAAAGCAGCCCCAGACCATCACACCGTGTTTGAATATTGGTATGATTTTTTTTTTTTAATGCTTTGAAAGTTTTATGGCAGATGTAACAGGATGCACACCTTCCAAAAAGATCCACTTTTTCCCATCAGTCCACAGAATATTTTCCTAAAAGTCTTGGAGATCATCAAGATGTTTTTTTGACAAATGGGCGACAGGCTTATGTGTTCTTTTTGGTCAGCAGTGGTTCTCCTTCTTACTATTGACTTTGGGCCTGCAGGGCTTTAGATCTTCTAGGTTCTTTTGTGAACTCCTGGATGAGTTGTTGATGCGCTCTTGAAGTATTTTTGGTAGGTCGGCCAGCTACTGCTCCATGTTTTCTCCATTTGTGAATAATTGTTCTCAATGTGAGTCCCAAAGCCTCAGAAATGGTTTTATAACCCTCTCCAGACTGATAATTCAATTCAATTTTCAATTCAGTTTTATTTATATAGCGCCAATTCACAACACATGTCGTCTCAAGGCACTTCACAAAAGTCAGGTACATACATTACAATTAATCTTAATCATTGAACAGTGCAGTTAGATTCAGTTATTTATTCAAATTGGATAAAAAGTTTTTCCTTCTAAGGAAACCCAACAGATTGCATCCAGTCAGTGACTTGCAGCATTTACTCCTCCTGGATGAGCATGTAGAGACAGTGGACAGTCACTGGCGTTGACTTTGCATCAATCCCTCATACTGAGCATGCATGTAGCAACAGTGGAGAGGAAAAACTCCCTTTTAACAGGAAGAAACCTCCAGCAGAAACCCGGCTCAGTGTTGAGCGGCCATCTGCCACGGACCGACTGGGGGTTTGAGAGAACAGAGCAGAGACACAAAAAGAACAAAGAAGCCTGATCAGGAGTACTTTCTATGGGAAAGGGAAAAAAGTAAATGTTAATGGAGGAGCCTTACGTTTCACCTAGAAAGAAAAACAAAATAAATCTGAGCCAGTTTTCAAGATTAGAGTTCTGAAAGAGAGCACATAGAGTTAGCCCACAGTAAAAAGCTAGCAGTAGCATGTCTACGAGAGAGAAAAGGGTTAAACACTAAAAGAAGGGCATGTGGATAAATCGGGTAGAGGGGGAGCATTAAGTTTTTCCAGCAGAAGCCAGACGATGCCCCCTCCAAAAAGGGGTGTCACAGGTCGACACAGAGTCAGGCCAGATGTAGTTCTAGGAATAAAAAGAGAGAGAAAAAAAGTTAAAAGCTGAAATAAAAGCAAATAAGAAAAATTTGGAGAGTAGTGTAGAAGTAGCGAAGAGGGAAAAGTGTCTTTAATGTCCTCCACAGCTAAGCCTATATCAGCATAACTACACAGAAGGTTTCAGTTCAGATTATTTAGTTAAACGGCGCTTATTTACAACAATGTCGTTTCAAGGCACCCCACAAATGGTCCCACTGATGGTCATTGTTATACTAAAAACCACAAGGATTTGGATACCTCTCTCTGTCAGACTGATTATAACCATTGCAAAAGAGAAAGGGTCATACAGGTAGCAGAAATAGAGGGTGTGTTTGCACCTCAACCATAACTGAGCCGGTTGAGGCTAAACCTGACTTCCCCTTACTCCATCCAACAGGGAGGGAGGAAGGCTCCCTGGTTCCACAGGAGGGGAGCCTGATAACTAAAGGATCTGCCTCCCATTCTACTTCTAGAGACTCTATGAACCACCAGTAAACCTGCAGTCTGAGAACGAAGTGCCCTGTTAGGAACATATGGAACAATCAGATGGCAATGACTTTTTTCTTATCTGCTCTTGGATGTCTCTAGATTGGGGCATGATATGTTGCTTTCTGAGATCTTTTTGCCTACTTCCTGTTGTCAGGTTGGCTCTATTTAGGTGTCTTGGCAAGCAGTAATCAGGTCTGGTTGATGCTAGCGAAACTGAAAAAATAAAATCTGGTTAATCATAGTAAACTTATGATTTAGCAAAGGGAAGGGGGAAATTTATTTTTCATAAGGCCATAGGTTTGTTTGTAAAACTTATTTTAAAATTGTATTTAATCAGGTTATTTTGTCTGCTATAAAATATTGATTACCTGAAGCATTTAAGTGTGAAAGAGAAGCACATAATTTTTCATGGCCCTATATTTAAATATTTGAATAATCTCCCTTCACTGAACGGTGAGAGGTCAGTGCTCCTCAGGGAGAACTGGCAAATGTTTTGCACCTCGAGTCGTGAAGTCTTCCATGTTAGGTGTGTTAAATGACTTATTATTCAGCCACAGGTCTTTCAAGCCTTCTAATGCTGTCTCTGCCTCATTCATATCACAAGACTGCAGGAATTCAGTGGGCTGCAGCCTCTCAGTTACAAACTCATGTTACTGGAAACTCACAGAGAATTAATCTAATCGGCTCAGCATGAAAATCATGTGAGCGACGTTCAACCGCGGTGGCACCTTGAGCTAAAATTAAATCAGTCATGATTGGATTGTCTGATAGAATGTGTTTGATTTTTAATAAACCTCCTCCAAGATGGAGCAGCTAAAGATGTTGCAGCAGCCAGGTAAATGTACACTTTCTCTCCAGCTGCATGTCTTTTAAATCACAGACAAAGCAGCACAGATAAAGCTTTCTGATCCATAACAGCTCAGCAATCAGGAAATTATTGTTCCTCAGACTCCTGGAGTCACTGTGAAAGGGATCTGTTTTAATTTAATCTAATAAAGAGTTAAAGATCCTGACTGTAAAAAAACTAATATTGTTTATTTTTTATTATCTGTGCTCATGAGATGATTAAATTTGTCTGAGCAGCTGAGTGTTCGGTGGTTTGCCCTGGCCGTGAGGGGGCTCACGACTTCAGCTTGAACCCACGCTGAAGGTTAATATGATCTCTGAGTGACCCCGGAAAAGGTGGCCAGCGTATGAGGAGGTCACAGCCTTTTATTGACAGAATCATAACTCTCTCCCACTCAGAACCCTCCTCCTTTTGTTACTATTGATTTCACAGACAAAAAGGAAGAGGGCTTTTTTGTCGACAGAGGGGGCTCCTCCAGAGAGAGAGTCCCTAAAAATGTGTCTGTTTGTCTGTTTTCCCCTCTGAATGTTTTTAGAAACCATGTTGAAGATTTGCTCCAGTATAGTTTTTTAAATAAAATTAGGCAGACTGCTGTGATATTTTATGAAAGCTCATTTCTGAGTCTCTAAAGACATCTGAGCACAATAAAAATAGCTGCATGACAACCTTTATACTCAGTGATCTTTCAGGTAGTTACGACTGAAGCTTTTCCTTTGTCTGCTAATCTCAGTCAGGCTGTTTCCATTGTTCCTGTTGAGCTTAACTGATTGTGATCTTTGTACACACTGATTATAATCTATGTGATTTGTAAGATTACATTTTTCTTTAAGACATGCAGAACTGTGCAAAACTTTTAAGCCATGCCTACTTTTTGTACCTTGCTACCAAGCAGCCAGACTTTATGATCAATATTTCTCTAGTCTTGGAGAAGCATTTCAGGTGAAAAAGCTGACAAAGTCTGATGAAAAGCTCAGGAAAGTCTGAAGTACTCTCGACAATGAATACATACATTAGCACTGGTTTAAAACATTTGCATTGTGCACGTGCAAAAGTCAAAATACCCTTGCACCTTTTCATATTTTGTTACATTTACAACCACAAACTTCACAACATTTAATTTTGATTTTATGTAATAAAGCAACCCAAAGTAGTGCAGGATTTAGAAGTGGAAAATACACATGGTTTAGAAACTTTTGATGACTAAAAATATAAAAAGTATAGCGTGTCTTTCTCTTTAGTTACAGCTTGGGTATGTCTCCACCGGCTTTGCACATGTAGCGACCGACGTTTTCCCCCATCTCTGATCAATTTAGGCCTTGAGTTCAATTAGGCCATTATACCACACAAATGTGCTTCTAAACTGTTCCAGCGTAGCTTTGACCCTATGTATAGTGATTTACCGGCCAGAACATGAACCTCCACCCAAGTATCAAGTATTTTCAACCCTTAATTAGGTTTTCTTAAAGTTTTTTCCTGTGTTTAGCTATATCCGTCCTCCCATCAGCTCAAACCAGCTTCCCTTCTGAAAAAACACCCCCACAGCATGATGCTGCCACCACTATTCTTCACTGGAGTATTAGTTGTCCTCCACTCATAGCATTTTGCATGAAGGCCAAATAGTTACAAAAATGTTGGTCGCATCATAATAGTGCATATTCTTCCCCATGTTTGCTGGGTCCCAAACATGGCTTGTGACAAAATGCAAACAGCACTTCTTATGGATTTCCTTAAAGCTTAGCTTTCTTCTTGAGACTCATTCATAAGGGTCAGCGTTGTAGAGTGCACGGCTAATAGTTGTGCTATCAACAGATTCTCCCACCTGAGCTGTGGATCTCTGCATCTCCTCCAGAGTTACAACGACCCTCTCGGCTGCTTTTCTGAATAATGCTCTAAGCTTCTCTATAATTGTATCCCTGACCTTCTGCTGTGTTGCTTTGGTCTCCATGATGCTGTTTTCTTTCTCTAATCCTCTCTAACAAACCTCTGAGACCTTCTCAGAACATCTGGATTTATACTGTGAACAAATTATAAAAAGGTGGCTTGTTAACTGATTAAATAGCTTCTGAAGGGAATTGGTTGCACTTAACTTTCATTAGGGGTATCAGAGTGAAAACAGAAATCAGACAATTTTGAAAAACATTGTTTTCCTTCCACTCAATGACCATGCTCTACTTAATTGTTAGTCTATGACCTAAAATGTATTGAACTCCATTGTTATACTTTGTCAACATGTTTTAAAGATTGAAGGCATACGACTATTCATGCAATGCACTTTACTACGTTTTTTTAACCAAATTCTGCCCTGAAACAGAAGACCTCTGTGAATTAATTTGGATGTTGAGGAGTATTTCTGTCTCGTTTACAGCCGATCCTAAACCAGGCCGGTCTGCCTCAGGGCCCCTCAGACCAGAAAGTGGTGGTAGTGACGGTGG